>OX123186.2:110473968-110907171 GCA_944739405.2 Euclidia mi | reverse complement strand
TTTGTCTCTTTTTTTTTTTTACCTCCTTTTTTTATGGTCGTTGTTTGTCAAGTTCGAAGGCTGGGTCTTGTTTTGGAAGATATAAAGACAAATAAATGTATTATTTATTACTAACGACGAGAAAATTATAACACATTGGAAATAAAATTTGCTAAATGCTACAGAATCAAAGTTGTAGAGAATGTTATTTGCAACATTGTTATGTGTGTTTAGTTTTTTTTCTGTACGGCCACTAGTTTGCTAGATAAACTAGAAAACCCATTTGTACCACTCTTTTCAAGATGTCGGAAGAAAGGCCCACAAACTTGGATTTAACATGATACTAACCCCCTCTAGACATCTTTAAAATATTATTGCTTTCTCTGACAAATGCACGCTAAGCCCAAAAAAATGTAACATATTAATGGACTAACTCGTTAATTATTTACATGCGTTGTATATGGATGTTTGGTAATTCGATTAATTCCCTGAAGGAGGTTATATTTGAGGTCATTTGCAACAATTTTTGTTGTGTGTTGTGTTGTTGTTAATGTTAATAATGTTTCTGAGATATCGAGGTTTAAAGATATTTTTGAAATTTTCCACCTTGTCATCAAAATAATGGAAATTAAAAAAACTATTATTTTTTTGGCTCTAAATTGTTACTTTTTGGAAAGCTTGTTGACTAGCAATGGTTTCAATAAAAAAATTGGTTAAAATATATCAAGATTTAAGAAATAAAGTGTTCTAAGTGACGACACTTTATATTTTTGGATGATTTTCTGAAAATTAAAATATTAAAAAAAAAATGTACTACACTACTTAAGAAACATCAAAGGTTCATTTTCACCTTTCGATATTGGTACAATTATACATATAGTCCACTTTTATACCAATGAAAAAAATACGACCTGATTTCTTAAAAAAAAGCAGAAGATTTCTTACATGAAAATTCGCACATCCTGGATTTTCAAAATTGTTTTTTTTTATATATTCTTGTCTCTAAGCTCTTCCCATCGACAAATAAATAATACGCTCACATCACTCGCTAATAAAAAAAATCAATATCTTGCCGTGATGGCGACGCCACTCCAGTACCAAATGGCTAAGCGAGGCGTTTTCCCAACTGCCTCCAGGCAAACTTTTACGTTAATGGTTAAAACAAACCAGTCAAGAAAATGTGTCGATATATCAAAGGAAAAACGCTGCTGGCAGACCTCCTGGATGGGAGGAAGTACACCAGCATCACTTTGGCTATGCCACCTTGTATGTGGTAGATACAATGAAGCTGAAGAGGAAGATATTCTGCAGTATTACCGAAGAGATTCTGCTATTTTTGACTAGTGTCGTCTTTACTCGCCATGCACCGACCGTGGTAAGACGACCGAAACGGCGGCAACAAATAGGTATTTAGACCCGCTAATTTATTTTGTATGATGTATACAAATCGCGAAAGTTTAAAATCGAATAAGTCGTTTTGTTTTGGGAATGCAGTTGTCTTTTCCTTTTTATACTAATATGGCAGCTTTGGGTTTATTATTTTTATGCCTCTTACGACTTTAATACCCGTGTTGATTAATTATAGAAATCTTGAACTCATTCTGAATATAATTATTTAAAAAGCTACACACTTTTCAATATCTGGTTTGATGCTGAGTCATCTTGTGACGAGAATTGAAATATGAAATAACATGATAGTCAGGGCGCGGCTGCTGCTTAGTCAGAAGCACTTTCGTGTATTTGCCGAGCTGACACCGCGCCCTTGCTTATATGCTGGCACGCCGGCCTCTAATTTTTGTTTTTTTATATGTTGTACTTTTTCTGTGTCTGTGACAAATAAGTAGTATTTCTTTCTTTCTTTCTTTCTTTCTTTCTTTCTTTCTTTCTTTCTTTCTTTCTTTCTTTCTTTCTTTCTTTCTTTCTTTCTTTCTTTCTGTCTTTCTTTCTTTCTTTCTATAGGTGAATGCTGGTGGGGAGCGCCCGACGTCACAATCTGTCTAACCGAGTATTTCATTTCCAGGAATGTGTACAAGCTGATCTTCAGGCAGCGGGCGTCTGAGATGGAGATCATCTGGGTGATGAGGGTGTCCATCCTGGTCGTCGGCTTCCTCGCAACCCTCATGGCTCTCACCATACCTTCCATCTATGGGCTCTGGTAAGTCTTTGCCAGTTTCACCAGTTCTTTTGCTCTTTAAAAAAGACAACTCCCGCATTAGGACTAAAGCCTGTGTCGCGGAGGACCTTACAAACATACAACTAACGGACGCAATGAACCCTCTGGGTATTCATTGTGTTGTGGAACAACAATTTATGAATCGCACAAAGTGTTGTCTCGTGTGGGGATCGAACCCACAACACTTCGGCACAGTGTCAAGCGGTGAGGCGGCCGCTTAAACCACTACGCCAACCGTGCAGTCTAAGTCCGATAAGCAACGGTTAAAGTATTTGCCAGATAAACTATACGAATGCCGTTCAATAATTTTGAATTTATCTGGATTGTACGAGTTACGAATAAGTTAAGATGAGACTCGATTCTCACTGAATAGGTAGGAGCCTAGTTTGATTTAAAGATGACTTTGCCTTTTCTAGCACGTCTTGTGTTCGTTAATTAGAGTTATTTTAGCTTGGTGAGTCCAATAAGAGAATTAAGGCCATAATGAACTGAATTTAGTACCTAGTTTAAATTGTCTTTCGGGATATATACCACGTACCTTTGTTTGGAACAAACATAATATTACTACTACTACTACTACAATTTAAATTAAGTTTAAATGACAACGAAAGTTTATTTTATTTATTTTTTTATTTATAGACTCACGCCTGTGTCCCCGAAGGGGTAGGCAGAGGTGTAATATTACACCCACATTTCGCCAGGAATTTTTATGTCCCACGTAATAGCCTATTGCTGTACCGGGCACATTACCAGACTCCGTGCTGCTACTGAGAATTTCCTAACGGAAAAACCCAATTACACTTTGCCCGACCCGGGAATCGAACCCGAGACCTCCCAATCCCACGCGCACATTTATGCCGCGAGACCAACGAGGCAGTCAACGAAAGTTTAAATTCCTATATTAGTACCTAGTTACACAAGAATAGCTTTTAATGAGCAAAGAGCTCCTTTAGAGTTCCGTAGCCAAAAGCACCAAAGGCGGAACCCTTATGGATTCGCAATGTCTGTATGTCCGTCTGTCTGTCATCAGTATGTCTCAGCCATTTTTAAAAGCATTTCCCTGGTCATATCCTGTGTCGCGAGGGACATTATAATCAACGCACACAGACCACGGACCATTAAGTGTTGTCTCGTGCGACAAAAAGATAGAAGTTAAGGTTGAGTTAAATCAAAAAGGAGAATAAAAATTACTTGGAATGATGGCTTCAGGCAGCATCACAAAAATATTATTATGTAATTAACTAATTATAGTAATTATGTTTAGAGAGTAGGCAATTAAGTTTTATGACCCGCAAAAGATGTTAATTGAGGTAATTCATTATTTAAGAAGAACAACGTATTTACATTTTCATTCAGCTAAACTAGGACAGGTTTGAATATGGTGCAAATATTATGATGGTACAAAATCGTTCATTGAATATTTTTGCATACCTATTTATAATAGTCATCATCATCATCGCCCTAATAACCGGCCACTGTCCACTCAACAAGCACCTATTCAACATAGGCGTTACGGACAGCCCACTGTGCAGGGGCTGTATGGAAACCGAAGAAACACCCGCTCACGTCATTCTGCACTGTACAAGTGTGAGCGATCAACGGGCAAAGCTGCTGAACAACCCCAGAACCATGAGTGAAGCTTAAAACGACACCAGCCAACTAATGGCTTTCTGGAAGGAACTAAGGTGGTATGAGTAGTCGGCGTCAATGAAGTCGCCACGTACGCACAATGGCCCAAATAAGTGGCTAAGTGCGGAAAACCCACGACAAAAAAAAAAAAAAAAAAAAAAAACATCATCGCCCTAGCGTTACGTCCCGGTTGCATCCAAGACATTGCACGCCTTGGAGCCCGAGGTCCGCTTACTGGTCTAACCAGATATGACAGAATATCATATATAATAGGTATAGGATAGAATATAGGATAAGACTTTTCCACAGAGCGACTGCTATCTGACCTCCGCAACCCAAAGGAATAGCGATAATCCATGGTTTAGACCAGTATCAGTTTATTTGAGGGTACTGACTACCCGTAACGACTGTCAAAGATCTTCATGACGGCCGGGACCGACGGTTTAACGTGCTCTCCGAGGCACGGGGCAAGCGATAATTAACAATTTAATACGCACTTAACTCCGAAAAGTCATCGGTGCGCGCCGCGGATTCGAACCCGATACCCTCTGCATGGCAGTCCGTTGGCATCTCCACTAGGCTATCGCTGCCTGTTATAATAGTCATCATCGTCCTAGGGTTGTTCCGGTCGCATCTAAGACTTTACGGCTCGGCGTCCGCTTACTGGCCAGATCCGACGGTTGTTCTTATACCGCTTAATACTATTATAGTAAAATGCTTGTAACTAACCCAATAAGTAGGCGATTATTATGTGGTTTTTGTTAGTCGATATTGTTTTTCTCTAATTTTATGTTCCTTTTATATTTTTTGTTAAATCTAGCAGCGATAACGCTAACCTCAGTCTATCTATAAGTAAAAGTTGTATTTAAGTATGTGTGAAACCTGTACGTCTGAGTGTTCTCCATAATATTCTCGGGACATGTAAAGTTTGCCAACCAATACTTGGCTAGCATGGTGGACAATGACCTAACTCTTCTCATCGTGAGAAAAAGCTGGAGCCCAGCAGTGGGACATATTATAAACAAGGCAAATGATCAGATAGTTTTTAGTCTACTTAACGTAAAACCAAGTTTACTACTGTATTTAATCATCTCCATTACATAACAGTGTGTATGTGTTTCTGCATCAATATTCTAACTAATTAAAAAATGATCGATGTTCCACACCAGTCTTCTATAATATATCGCTAAATGCAAATAAACATATTTCGCAGACAGTTATGATTCATAAATATGAACGTTAGGAAGCTGAGTATATCATATTAAAATTAATTTTAATATTGATTAAAATATGACTATGGTGTTACGTAATTAATGTATCAGACTAACAGATTATTCTAGTCATCTTGTTATGATGGCCTACTTTCATGTCTGCAGGTCTAGACATTGAATGAAAGCAACATTTTTGTGCAAATATTTTTAATTAATATTTATGTGTAGTACAGTCTAAAACGATTTAAATATATAGAATATGAACTATTCTAATAGTTATTACTTTCGTTTCTTGGTTTAAGTAAAACAAAACGTAAAAAACCGTGACTAATAGAACGACTTTTTGAGCACGACCATGCGTGCCGCAAACACTTCGGACCACCAAAATTAGAGCACGACTGTGCGTGCCGTTAGCGCGCGCCTAATTATTTTTGAACCTGTTTTGTATGTATGAGAATAGGTCGTTAAGTGTATTTCATACCGCTATGAAAATAAATATTTTCTTCTGTTTGTGTGTTTGGCACCTAACTCCTCCAAACGGTCTGAACCGATTTGGATGAAATTTTAAGTGTTTATTTCAATGGATACTTGGATGATTTGTAAACACAATTGGGCCCATAATTTGCAGGACAGGTAGGTCGACATCAGTCTGCTGGGTCTACTAGTTATAGATAGATTATTCTAGAAATAGAACAAAATACACTGCTTCCGTGGTCCAGTGGATAGCGTATGCGACTGCTGATCGGAGGCCCCGGATTCGATTCCCGGGTCGGGCAAAAAGTGTTACTGGGTTTTTCGGAATACTCAGTAGCAGCCCGGAGTCTGGTGATGTGCCCGGTAACGGCAATAGGCTCGCCCCCTATTACGTGGGACCTAAAAATTCATGGCAAAATGTGGGTGTATTACTTACACCTCTGCCTACTCCTTCGGGGATACAGGCGTGAGACTATAAATATAATTAAATAAAAAAAGAATATTTATGTAACAGGTATTTAACGCATAATATGGGTAAAACACCTTATATTTGCCATGGGTTATACTAGCCGTAGTCAAAAGATGACAGATATTCTGCAGCGCCAGTCAAACACAGAAAAGGGTTGCTATTACTTGTACTCATCTTCGTTCCGTTAAGCTCACCCGCTCCGCACATATGCATTGTATCTTCCTCACACGTCAGCTAACCCGCTCCGCACATCTTCATTGATATACAGCCTTACACAACCTTCAACGAAACTCCTGCGAACAAAACAATAGACATTGGCGTGTGTGCCCTGCGCGTTTGGTGTTATTTTTAGCCCAGCAGATAGTAAATTCGTGTTTTATAAGGTTTATGGAAGTTGGAAAACAAACGTCGGGAGTTTTGGCTGTCAGTAAAACAACTCTTTTATATTCGTTTCATGGCTAAGTTGTCTGTTTATCCGTAACGTTTCCTGTTTTGGAAAATAACACTGATCCTGAAACTGTGTGTTGAAACATGTTAGGTTGTTTACGATCTTCATCATTAG
Organism: Euclidia mi; assembly: GCA_944739405.2. NCBI lineage: Eukaryota > Metazoa > Arthropoda > Insecta > Lepidoptera > Erebidae > Euclidia > Euclidia mi. The sequence continues at coordinate 110,900,674 of OX123186.2, read as the reverse complement.
CCCTTTAAATTGTCCCACTGCTGGGCTCGGGCCTCTTCTCACTATGAGAAGGGTGAGGCCATAGTCCAACACGCTGACCAAGTGCGGGTTGGCAGACTTCACATGTCTTTCGAGAACATTATAGAGAACTCTCAGACATGCAGGTTTCCTCACGATGTTTTCCTTCACCAATAAGCAAGCGATAATTGACAATTTAATACGCACTTAACTAGGAAAAGTCATTGGTGCGCGAGGATTCGAACCTGAGACCCTCTGCGTAGCAGTCTGTCGGTCTCTCCACTCGGCTATCGCTGCTTGTGCTGCTTACAATAGGTACCCGATTAGATTTTCCCTTCATTTCCACAGAGCTAGGTTTAAACTTTCCATCCTTATTTTGTTCTATTGGGTATAAAATATTACATTAATCTGCGTGCTTTATGACAGAGGACCTCTGTCAGAACGTCTTTGTACATTCAGTTGCTTTGGCTCCGTGTTGATATGGCAATAGGACATGGCTTTAAATATTGATGACGCACTATTCAATTCATTACTTCTATTCTATGAGAGCTAGTTCATAGTTAGTATACAATGACAAGTAACTGTAGCGGCTGCTGACGCTACAAAATATACAACGCGCGCTAATGTGTAAGCGCGGCGCAGTACCCTTCATTCCTACAGTTAGGTCGTAGCTATGTTTTTTTTTATAGACTCACGCCTGTCTCCGCGAAGGGGTAGGCAGAGGTGTAATATTACACCCACATTTCGCCATGAATTTTTATGTCCCACGTAATAGGGGGCGAGCCTATAGCCAACCGGGCACATTACCAGACATCGTGCTGTTACTGAGAATTTCCTAACGGAAAAACCCAATAACACTTTGCTCGACCCGGGAATCAAACCCGAGACCTCCTAATCCCACGCGCACATTTATGCCGCGAGACAAACGAGGCAGTCGTAGCAATGTAGTTTATCTTAATATATAAAATCCTTGCGTTACTGACTGACTGACAGACACGCTACAGCCGAAACTATTGGGCGCAGGAAGCTGAAATTTGGCATGTATGTTCCTTGGAGACCTTAGGGGTGCACTAAGAAGGGATTTTTCGAAATTCCCACGGGATCGGCCAAAACGGGTAAATTTAAAAAAAATGCAGGCGTAGCTGCTGGCGTCCTCTAGTTTATAATAAGTATTTCTGTGAACAACTAGTACCAGTAAAACTTCTTTTCTTACTTTGGAGTAGGTACTTATTTTATCTCTTCACACAACACATCTTGACAACCGCCTACATTGGTGACCCCGACAATCCCCTACAGTAACTAAACTATGTTGCGTATGTAATCACTGTATAAACATATTGAATGTCTTTCATTCATATGTTTTAACAGTGATGTTTTTACGGCTAACCTAAATGTCAGTAGACGTAAGGCACCTATTTCTTCTTATTCAGTAATTTTTTCATGCAAACTGTTATTGATTTCCACTTCAATGTCAACCAGTGCGTTTTTAGATTCAGTTACCATCAAGGTTGCTTGTGTGGGTTTTATTTTGTAACCAGTTTATATTTATAGGACAGTTGCATTGTATTTGCAATATTTCAAATTTCATAATAATGTGCATATTATTCACGTATATAATACAGCTTAACATAGTATCCTAATGGCGCAGATACACCTGAGCATTCACTTGTAACAGAACAGCGAGCATTCGCCGTTTTCTGTTTTATCGAACCGAACATTTTCACGATTATTCTTCATCATTCATCATAAGAAATATGTATATACAGAACGTACAAAATAGAAAAGAAAATAATTTAATTTGTAATTAGTTTATTAGAATTCGAAGATAGTAGATATAATAATAATAATAATAATCTACCACATTCACACAACACCATCTAGTCCCAGCAGAGCAGAGCTTGTAATATGGGTACTAGATAATGGATAAACATACTTATATACTTTTTTTTGTAAATACATACATATTATACATAGAAACACCCAGACCAAGACAAACATCCATGTTTATGCACACAAATGTTTGACTTGTGCGGGAATCGAACCCGCGACCTTCGGCTTAGCAGACGCTTACACTGACGCTGCGCCAACCGGTCGTCATGTGCCTTAGAAGTAATAGCTGAAACATTTTAATTTTTAAACACAACCTTTAAAAAGCCCGTGTCGCGGGGGACTTAATCAAAATTCAAATAACGGCCACAAGGTACACTCAAACTGGAAACAACAATTTGTGTTGTCTCGAGTGGGGATCGAACCCTCTGCCGTTATCACTCAGCGGAGTGTTCGGTGAGGCGCCCGTTTCAACTAATACGTAATTCGTGCAATCAGTGGTAATTACTCAATATAATTGAGTTGCTTATGTTTAATGCACTGGGGATGTTCTCTTTGGTCAATAGTGACAGCTGACGCTGTATATGGTCATCGTCAGCCCTTAACAGTCCACTGCTGGACTAGGCCTCTCCTTTGAAAGGAGGAATTGGCCTACTATACCACGCTGGCCAAACGGGTTGGTATAGGGTTTGTATCAAGTTTTCCGTCTCTTACAGTGCTGTTCTCTGCATAATATGCTCCCTCTGTCGGCTCTTACTACACCCTTGGGATGATATGGGGTGGTGACAATCCGTTTTCTTAATCCGTCACCACACGGACATGTATATGGTCAGCTAAGTAATAGTACACTGGTATACTACAAAACCAATACCTTAAAGATGTATGTTTTGTGTCGCGAGAGACATAATAATCAACGGACACAGAGACTTGAAACAACCATTTATTATTAGGATCATTAAGTGTTGTATTGTGAGACAAAAAGATAGAAGTTAAGGCGCCGAGTACAGCTACTGAGTTGAGCTGTTGCTGTCACTGTCGGATTGTATACATAAGAAAGAGAAGCGCGACGACGACGAGACGTTCAGAACTTTAAAAAAAACTACAATAAATTAATTACAGAAAATGTATTGACTGGATTAAAAAATAAAACAGTATTTCGTTAGTATATTGCTTGTTGAATAATTTGTCAAACAATCAGAATGATTGTATGTATTTTAATATGGTTTTTACTCGTTAAAATATTTTTTTTGAGGTATCTTTGTGATTTTTTTCTATCGATTAAAGTTAGTTGTATTATGTTTTCAACACAGTACTTAACTAGGTTATATCCTGAAGAATATCATATATTTTTCTGATTGTGTTAACTGCATTGAATCATATACTTTAAAGCATTATAAAACTCGCGTTTAGCTCTTGTAGTCCCCTTAAGGTTGAGGTGAATCAAAAAGGAGAATAAAAATTACTTGGAATGATGGCTTCAGGCAGCATCACAAACATATTATTACGTAATTATAGTAATTATGTTTAGAGAGTAGGCAACTAAGTTTTATGACTCGCAAAATATGTTAATTGAGGTAATTCATTATTTAAGAAGAACAACGTATTTACATTTTAATTCAGCTAAACTAGGACAGGTTTGAATATGGCGCAAATATTATGATGGTACAAAATTGTTGTTTGAATATTTTTGCATATTTATAATAGTCATCATCATCATCATCGCCCTAGCGTTATCCCGGTTGCATCCAAGACATTACACGCCTTGGAGCCCGAGGTCCGCTTACTGGTCTAACCAGATATGACAGAATATCATATATAATAGGTATAGGATAGAATATAGGATAAGACTTTTCCACAGAGCGACTGCCGTCTGACCTCCGCAACCCAAAGGGATAGCGATAATCCATGGTTTAGACCAGTATCAGTTTATTTGAGGGTACTGACTCCCCGTAACGACTGTCAAAGATCTTCATGACGGCCGGGACCGACGGTTTAACGTGCTCTCCGAGGCACGGGGCAAGCGATAATTAACAATTTAATACGCACTTAACTCCGAAAAGTCATCGGTGCGCGCCGCGGATTCCAACCCGATACCCTCTGCATGGCGGTCCGTTGGCATCTCCACTCGGCTGTCGCTGCCTGTTATAATAGTCATCATCGTCCTAGGGTTGTTCCGGTCGCGTCCAAGACTTTACGGCTCGGCGTCCGCTTACTGCCCAGATCCGACGGTTGTTCTTATACCGCTTAATACTATTATAGTAAAATGCTTGTAACTAACCCAATAAGTAGGCGATTATTATGTGGTTTTTGTTAGTCGATATTGTTTTTCTCTAATTTTATGTTCTTTTTATATTTGTTGTTAAATCTAGCAGCGATAACGCTAACCTCAGTCTATCTATAAATATAAGTTGTATTTAAGTATGTGTGAAACCTGTACGTCTGAGAGTTCTCCATAACACTGCTGGTATAACATTTGGCTGCAAGGTTGGCGTAGTGGTTTAAGCGGCCGCCTCGCCCGTTGTGGGTTCTAACCAAACACGAGACAACACTTTGTGTAATCCATAAATTGTTGTTTCGAGTCTGGGTGTTCATTGTGTCCGTTAGTTGTATGTTTGTAAAGTCCCCCGTGACACAGGATTAAGTACTAATGCGGGCGTTGTCTTAAAAAAAAAGTCTCGGGACATGTAAAGTTTGCCCAACAAGATTGTTTCAATACTTGGCTAGCATGGTGGACAATGGCCTAACCCTTCTCATCGTGAGAAAAAGCTGGAGCCCAGCAGTGGGACATATTTTAAACAAAGCTAATGATCAGATAGTTTTTAATCTACTTGACGTAAAACCAAGTTCATTACTGTATTCAATCATCTCCATTACATAACAGTGTGTATGTGTTTGTATGTGTTTCTGCATCGATATTCTAACTAATTAAAAAATGATCGATGTTCCACACCAGTCTTGTATAATATATCGCTAAATGCAAATAAACATAATTCGCAGACAGTTATGATTCATAAATATGAACGTTAGGAAGCTGCGTATATCATATTAAAATTAATTTTAATATCAAAATATGAATATGGGATTATGTAATTAATGTATAAGTTCAGATTATTCTAGTCATCTTGTTGTGATGGCCTACTTTCATGTCTGCAGGTCTAGACATTGAATGAAAGCAACATTTTTGTGCAAATATTTTTAATTAATATTTATGTGTAGTACAGTCTTAATTGCGTAATTATTTTTGAACCTGTTTTATATGTATGAGAATAGGTCGTAAAGTGTATTTCATACCGCTATGAAAATATTTTTTTTCTGTATGTGTGTTTGGCACCTAACTTCTCCAAACGGTCTGAACCGATTTGGATGAAATTTGTGTGTGTATATTTCAATGGATACCTGGATGATTTGTAAACACAATTGGGCCCATAATTTGCAGGACAGGTAGGTCGACATCAGTCTGCTGGGTCTAGAAGTTATAGATAGATTATTCTAGAAATAGAACAAAATACACTGCCTCCGTGGTCCAGTGGTTAGCATATGCGATTGCTGATCGGAGGTACCGGGTTCGATTCCCGGGTCGGGCAAAAAGTGTTACTGGGTTTTTCCGAATACTCAGTAGCAGCCCGGAGTCTGGTGATGTGCCCGGTAACGGCACTAGGCTAGCCCCCTGTTACATGGGACCTAAAAATTCATGGCAAGATGTGGGTGTAATATTTACACCTCTGCCTACCCCTTCGGGGATACAGGCGTGAGACTATAAAAAAAATAGAACAAAATAATTCGTCCTGGGTGTAAATCAAAACTACGCGCGTTTTTTGGCTAAGCAGTCTGGCTCGCTAACCACTACACCAAAACGTAATCAATTAGGTACCATTCCCACGAAGCGTGCCTCGGTAAAAACGGTTCCTTTAAATAAGTGCTTCCCTCGTACTTCACTTAGCTCACCCGCTCCGCACATCTTCATTGATATACAGCCTTACACAACCTTCAACGAAACTCCTGCGAACAAAAATAGTAGACATTGGCGTGTGTGCCCTGCGCGTTTGGTGTTATTTTTAGCCCAGCAGATAGTCAATTCGTGTTTCATAAGGTTTATGGAAGTTGGAAAACAAACGTCGGCAGTTTTGGCTACCAGTAAAACAACTCTTTTACATTCGTTTCACGGCTAAGTTGTCTGTTTATCCGTAAAGTTTCCTGTTTCTGCTTTGGAAAAGAATTACTGGTTTTATGTTGAAACATGTGTGGTTGTTTACAATAGGTACTCGATTAGATTTTCCCTTCATTTTCACAGAGCTAGGCTTAAACTTTCAACCCTTATTTGTTCTGTTTGGGATAAAATATTACATTAATATGAGTGCTTTATGACAGAGGACCTCTGTCAAAACGTCTTTGTACATTCAGTTGCTTTGGCTCCGTGTTGATATGGCAATAGGACATGAATTTAAATATTGATGACGCACTATTCAATTCATCACTTTTCTTCTATTAGAGCTAGTTCATAGTTAGTATACAATGACAAGTAACTGTAGCGGCTGCTGACGCTACAAAATATACAACGCGCGCTAATGTGTAAGCGCGGCGCAGTAGCCTCCCTTCACTCCTACAGTTAGGTCGTAGCTATGTTTTTTTTATAGACTCACGCCTGTCTCCCCGAAGGGGTAGGCAGAGGTGTAATATTACACCCACATTTTGCCATGAATTTTTATGTCCCACGTAATAAGGGGCGAGCCTATTGCCAACCGGGCACATTACCAGACATCGTGCTGTTACTAAAGAATTTCCTAACGGAAAAACCCAATAACACTTTGCTCGACCCGGGAATCCAACCCGAGACCTCCTAATCCCACGCGCACATTTATGCCGCCAGACAAACGAGGCAGTCGTAGCAATGTAGTTTATCTTAATATATAAAATCCTTGCGTTACTGACTGACTGACAGACACGCTACAGCCGAAACTACTGGGCGCAGGAAGCTGAAATTTGACATGTATGTTCCTTGGGGACCGTAGGGGTGCACTAAGAAGGGATTTTCCGAAATTCCCACGGGATCGGCCAAAACGGGTAAATTTAAAAAATGCAGGCGTAGCTGCTAGCGTCCTCTAGTTTATAATAAGTATTTCTGTGAACAACTGGTACCAGTAAAGCATATTTATCTTTTCGTATTTTGGAGTTGTCCGTGTGGTGACGGATTAAGAATACGGATTGTCACCACCCCATATCATCCCGTGGGTGTCGTAAAAGCCGACAGAGGGAGAATATTATGCAGAGAACAGCACTGTAAGAGCAGGAAAACTTGATACAGACCCTATACCAACCCGTTTGGCCAGCGTGGTATAGTAGGCCAATCCCTCCTTTTAAAGGAGAGGCCTAGTCCAGCAGTGGACTGTTAAAGGCTGATGATGATGATGATTTTGGAGTACCTATTTTATCTCTTCACACAACACATCTTGATAACTCCCTACATTGGTGACCCCGACAACCCCCTACAGTAACTAAACTATGTTGCGTATGTAATCAACTAATCACTGTATAGACATATTGAATGTCTCTCATTCATATGTTTTAACAGTGATGTTTTTACGGCTAACCTAAATGTCAGTAGACGTAAGTCACCTACATATTTCTTCGTATTCAGTTATTTTTTCATGCAAACTGGTATTGATTTCCGCTTCAATGTCAACCAGTGCGTTTTTAGATTCAGTTACCATCAAGGTTGCTTGTGTGGGTTTTATTTTGCAAGCAATTTATATTTATAGAACAGTTGCATTGTATTTGCAATATTTCAAATTTCATAATAATGTACATATTATTCACGTATATAATACAGCTTAACATAGTATCCTAATGGCGTTGATACACCTGAGCATTCACCTGAACCACGAGCATTCGCCGTTTTCTTTTTTGTCGAACCGAACATTTTCACGATCATTCTTCATCATTCATCATAAGAAATATGTATATACACAACTAACAAAACAGAAAAGAAAATAATTTATTTATTTATTATAAGTGTTTTTATTATTTGTAAGTGTTATATTTTATTGTTTTGTTATCTTTTAACAGACGATTTAAAAATCGGCCCTAAAACAGTTAAAACGACAATTATAGAAGTATCCGCCCAATAAAATAGATTTGTGTTACCCCGAACATACTTAGATTATATGTATACTATAACTAGAGAACCCCGAATTCACGCGAGCGAAGCCGCGGGAAAAAGCTAGTATCATATATAATAGGTATCGGATAGAATATAGTATAAGACTTTTCCACAGAGCGATTGCTGTCTGACCTCTGCAACCCAAAGGGATAGCGATATTCCATGGTTTAGACCAGTATCAGTTTATTTGAGGGCACTGACTCCCCGTAACGACTGTCAAAGATCTTCATGACGGCCGGGACCGACGGTTTAACATGCTCTCCGAGGCACGGGGCAAGCGATAATTAACAATTTAATACGCACTCAACTCCGAAAAGTCATCGGTGCATCGTCCTAGGTTTATTCCGGTCCCATCCAAGACTTTTCGTCTTGAAGCTCGGGTACAGTACACTGAATGTACTGCGGCTCGGCGTCCGCTTACTGGTCCCACCAGATCTGATGGTTTTACTTATACCGCTAAATACTAATAATAATTATATTAAAATGTTTGTAACTAACCCCAAATGTAGGCGATTACTATGCTTTTACTATATTTTTTATATTGTTGTTAAATCTAGCAGCGATAACGCTAACCTCAGTCTATTTATAAGTACAAGTTGTATTTAAGTATGTGTGAAACCTGTACGTCTGAGAGTTCTCCATGACACTGCTGGTATAACATTTGGCTGCACGGTTGGCGTAGTGGTTTAAGCGGCCGCCTCGCTGCTTGACACTGTGCCGCAGTGTTGTGGGTTCGATCCCCACACGAGATAACACTTTGTGTAATCCATAAGTTGTTGTTTCGAGTCTGGGTGTTCATTGTGTCCATTAGTTGTATATTTGTAAAGTCCCCCGTGACACAGGATTAAGTACTAATGCGGGAGTTGTCTTAAAAAAATATTTCAGGACATGTAAAGTTTGCTCAACAAGTTTGTTTCAATGCTTCGCTAGCATGGTGGACAATGGCCTAACCCTTATCATCGTGAGAAAAAGCTGGAGCCCAGCAGTGGGACATATTTTAAACAAGGCTAATGATCAGATAGTTTTTAATCTACTTGACGTAAAACCAAGTTTACTACTGTATTCAATCATCTCCATTACATAACAGTGTGTATGTGTGTGTTTCTACATCGATATTCTAACTAATTAAAAAATTATCGATGTTCCACACCAGTCTTGTTTATTATATATCGCTAAATGCAAATAAATATATTTCGCCGACAGTTATGATTCATAAATATGAACGTTAGGAAGCTGAGTATATCATATTAAAATTAATTAAAATATGAATATGGTGTTATGTAATTAATGTATCAGACTAACAGATTATTCTAGTCATCTTGTTTTGATGGCCTACTTTCATGTCTGCAGGTCTAGACATTGAATGAAAGCAACATTTTGTGCAAATATTTTTAATTAATATTTATGTGTAGTACAGTCTTAATTGCGTAATTATTTTTGAACCTGTTTTGTATGTATGAGAATAGGTCGTAAAGTGTATTTCATACCGCTATGAAAATATTTTTTATCTGTATGTGTGTTTGGCACCTAACTTCTCCAAACAGTCTGAACCGATTTGGATGAAATTTGTGTATGTATATTTCATTGGATACTTGGATGATTTGTAAACACAATTGGGCCCATAATTTGCAGGAAATTAATATTATATCCACTATACCTACAAATACACATAGAATAATTATAAAGCAATGATCATTATAATAAAATGGAAAGATGTTAAAAATTAATTAAAATACAGTATATATACATTGCTATAAGTAATACAACTGTCATGCTATATTAGAAATAATGCAAAACTAATATAATTATAATTAAATATGAAACAGAATAAATCCAGAACAATGCGGCTGAAGCCCTCTTCCTCCCTTCTACATTTGCTGTGCCTGACATTTTTATAACACCAAATTAACATTGTGGAATGCAAATAAAGTATTGAGTATTGGGTACTCGGCCTAGTAAACAGATTGGGATTCTAGTGACTCTCTCGCCTCTCTGCTCGACCTAGCACTCGGCCGAGCACTCGTTTAAGTGTTTATACCAACCAAGTACTCGGCCGAGGACACTGACTCGCCACTGTACTCGTTAGGTGTAATCAACGCATTAGTGCTTCCCTCGTACTTCACTCCACTTAGCTCACCCGCTCCGCACATCTTCATTGATATACAGCCTTACACGACCTTCAACGATACTCCTGCGAACAAAATAGAAGACATTGGCGTGTGTGCCCTGCGCGTTTGGTGTTATTTTTAGCCCAGCAGACAGTCAATTCGTGTTATATAAGGTTTATGGAAGTTGGAAAACAAACGTCGGGAGTTTTGGCTGCCAATAAAACAACTCTTTTACATTCGTTTCATGGCTAAATTGTCTGTTTAGTGTTTATCCGTTACGTTTCCTGTTTCTGTTTTGGAAAATAACACTGATCCTTGGATTGAAACATGTTAGGTTGTTTACAATCTTCATCATTAGCCCTTTAAATTGTCCCACTGCTGGGCTCGGGCCTCTTCTCGCTATGAGAAGGGTAAGGCCATAGTCCACCACGCTGGCCAAGTGCGGGTTGGCAGACTTCACATGTCTTTAGAGAACATTATAGAGAACTCTCAGTCATGCAGGTTTCCTCACGATGTTTTCCTTCACCGTTTAGCAAGCGATAATTAACAATTTAATACGCACATAACTAGGAAAAGTCATTGGTGCGCGAGGATTCGAACCTGAGACCCCCTGCGTAGCAGTCTGTCGGTCTCTCCACTCGGCTATCGCTGCTTGTGCTGTTTACAATAGGTACCCGATTAGATTTTCCCTTAATTTTCACAGAGCTAGGCTTAAACTTTCCACCCTCATTTTGTTCTGTTAGGTGTAAAATATTACATTAATCTGCGTGCTTTATGACAGAGGACCTCTGTCAAAACGTCTTTGTACATTCAGTTGCTTTGGCTCCGTGTTGATATGGCAATAGGACATGACTTTAAATATTAATAACGCACTATTCAATTCATCACTTTTCTTCTATTAGAGCTAGTTCATAGTTAGTATACAATGACAAGTAACTGTAGCGGCTGCTGACGCTACAAAATATACAACGCGCGCTAATGTGTAAGCGCGGCGCAGTAGCCTCCCTTCACTCCTACAGTTAGGTCGTAGCTATGTTTTTTTTTATAGACTCACGCCTGTCTCCCCGAAGGGGTAGGCAAAGGTGTAATATTACACCCACATTTCGCCATGAATTTTTATGTCCCACGTAATAGGGGGCGAGCCTATTGCCAACCGGGCACATTACCAGACATCGTGTTGTTACTGAGAATTTCCTAACGGAAAAACCCAATAACACTTTGCTCGACCCGGGAATCCAACCCGAGACCTCCTAATCCCACGCGCACATTTATGCCGCCAGACAAACGAGGCAGTCGTAGCAATGTAGTTTATCTTAATATATAAAATCCTTGCGTTACTGACTGACTGACAGACACGCTACAGCCGAAACTACTGGGCGCAGGAAGCTGAAATTTTACATGTATGTTCCTTGGGGACCGTAGGGGTGCACTAAGAAGGGATTTTCCGAAATTCCCACGGGATCGGCCAAAACGGGTAAATTTAAAAAATGCAGGCGTAGCTGCTAGCGTCCTCTAGTTTATAATAAGTATTTCTGTGAACAACTGGTACCAGTAAAGCATATTTATCTTTTCGTATTTTGGAGTTGTCCGTGTGGTGACGCATTAAGAATACGGATTGTCACCACCCCATATCATCCCGTGGGTGTCGTAAAAGCCGACAGAGGGAGAATATTATGCAGAGAACAGCACTGTAAGAGAAGGAAAACTTGATACAGACCCCCGTTTGGCCAGCGTGGTATAGTAGGCCAATCCCTCCTTTTAAAGGAGAGGCCTAGTCCAGCAGTGGACTGTTAAAGGCTGATGATGATGATGATTTTGGAGTACCTATTTTATCTCTTCACACAACACATCTTGATAACCCCCTACATTGGTGACCCCGACCACCCCCTACAGTAACTAAACTATGTTGCGTATGTAATCACTGTATAAACATATTGAATGTCTTTCATTCATATGTTTTAACAGTGATGTTTTTACGGCTTACCTAAATGTCAATAGACGTAAGGCATCTATATCTTCGTATTCAGTTATTTTTTCATGCAAACTGGTATTGATTTCCACTTCAATGTCAACCAGTGCGTTTTTAGATTCAGTTACCATCAAGGTTGGTTGTGTGGGTTTTATTTTGTAACCAGTTTATATTTATAGGACAGTTGCATTGTATTTGCAATATTTCAAATTTCATAATAATGTACATATTATTCACGTATATAATACAGCTTAACATAGTAACCTAATGGGGCTGATACACCTGAACATTCACTTGTAACAGAACGAGCATTTGCTGTTTTGTCAAACCAAACATTTTCACGATCATTCTACATCAGTCATCATAAGAAATATGTATATACAGAACTAACAAAACAGAAAAAATAATTTATTTTGTAATTAGTTTATTAGGATTTCGAAGAAGCGCTCCGAAAAAGTGAGTAGGGTAGACCGAGGCGAATCGGATCAGGGGGTGAATCGGATCAAAATAAGAAATTTGTGAATATTTTTAATACAGCGTTGACAAGGAATATCAGCCACTGACGTCTCACAAGCCACTTTCACCCCGCACCTTCTGCCATCGGTGGCGTTTCGATTCGACCAGTACATGAGCGTCAGCGCCGCTCGCCAGAGAGTAACTTTTTGTGTGGCTTACAATTTTCACGCTCATCTAAAGTACATGCTTACTATTTGTTGGTGTTAATGTAAGAATTTGTGTTAAAACTTTGAGTTATATAGCTTAAACGGTTTGGGAATAGGTCTATTTTAGGAAACATTTTATTTTTTAAGCACTGTAATATAGGTTTATATGTGAAATGTTTATTCCAAAAGTCTTCAAGATGGGGTGATTCGGATCGCGTCATCGGGGGCGAATCGGATCACTTATTTAAAATGATTTATTTTACTTTTGAGAATAATTAAACATGTTTATTCAATTAAAGATGGTTCACACATATAAAAGACAAACAATAAGGAGAACAAGCAGGAAAATGGTCCCCAAACAAAAATTATAGCCCCAAGTGAAGTACTGGCCTAAGAATTAATCTTGGGTTGGGCTGCTGAGATTTAAAAAATCGACACACCATTCTACAAAGAATAGTTTCTCTCTCCAATGATGTCATTAAGACACGTGGTAGACAATAAAACCAATATAGCATTTGTCTCCACCTCAGTGTAAGATTAATCTTGACGAAAGAGATGCTAAGAAGAAACTTAAAACTGCCGAAAAAGCTGTGAAAAAAGGAAAATTAGACTGATACCAAAGAAAATATTAAGACGAAGAATAATAAAAGAACACCTTGAATAAGAATCGAATGCGAAGCACAAATATTGGCTTTGTATTTACTGATAAAAAAAATTATTCATCCACCATCACATAAAGAATGGTGCCATAAAAAAGTGCTGGTCTGGGTGGGAAAGAAGACCCGTATCCATGTAATTTATGTTTTAGTAATTAACATTGTCCTGATTATTTATTATTTTAATATTGCTATTGATGCAAAAGCTTAATATGTTGAGCAAATCTTAATTTTATGTATGATCCTATTCGCCCCGATAATTGAGGCGATTCGGATATTTCTCTTTTTTTTAATTTTGATTAATATTTGCACAATTTATGAGTTATTTTAGTTTTGAAATGTTTAATATGTAGCTAAATAATTACTGCTTACCGTTATGGCCAATAAAGTTACATATATTACACTTTAGTATGAATTTTATGTCCTCAAATAAAAAGTGATCCGATTCGCCTCGGTCTACCCTAGATATGTGCCTTAGAAGTGATATCTGAAACATTTTCATTTTTAAACACAACCCTCAAAAATCCTGTGTCGCGGGGGACTGTATCAAAATTCAAATTACGGCCACAAGGTACACTCAAACTGGAAACAACAATATGTGTTGTCTCGAGTGGGGATCGAACCCTCTGCCGTTATCACTCTGCGGAGTGTTCGGTGAGGCGGCCGTTTGAACTAATACGTTATTCGTGCAGTCAGTGGTAATTACTCAATATAATTGAGTTGCTTATGTTTAACGCACTGGGGATGTTCTCTTTGGTCAATAGTAACAGCTGACGCTGTGTATGGTCAGCTAAGTAATAGTCTTACACTGGTATACTACAAAACCAATACCTTAAAGATGCAAGTTTTGGTTCAGTAAACTTATAGGTATAATGTCTTTCGACTTTTATATTGTTGTAGTTTTAGCAGTAGTAGAGCATTGCTGATTTCAGCATTTTTCTTTTTCCTCTTCCCGATTAGTCTCTCCGCGACCACGACCGTTGTACGGAAGTCGAAAATTAAGTTAGTTACTTAACGCGATTGAATAAATTGTTATGATGTCACCTTCAGTCCCTGTTATACTGTAATGTACCTTCAGTACGTTAGAGGATAACCTAGTAGACAATATACTAGCTAATGTTATAAACAAGTGTTGTCTGGGGCGAGGCGGCGACAAACGAGGGGTTATAAAACTGTCTCGAACGATAATGGACAGGCTGAGTGCTGAAGTGAGTGCTGGAGGAGCCTAGGGATTTACGCAGAGGACAAGCGACGTACATTGGCATACATATACGTATAAATAAACTTTTGTGTGATAATAGTTAACATTGCAGACTAGTAAGCGGACCCCAGATTGAAACTGGGATAACACTAAGAGAAAGGAAAGGAATAGTTAACATTGCAGCATATAACGGTCCCTTAAATACATTATCTGAGATAGACTGCCTCGTTGATCTCGCGGCATAGATGTGCGCGTGGGATTAGGAGATCTCGGGTTCGCTTCCTGGGTCGGGCAAAGTGTTATTGGATTTTTCCGTTAGGAAATTCTCAGTAGCAGCACGGAGTCTGGTAATGTGCCCGGTACGGCAATAGGCTCGCCCCCTATTACGTGGGACTAAAATAAATATGGCGAAAAGTGGGTGTAGCAATATACCTCTGCCTACCTCTTCGGGGATATAGGCGTGAGACTATGTATGTATGTATGTAAATATATTCCATGCAAAAAAGATTACAAAATTAATTCAACAAGAAGACATAGTCTAGTGGAACTCAAACTCACAGACCGCTACGCAGAACATATCAGGATCTACAGCTCACATAATATCTACCTGTAAAAATTTTAATCGCTTTCTAAACGCAAAGAAAAACATATCAGGAAACCTGCATGAGTCTGCTGTCTAAGAGTTCTCCATAATGTCCTCGAAAGACATGTGACGTCCGCCAACCCGCACTTGGCCAGCGTAGTGGACCTTAAGCGTCAACGCACACCAAGAGCAGAGCAGAGCAGAGCATTTTCTGAAATCATTGAAAATTAAACTTATGACAATTCCATTCATTTCGAAATTGAATACAAGTCCAAATTTGATGCTCGTGCTCGCAAGGAAATGTTGAGTATTGTGTTCTACATGCCCGAGCGTGCTCAAGGCGTCGCCGTGTGTCGCCCGCGCTCAGTATGCCACAGCGAGACTGTGTGGACGTGCGTTTACTACTTATGGCGCGGCCAGCGTCAGTTGCAAATCATGGACGAAGAAAAGTTGATCATTCACTCCCGCCTGGCAACCCAGAGCATTTTCAACGGAGCTTGCTCACGAAAGAGCGTGCATGCCGCCTGCATGGTCGAGCAATCAAAAGTTTGCTCGACCATGCGCGAGCATTTTGCAGTTCGGTGTGCGCTGACCTGTGGCGCTGACCCTATCTCTTCGTCTTATCCTTTTCATGAGAAAAGCACTGTGCCCAGCAGTAGCGAAATCTAGACCTGACTAAATTCAAGCGACTGTTTTGTTGCCATTCGAACAAACTAATTAGGTACATATTTAATTTTTAACAAAATGTTATTGCCTATTTTACAGTCCATTATCTTTCACATTATCATCAGCCTGTAACAGTCCACTGCTGGACTAGGCCTCTCCTTTGAAAGGAGGAATTGGCCTACTATACCACGCTGGCCAAACGGGTTGGTATAGGGTTTGTATCAAGTTTTCCTTCACTTACAGTGCTGTTCTCTGCATAATATGCTACCTCTGTCGGCTCTTACGACACCCATGGGATGATATGGGGTGGTAACATTCCGAATTCTTAATCCGTCACCACACGGACAAGCGACAAGCGAATTACCAAAATGTTATTGCCTATTTTACCGTCCATTATCTTTCACATAGTGTCACAAAATACGATGATGTGCAACATGACATAGTTCATATGTTTTGGTACTACGTTGAGGGACATGACATGTCGAGGTTCATGGGACAAATGACACATAAATACCGTGTCGTCATTAGTCGCGTTTATATCTCTGTCGCAATCTAATGATGCGTGTGCGATCGCTTGCTCCTTACAACCATGGTTTGTTGTACATGTGATTTGCTGTGGTTTTGTCTATCGCTTATTGTTAACCAACATGTAATACGGAGAAAGGAATGCTGCACCCTTAGCCAAATGGCATTCGATTAACGATATCGCTAATCGCTAAGTGCAAAAATGTATGGAACTGTCATAAGCCTTCGTTATATCACGTGGTCCATAATGAAGGAATTCCTTAAGTTGCTATGGCAACCAAGCGTTAGCGAAAGTAGATATCATAGCGAATGCCGTTTGGCAAGTCGGTCGCAGCAGACCTCGTCGGACACTCCTCGATCAAATTGGGGACGTCCTAAAAAACGGCAAGGTCCGAAGTACCCGAAACCGGTGAGCATGTATGAAAAGAGTAATGAGTGTAGAGGAAGCGCGTGAGGTTTGTAAGGATAGAAGCAAGTGGGGTTCTGTTGTCTCTGCCTACCCCGACGGGAAAAAGGCGTGAGTATATGCATGTATGTATGTATGTAATACGGCTTGAAAAATGTTTTCAATGGATAGGATTTACAATGATATTTTCTATATCCGTTTAATAACTTGTCTTAGAAAGACAGAAGTATAGATGTTTATTTTTCAAAACAGTCGTTTTAATGTTACATCAATAGTGCCTTATCTGTGGCAAGCAGAACCTTAATAATTTCTTTACAATATGCCTTAAATATATATAAAATCCTTGCGTTACTGACTGACTGACAGACACGCTACAGCCGAAACTATTGGGCGCAGGAAGCTGAAATTTGCCATGTATGTTCCTTGGGGACTGTAGGGGTGCACTAAGAAGGGATTTCCTGAAATTCCCACGGGATCGGCCAAGACGGGTAAATTAAGAAAAATGCAGGCGTAGCTGCTGGCGGCCTCTAGTGATTCATAAATATCAACGCTAGGAAGCTGAGTATATCATATTAAAACTAATTTTAAT
The DNA here is from genome assembly GCA_944739405.2 of Euclidia mi. Lineage (NCBI taxonomy): Eukaryota > Metazoa > Arthropoda > Insecta > Lepidoptera > Erebidae > Euclidia > Euclidia mi. The sequence continues at coordinate 110,883,328 of OX123186.2, read as the reverse complement.
ATTGATTAAAATATGAATGTGGTGTTATGTAATTAATGTATCAGACAAACAGATTATTCTAGTCATCTTGTTTTGATGGCCTACTTTCATGTCTGCAGGTCTAGACATTGAATGAAAGCAACATTTTGTGCAAATATTTTTATTTAATATTTATGTGTAGTACGGTCTTAATTGCGCAATTATTTTGGAACGTGTATTGTATGTATGAGAATAAGTCGTAAAGTGTATTTCATACCGCTATGAAAATACATATTTTTCTTCTGTTTGTGTGTTTGGCACCTAACTCCTCCAAACGGTCTGAACCGATTTGGATGAAATTTGTGTATATTTCAATGGATACTTGGATGATTTGTAAACACAATTGGGCCCATAATTTGCAGCACAGGTAGGTCGACATCTGCTGGGTCTACTAGTTATAGATAGATTATTCTAGAAATAGAACCAAATACACTGCCTCCGTGGTCCAGTGGATAGCGTATGCGACTGCTGATCGGAGGTCCCGGGTTCGATTCCCGGGTCGGGCAAAAAGTGTTACTGGGTTTTTCCGAATACTCAATAGCAGCCCGGAGTCTGGTGAAGTGCCCGGTAACGGCAATAGGCTCACCCCCTATTACGTGGGACCTAAAAATTCATGGCGAAATGTGGGTGTAATATTTACACCTCTGCCTACCCCTTCGGGGATAGAGGCGTGAGACTATAAAAAAAAATAGAACAAAATAATTCGTCCTAAATTCGATGTAAATCAAAACTACGCGCTTTTTCTGGCTAAGCAGTCTAGGTCGCTAACCACTAGACCAATACGTAATCAAATAATTACCATTTCCACGAATCGTGCCTCGGTAAAAACGGGTCCTTTAAATAAGTGCTTCCCTCGTACTTCACTTCACTTAGCTCACCCGCTCCGCATATCTTCATTAATATACAGCCTTAGACAACCTTCAACAAAACTCATGCGAACAAAATAGTAGACATTGGCGTGTGTGCCCTGCGCGTTTGGTGTTATTTTTAGCCCAGCAGACAGTCAATTCGTGTTTCATAAGGTTTATGGAAGTTGGAAAACAAACGTCGGGAGTTTTGGCTGCCAGTAAAACAACTCTTTTACATTCGTTTCACGGCTAAGTTGTCTGTTTATCCGTAACGTTTCCTGTTTCTGCTTTGGAAAAGAATACTGGTTTTATGTTGAAACATGTGTAGTTGTTTACAATAGGTACCCGATTAGATTTTTCCTTCATTTTCACAGAGCTAGGCTTAAACTTTTAACCCTTATTTTGTTCTGTTAGGGATAAAATATTACATTAATCTGCCTTTTCTGCCATTTATGACAGAGGACCTCAGTCAAAGCGTCTTTGTACATTCAGTAGCTTTGGCTCCGTGTTGATATGGCAATAGCACATGACTTTAAATATTGATGACGCACTATTCAGTTCATCACTTTTCTTCTATTAGAGCTAGATCATAGTTAGTATAAAGTTGTTTTTTTTTGGAGAGGACATGTAACTAAACTATGTTGCGTATGTAATCTTAATATATAAAATCCTTGCGTTACTGACTGACACGCTACAGCTTAAACTATTGGACGCAGGAAGCTGAAATTTGGCATGTATGTTCCTTGGGGACCGTAGTGGTGCACTAAGAAGGGATTTCCCGAAATTCCCACGGGATCGGCCAAAACGGGTAAATTTAAAAAAAATGTAGGCGTAGCTGCTGGCGCCATCTAGTCACTGTATAAACATATTGAATTTCTTTCAGTCATATGTTTTTACAGTGATGTTTTTATGGCTAACCTAAATGTCAGTAGACGAAAGGCACCTATTTCTTCGTATTCAGTTATTTTTTCATGCAAACTGATATTGATTTCCGCTTCAATGTCAACCAGTGCGTTTTTAGATTCAGTTACCATCAAGGTTGCTTGTGTGGGTTTTACTTTGCAACCAGTTTATATTTATAGGACAGTTGCATTGTATTTGCAATCTTTCAAATTTCATAATAATGTACATATTATTCACGTATATAATACAGCTTAACATAGTAACCTAATGGGGCTGACACACCTGAGCATTCACTTGTAACAGAACAGCGAGCATTCGCCGTTTTCTGTTTTGTCAAACCAAACATTTTCACGATCATTCTACATCAGTCATCATCTATACATATAATAAAATGGTAGGAAAGTCAAAACTGTACATTGAATATTTTTTTGAAAGAATACTTGGGGTGTGATCTACAATCGATACCGAAGCCAAAAATATAGTTTTTAGAATTTTTGTCTGTTTGTCTGTTTATCTGTTTGTCCTTATGTCCGGGCTAAACTCAAAAAGTACTGCATGGATTTACTTCAAATTTGGCACAAATATTATTAAAACGTCGGGTCACCATATAGGCTACATATAATTACGCTATCCCCTACGAGGAACGAGCAGAGAACCCTTATATCTTGAACGTATTCTCTAACAACGTGTAATGTGACAATGCATATTTTAATGTTGTTATTATGTTAACTATGCTATAATCTAGCTTCACACTATAAAAATCACGCAATATAAGTAACTTAGGCTGATAAACATAATTAATTGTATATAAGTAGACTCAAGACAATTTTAATCCAGCGCCATCTAAGAGAGTTCAAAAACATCAAGTCGAATTACATCTGTAAGCCCTTTTTGGATATGAGTAATTTAATTTGAACATGATGGCGACGTTAATAGTTGTTTTCAAAAGTCATAGATGGAGTTGTACATTTTCTTCTTAAAATTGTATTTTTAATTCGTTTCAGAGATGAGCAAGACTATTAGTTGAAGTGATTTAGTTAATTAACTTCACCATCGCCACACTTGATTGCTTACATCATTTCTATCAGAATAAATAGTAATAGATTTAGTACAAAAAAAAACATTTTGGTCACATTGGTGTAATTATGGCTTCTTAATTATTATAATTAACATGTCGCATATAAACTTTCTTTAAATTGTCTTTCGGGATATACATATACCACGTACCTTTGTTTGGATTAACTATATATAATCATCAGTAACATGTGGAACTAGCTAGATCTTATTTACTCACACACAGCCATTTATTTATTGTTACGTCTGAAGCGGTTTGGCGGATACTGGTGTTCTCTATACATGAGAAGCATCCTACCGTCATGCATTTACACGTCCACCTAGAGAACGGTCAGCGCATATATTTTGATCCCGGCGGCGTTGCTGAGCACTTGGAAAATCCGCGTCAAACAAGTCTCTTGGCGTTTTTCAGGCTCTGTAAAATCGACCAGTTTGGGAGGTCCCTTACGTATGACGAGATGCCTTCATATAACACGTACGACAAGCAAAAGGGTGTATTTAACCGACGTTGACGAGAAGGTGCTGTGGAAGGTTTTCCGGGAAGTTTCAAGGACACTGCATTTTGTAGAGTTTATACCGTACACACATATAATGTCGAATGCTATTTTCTGCGGTAGTTACTTCACAAAGTCCGAGGCCCATCGTCTTTCGCCTTTCTGAGGACATTTGAAGGCGTGGAGTATCCCACTTACCGCACAGCCTGCGTAGTACGTCACTTTCTCGACGGTGACCAATACTGGGATGACACCCTCGCGGAGGCGAGCGTCAGTGACAGTCCCAGCCGCATGCGTCATCTGTTTGACGTCATCTTGGTGTTTTGTGGAGTCGCGAACCCGGTAGCTTTCTGGGAGAAGTATCCCCATCATCTGTCTAAAGATTTTCGAGCTTTGAGGCGTGCTACTGGAGACGAAGTCGAAGTAACGGATGTTCGCGTGCTGAACACCTGTCTCACTTCACTTCAAGACGTGGTCATTTCTATCGGCGGCAATCCACTGGTCAAATATTTGTTACCAGCTTCCCAATCATTACCGCATCAAGATCGTGAAAATTGGGAGTATAATGCTGAGACAATTTGAAATGACCACCTTACGAATTTTATGACACCGACCTTGAAAGTGTTGGGCAAAGCCAGGCTAAAATGTTTTTCTTGGATGCACCTGGTGGAACAGGAAAAACATTTGTTACTACTGGCATACTTGCAGAGGTCAGGAGGCAAGGCAAAATTGTCATTGCTGTAGCGTCGCCGGCAATCGCTGCCACACTGCTTCCGGGTCGCAAGACAGCACATACCATGTTTAAATTTCCCATCGATTTAGAGAGCACCGTAACACCCGTTTGTGGTGTGTCACGTAACAGTGATAAGGGACACGTACTCAAGGATTGCTCTCTGATCGTATGGGATGAGCGTACGATGGCCAATAGGAAGGCAGTTGAGGCCATGGACAGAACCCAGCATGACATCCGCAGGAACGAGCATTTAATGGGTGGTCACAGTTCTGTTCAGTGACGATTCCCGACAAACGCTTCCCGTGATGACGCGGGGATCGAGGGCTGACGAGGTGAGTCATCATCATCATCATCAGCCTTTAACAGTCCACTGCTGGACTAGGCCTCTCCTTTGAAAGGAGGAATCGGCCTACTATACCACGCTGGCCAAACGGGTTGGTATAGGGTTTGTATCAAGTTTTCCTTCTCTTACAGTGCTGTTCTCTGCATAATATGCTCCCTCTATCGGCTCTTACGACATGGGATGATATGGGGAGGTGACATTCCGTATTCTTAATCCGTCACCACACGGACAAGGTGAGTGCTTCGTTGAAATTATCTTTGTTGTGGTCACGAGTTCGTATGATGCGCTTGACCATTAATATGAGAGCTCAGCTTGGCGTCAATGCACGTGCTCAACAATTCTAAGATGTCTTTCTAAGTCTTGACGAAGTCACTCTACCAGAGGAGAGAGGTGGACAGGTGGTGCTTCCAGAGTCTCTCAGTAGAGTTGTATCCAGCTTAGAACCAGCCTATTTTGACGCCCAAAAATGATAGCAATTGACGAATGCATTCTCTCGGAAATTGAGGGGAATGAAGTGGTCTACACCTCTATAAACACTGTCGTCGAACAAGATGACGCCACACATTATCCCGTGGAATTTCTGAACTCCCTGTCAGCAAGTGAACTTCCAGCGCATACCATCAAGCTGAAGGTCGGTGTCCCGATTATGCTTCTTCGGAACCTATCTTCTCCGAAGTTGTGTAACGTGACCCGCCTTAAAGTCATCTCGCTCCACAGACACACCATTTAGGCGGAAATTCTTACGGGTTGTGGCGTCGGCGAGGCAGTATTTATACCACGCATTCCTCTCATACCTCATAACTTCCGGTGCCCGTTCAAGCGCATACAGTTCCCCGTGAGTGTTTGCTTTGCGATGACAAACAAAAAGTCGCAGAGGCAGACACTGAGGGCAGCGGGTGTCCTGTACGTCGCTTGCTTCCGCGTCACCAGTCCTGACTCTCTTTACATTTTGGCTACGGAGAGCCAAACCACTAATGTTGTGTATCGAGAAGTCCTATAAGTATGTATTTTACCCTATTGTGTATTCCTTATTTTCTCCATCTGCTTCAGTCACAACTTATGACTTAATTCAGCAGAATCACCATAAAGTCATTTATTCAAAGCAGGCTGAAAATCAGCACTTTTTGAAGGTCAATTTTACAAAGGACAGTCTCCCTCTGTTATTACACTTTCTGCAGGTATGAAATATAAAGAAGAAACGGGTAAATAAATGTTATTTTAAAAGGTATAATGGTAGGTATTTATTTAATAGTTAGGTGCTGTATAGCGTTCACGCAGACGAGGTCGCGGGCAGCAGCTAGTAAGAAATATGTATATACAGAACTAACAAAACAGAAAAGAAAATAATTTAATTTGTATTTTTTTTTTTAATATTAATCATTTTTTATTGAAGTAACAAACAAACTAAACCAATAAAAGTAAATAAATAAAAATAACAAAATAGACGAGGAAAAAAAAAACTAAAGCTACGCGGCGTCAAAAAATTATCAATTTGTAATTAGTTTATTAGGATTTCGAAGAAGTGCTCCGAAAAAGTGAGTAGATATGTGCCTTAGAAGTGATAGCTAAAACATTTTCATTTTTAAACACAACCCTCTCGAATCCTGTGTCGCGGGGGACTTAGATGCATGTTTTGGTTCAGTAAACTTGGCTCGGCTTTACACCGAAACCGTGGGGTAGGGTTCTAGGCGACTTGGGAAGGATTAACGGATGGACTGTATTAGGGCGAGTTCTGGGTCGCCTAGAAAGGAATAAGGGAAGAGGAGATGGATACGGGAGGAGGTGATTGAGTGGGTATAGGATATTTCAAGGATGGAAGGCACTTACCTTATACAGCCTTCTTCGTTTCTTGTCCTCCTGGTGGTTTCGTGATGCAGCTGCTTGTTTTCACTTCACTCACGAGCGGGTTTTCCTTGGTGGAAGCGGTAAATCACATACAGCGGTGCGGCGCGGAGCGGTATCGAGACGGCGGTCTCAGCGGGAGGAATGTTCGAGACTGTCACTCGCGTCGACGAATCGCGGCGACGAATCAGGCGGAAGGCAGTGCCTCTTCCAGGGAGTGGGATAGAGCGGGACGTAAATATGATATCGCTCGCACTAGACAAGCGTGGAACGATTCATGTTGATGCGATTAGTTGTAGATAGGAAGGTAGATGGCGCTACCATATCCCCCCGGCCCTAAAGGGTTGCCTTTAAAAAAAATAGAATTGAACTTAGCTATGTTGGGTGTACTACCGCATAACCCATCAATAGGCTAAGACAGCGATATGACAATAAAATTAATCTAAATTAACTTTAGCGAAAACTACAAACGCAATAATAGCGAAAACTACTAATTAAATACTTAAACTAAGAGGTAGGTCCAACTTCAGGCTAGATCTCACTGAGTTGGAAGCGGACGCGAGTTGATCGGTGCCTCGACTTGTGCAAGGACAGTTAAAGGCTCTTCGTAAGAGAGGATTTGTTGACCTATAACTTTGAAGAGATGCGTTTTAATTACTTTGACCATGCTTGCCCAACATCCACCGAAATGTGGTGATGCTGGTGGAATAAACTTCCAGTCAATATGATCTATGGAGAGTTCTTCCTGAAGACGAGTACGATAACCCGCGACGTGATTGAAACAAGTAGCGGGAACAAGTTCAATCAATTTACTAACGCGGTTGGCGACAAAAGTCTGCTAGCGGTGAAGAGAAGAACGAATCCAAGCGAGCACTACCTTGGAGTCGGAAAATGCGTATATTTATTAATAGAGTAGTGGGGCAAAACTGTGTCTTGAACCTTGTGGAGCAACTGAGACAGCAGAAGGGCCGCGCACAATTCCAGTCTCGCAACCGAAATGGTTTTAACAGGCGAGACCTTAGACTTGGCACAAACTAACTGCAACGAGTAGTTAGAACCAATGCGGACTTGCAGATATACGACTCCACCGTAAGCACGCTCGCTGGCGTCAGCGAAACCTGTTAAGTTGATGGTACATCCATCTACCAACCCAAGATGACGCGGAATAGTAATTTGATTGAGCGCGGTAAGCTCAATACAAAACTGGCCCCAAGCGGCGACAATATGGTCAGGGGGTGTTGCATCCCACTCACACTTTGATAGCCAAAGCTCTTTGATCAAGAGCTTGGCGTACAAAATTGTGGGAGCCACAAAACCCATTATGTCCCATAGTCGAGCCACTGTGGACAGCATAGTGCGTTTGGTGCACTTATCATCTGGTAATGAGACGTCAAACCGAAAACTATCACAGGATTTGTCCCAGCGTAAACCGAGAACCTTATGCGGTACAGACTTCTCAAACTCAATGTCTGGAGAAGCTTTATGAGAATCTGGTATGCGTGCGAGAACCTCCTAAGAGTTGCTTGTCCATTTGACAAGATCAAACTGGCCTCGCTTGAAAAGCTGAATAAGCTCTTCACAAAGCGAAATTGCTAGCGGAGCGGGTATGACATTAGGCAATGTCATCTATATACAAAGCGGATGTGTAGTATAGTATAGTGTAGCGTAGCTTAGCATAGCATAGCGTAGAATAGCATAGCATGGCGTAGCATAGCATAGTATAGCGTAGCATAGCATAGCTAATTAGTGCTTTATCTTACACACAGTTTTAGCACCCACCTTGATCTCTTGAAGAGCAGAACAACAACAAGACGTAATACAATGAGAAGTATGTAACGTAGGTACGGTACCCATAATCACATACCCAAGTACCGTCTCAATAGCGGGCGGTAAATCATATCGCTCACTACGAACTATGTTAGTTAGTAGCAAGTGCGGAAATATTGAAGCTCCGATCAAAAGATCAATGCCTGCCGGATTCGCAAACTCCGCGTCGGCTAACGGCAATGACTCGAGATGAGTGAGTGATGCTACGTCTACATTAGCGTTCGGTAATGCGTCCGTGATACGCTCCACGATAAGCGAAGAAATGTTAAAATTAATATTCCTATCAAAACGCGAATGTATTTTAATATCTACGGAACCCTTGCAATGCTTTTCTGATCCGCCTATCCCTTTAACGGTTGAGTTAGTATTTTTAAAGTTATTCCATAATCCGAGGCGTTTGAAGCATTCCGATGTTATTAGATTGGTCTGAGATGCGCTATCTAGCAGACAACTTACCATGTGCGGCGACCCATTAACATCATAAACGATAACTTGCGCCGTCGCTAACAGAACAGTCTTAGACGCCATACATCGCGTTTTGGCCCTGCGCGGATCATTATAGATGCGCGAGTGCCGTCCTCGCGTGCGCGTCGCCCGCGCAATGGATGTCGTACACAACGATACTTCGCCCTCAGACGCGGAAGGCGCAGCTACCGTGGTCTGCTGCACCTGCGGCGCAAGTGTGTCAAGGTTAGCGGCTTGGCTTGACAACCGGTTATTTTTATCCAAATGTAACAGTGTATGATGTTTTTGTTTACACGTGCGACATCTCGTTCTACTGGAACAATTACTCGTTTTATGTTTTATGCTTAAGCAATTAATGCAAGCTTTGTTATCCTTTACGATTTTAAAACGAGCAATTGGATTTAAATCATTAAAGGTGGGACACTTATAGTAATGGTCGTGCACTATATTACTGCACAGACACTTCTGTGAATTATTGCTATTAGATTCCGAACATGTTACGTAAGATTGTGGATTAGGGACCGAGTTATTATTACTATTTCGCGATTTATTCAACCTTTGTTTGTTGTTGTTAGTGTTAGACGGGCCAGGTGAACCAGACTGCGTATTATGAAATATTCGACACTGATCTTTGATGAACGAAATAAAACTATCTAGTGTAGGTATTTTATTATTGCGTTCCGTCATCTCGAATGCGCGAATTGTATCAGTGTCAAACTTTTTTAAAGCGAGTTGAAGCAACATAAAGTCGGAAAGATCTTCTAATTTTAAATTCCTAAGAGAATTAACCGCGGTTACGAAGTTTTCAATAAACAGCTGGAAATTCAAGACAGACGCGTTGCTGGACAGTTTGAGATTTAAAGCTTGGTCAAAGTACGTAGACGCTAGAACGCGCGTGTCTTGATATCTGTCAAGTAGTGACTGAAATATGACCTGATAATTCTCAGTACTGGGTGTGACACCTGCAAATACGGACTGGGCCTTCGGTGACAGTTTACCTATTAAATAGTACAACCTATCAGCATCTGTCAGAGAACCATTATCGTGCACCGTAGACTTAAAACTCGCATAGAATAACGGCCAATTTCGTAAATCTCCGTCAAACGACATAATCTCGATTGGCGGTAATCTCGGTTTGCGGGCAACGGGCTCTGCTGAACATTTACCCTCCAATTGCGATTGTATACGCTTAATAATACAATAAAGATCTTCGAATGAGGTATACGCCTGATAGTTCGGTTTTTCATCAGGATTGATAGAAAGTAATCTTGCGTTATAATCGTCTAACAACTTATGAAAATCTGTTCGAATACTATCTACTGTTATACAATAACTGAGAAATGCTTCGCTATTAGTGTCAGACATAGATGCGGTTGTTGATCGTTCATAGATATTTTGAATGCGCTCAAATAAAATATTGCGTTTCGCTTCTAAGATTGTCATCTCTTTGTCTTCCGACACGCGTGACTTCTTTTGTTGTGACATGCTTACGTAAGTATAAGCTAATGAGAACGAAACAAAATAAGAATATCTAATGTATCTATTATTTTACCTAAGTAGGCAACACTTTAGAGCTGAGGAACTAAAAGTTGATTGAAATATGAGATTTATAAGACAACTATGATAGTTGCAGAAATAATAATTTAATAAGTAGGTAGCTACATAAAAGTTTACCTACTAATGCGGGCGGAAATAACCATGTGACGGTTATGTGAATATATTAGGAGTATAGCTAGGTGCTATAACTGCCTAGGTATAGCGGTATAACGTATAAAACGTAAATGAATCCGGCTCGAAGGACCAAAAAAATGGCTCGGCTTTACACCGAAACCGTGGGGTAGGGTTCTAGGCGACTTGGGAAGGATTAATGGATGGACTGTATTAGGGCGAGTTCTGGGTCGCCTAGAAAGGAATAAGGGAAGAGGAGATGGATACGGGAGGAGGTGATTGAGTGGGTATAGGATATTTCAAGGATGGAAGGCACTTACCTTATACAGCCTTCTTCGTTTCTTGTCCTCCTGGTGGTTTCGTGATGCAGCTGCTTGTTTTCACTTCACTCACGAGCGGGTTTTCCTTGGTGGAAGCGGTAAATCACATACAGCGGTGCGGCGCGGAGCGGTATCGAGACGGCGGTCTCAGCGGGAGGAATGTTCGAGACTGTCACTCGCGTCGACGAATCGCGGCGACGAATCAGGCGGAAGGCAGTGCCTCTTCCAGGGAGTGGGATAGAGCGGGACGGAAATATGATATCGCTCGCACTAGACAAGCGTGGAACGATTCATGTTGATGCGATTAGTTGTAGATAGGAAGGTAGATGGCGCTACCAAAACTTATATAATGACTTTCGACTTTTATATTGTTGTAGCTCTATCAGTAGTAAAGCCTCGCTGATTTCAGCATGAATGGGCCGGCTCGACCGGGGAAGTACTACCCTCTCACCAGAAGATCAACGTAAAGTAATAGTACCTTAGACTGTTGCGTTTCGTACGGTGAGTAAAAGTACCGGAGTACCTATGTCCTTTTTCTTTTTCCTCATCCCGAAGTATGTAAGGAAGGCGAAACTCATATTAATTCCTTAACGCGAATGGAACCCATTAAATAAATTGGTATGATGTCACCTTCAATCCCTGTTATACTGTAATGTACCTTCAGTACATTAGAGGATAACCTAGTAGCCAATATACTAGCTAATGTTATAAACAAGTGTATTGTGTGGGTCGAGGCGGCGACAAACGAGGGGTGATAAAACTGTTTCAAACGATAATGGACAGGCTGAGTGCTGAAGTGAGTGCTGGAAGAGCCTAGGGATTTACGCAGGGGGCAAGCGGCGTACATTGGCATACATATACGTATAAATAAACTTTTGTGTAATAATAGTTAACATGGCAGCATAACGGTCCCCATAAGTACATTGGTCTCACGGCATAGATATGCGCGTGGAATTGGGAGGTCTCGGGTTCGATCCCCGGGTCGGGAAAAGTGTTATTGGGTTTTTCCGTTAGGAAATTCTCAGTAGCAGCACGGAGTCTGGTAATTTGCCCGGTACGGCAATAGGCTCGCCCCCTATTACGTGGGACAAAAATAAATCTGGCGAAAAGTGGGTGTAGCAATATACGTATGTCTACCTCTTCGGGGATATAGGCGTGAGACTATGTATGTATGTATGTAAATATATTCCATGCAAAAAAGATTACAAAATGAATTCAACAAGAAGAGATAGTCTAGTGGAACTCAAACTCACAGAGTGCTACGCAGAAGATATCAGGATCAACGGCTCACATAATACCTGTCTGTAAAAATTTTAATCGCTTTCTAAACGCAAAGAAAAACATATTAGGAAACCTGAACTATAGATCGATCTGTAGATTTTAGATTCGTTTTTGACATAAGCTCCATACAAAATATGTCAAACACGAATTTCGAATCTCAAAATCCATGTGTGGATCGAATATTGAAAACGGCCGTAACAGTTCTCCATAATGTTCTCGAAAGACATGTGACGTCTGCCAACCCGCACTTGGCCAGCGTATTGGACCTTATCTCTTCGTCTTATCCTTTTCACCATCAGACAAGCCCCGCAGTAGCGAAATCTAGACCTGAATACATTTGAGCGACTGTTTCGTTGCCATTCGAACAAACTAATTAGGTACATATTTAATTTTTAACAAAATGTTATTGCCTATTTTACAGTCCATTATCTTTCACATTATCATCAGCATTTAACAGTCTACTGCTGGACCTCTCCTTTGTAAGGAGGAATTGGCCTACTATACCACGCTGGCCAAACGCGTTGGTATAGGGTTTGTATCAAGTTTTCCTTCTCTTACAGTGCTGTTCTCTGCATAATATGCTACCTCTGTCGGCTCCTACGACACCCATCGGATGATATGGGGTGGTGACATTCCGAATTCTTAATCCGTCACCACACGGACAAGCGACAAGCGAATTACCAAAATGTTATTGCCTATTTTACAGTCCATTATCTTTCACATAGTGGCACAAAACATGTCATGTCGAGGTTCATGGGACAAATGACACATAAATATGGTGTCGTCATTAGTCGCGTTTATATCTCTGTCGCAATCTAATGATGCGTGTGCGATCGCTTGCTCCTTACAACCATGGTTCGTAGTATACATATGATTTGCTGTGGTTTTTGTCTATCGCTTATTGTTAACCAACATGTAATACGGAGAAAGGAATGCTGCCCCCTTAGCCAAATGGCATTCGATTAACGATATCGCTAATCGCTAAGTGCAAAAATGTATGGAACTGTCATAAGCCTTCGTTATATCACTTGGTCCATAATGAAGGAATTCCTTAAGTTGCTATGGCAACCAAGCGTTAGCGAAAGTAGATATCATAGCGAATGCCGTTTGGCTAGAGCCTCTAAAGTGGTTTGGACACGTGGAGCGAATGAGTGAAGAAAGAATGACGAATCAGATTTATAAGGCAAATGTGCGTGGGCAAGTCGGTCGCGGCAGACCTCGTCGGACACTCCTCGATCAAATTGGGGACGTCCTAAAAAACGGCAAGGTCCGAAGTACCCGAAACCGGTGAGCATGTATGAAAAGAGTAATGAGTGTAGAGGAAGCGCGTGAGGTTTGTAAGGATAGAAGCAAGTGGCGTTCTGTTGTCTCTGCCTACCCCGACGGGAAAAAGGCGTGAGTATATGTATGTATGTATGTAATACGGCTTCAAAAATGTTTTCAGTAGATAGGATATATAATGATATTTTCTATATCCGTTTTATAATTTGTCTTAGAAAGACAGAAATATAGATGTTTATTTTCCAAAACAATCGTTTTAGTGTTACATATCAATAGTGCCTTATTTGTGGCAAGCAGAACCTTAAAAAAATATTTACAATATGCCTTATAATATTTCAAGAACATCTTCCAGACGTACAGACAGTCTTACTCGTAGTTCAAAGCCATGGTGTTAGCACACAGCGATTATAACTATAGCCCATTGACCCACATACATACATGTGTGATTCACCAAAGACCAGGGCTAATGGTACCCACCGAACTTGTACGATCATCAGCTGTAATACTTTTATGATTGGAACGGTCTCGTGGTACTAGCCAACATAGTAAGCTAAATGATGTAAGGGACCTTGGCTCTACTATTTTCAACATACATACATAGACTCACGCCCGCTTCCCCGAAGGGGTAGGCAGAGGCATATTAAACGCCCACTTTTCGCCAGTGTTTTGATCCCACGTAATAGGTGGCGAGCCTATTGCCGCTTATCGGGATATTTTGTTTGCCAGAGCCTCGTCCGTTGATCGGCAGGTGCACCACTTGCAGGTGAGGTTGGCTTGGGACCCTAAGTTCTTGGTGGGAACCCTATGCACCACTATTTTCAAGGTATTGCGAATATCGCGAGTGCTATGATAATTGATTACTAATTAAATTGAAATTAAAATGTATGCCTGTAATCTGTAAGGTATCGGGCAGAATTGTTTTGTTTTAGTATATGCAATTACTCATACAAAAAAATTCCGCCGATATTCGAATCACATGCCACCTGTGAAATCTTCTACATGACAGCATAGTTGAATCTTTTCAATCCGGTTAGTTGGGTACAGCCCGTGCACCGACAACCTGCTAATTGGAATCTAATCCTCCGTGCACCGTCTGAACACACCCTCTTTTATCCCCAGAGAGGGGGGAGGTAGGGTGGAATGTGGCACTACTTTAAATCTTGAATATAATTTTCCTACGATGCAAATATCTATGTTCTAGGGAGACAGAGAAAAGATTTTATTACGTAAATGTTCTAATCATTATTATCTTAATATATAAAATCCTTGCGTTACTGACTGACTGACAGACACGCTAAAGCCGAAACTATTGGGCGCAGGAAGCTGAAATTTGGCATGTATGTTCCTTGGGAATAGTAGGGGTGCAATAAGAAGGGATTTCCCGAAATACCCACGGGATCGGTCAAAACAGATAAATTTAAAAAACTGTGCAGGCGTAGTTGCTGGCGCCCTTTAGTGTGTACATAAATGGCTGAGTATTTAAATGGTTAGAATTTCAACATGGTCAGAGAGAAAACAAAGATATATAGGATCCAAAAATAGTCACTAAGGTACGTAGTTTGAATGTGTCCTTGGCATACGTTGTATATTTACTAACAAAGTACAATCGCTAAATATGTTCCTAAACCTAGGCAGCTGCTTAATCCACTAAACAATTTATACGTACAGTCGGTATGCCGCTATATAGTGCAGATCATAGGCAGGGCAATAAACATTAAACAATTATTGTCTTATGACTAAACTTACACTTTATTTTCTTTCTTCTCAATACACCCTATCCCGTGGCGTGATAAGTACAACAAAATATATTATTTACATAAAGTGCTCCTCTCTCAATAATATGCAGCAACGCAATCTGAATATTAGCTTGCAGACGAGTTGAACATTACACGCACAGATTTAACAAACAAGGTCTTAGATTACACGGTTCTATTCACCCCTCTCTTTCACCTCTACAAAGGGTGGTGCCACCCCCTTCTTATTGAAACAGCCGGCTCTGCTTGCACCTGCGCTGGAATTGAAACTTTATCCCAATGTTGGTCTAGATTTTTTAACATTGTTACACTTATTTGAATAGCATTTTGTACGGTAATATCGCTTGAAAATGTTTACCGTTCTGGCTAAATTACAATTGTTGCGACTACATTTGAAAATTGTACTTAATATTATAAAAGCATAATACAATTTTATTTAGCGGATCTTATTTGCGATAGTTAACTTATTTAAAGGTATAAATACCTCTGTTTACTACAACGTTTCAACCGGCTCGCAACGGTCGTAGTCGCGGAGGGTCTCTATACAAATCGCGAAAGTTTACAATCGATTATAAACGCACAAGCTTGTGAGGAGGGATGTATGGATGTTTTTTTATCTTTAATGAAAAGCTATATAATGGTTTTGATGAACATAACATTTATTTTTATTTATTTATTTACGCTTTATTGTACACTAGAAACATAACTTAGGATATTTTACATTATGAGGAAAGTACAAAGGGCCAACTTATCTTGTTAAGCGGCGGTAGCCCAGTGGTGTACGTAACGGACTCCCGAGACGATGGTCTCGGGTTCGAACCGCAACTACCCCGGGCACACCTCTGACTTTTCAAACCTATGTTTATAATAAAAATGTTTATTATCGCTCGCTTAGTAATGTGCTCGGTAGATGGCAACAGGCTCGCCCCATATTCCATTGGGACCGAAACATAACTGGCGAAGTGTGGATGTGTAATACACCTCTGCCTACCCATTCGGGGTATAAAGGCGTGAAGTTATGTCATTAGGGTTGTGATGAAATTTTGCAGTAATATAGCTTATACATTATAATAACACATACGCTTCATTTGTAGAACAGAAACCCACGCGGGCGTAGCAGCGGGCTCCGTCTAGTACAATTAATTTTCAGTTACATCGCATGAATCGCATCACGATCTAATTTCATCAATAATTCTTAGTCCGCAGATAAGTATAGTTCTAATAATAAACCTAGATTTGCTTATTACGGTGTTGGGAACAGGCGATGCTCTAAATCTGCATAATAATCATTTATTTGATGGCGCGATAAATATCAGATGCGCAATCGACGCGGTTGTGCAGCCAGGGCCGAACTACTCATTACCTACAGCCTTTTCACACGGGTAAGCTACATATTACTGTGTATAAGCGCCCCTAGGACATAGTCCAGCACGCTGGCCAAGTGCAGTTTTGCAGACTTCACTTGTCTTTCAAAGCAGCGATAGCCTAGTGGAGAGACCGACAGACTGCTACGCAGAAGGTCCGAGTTCGAATCCACGGCGTGCACCGATGACTTTTCGGTGTTAGGTGCGTATTAAATTGTTAAATATCGCTTGCTAAACGGTGAAGGAAAACATCGTGAGGAAACTTGCATGTCTGAGAGTTCTCCATAATGTTCTTGAAAGACATGTGAAGTCTGCCAACGCGCACTTGGCCAGCGTGGTGGACTATGGCCTTACCCTTCTCATAATGGGAAGAGGCCCTTGCCCAGCAGTGGAACAGTATAAAATGCTGATGATGACTTGTTTTTCGAGAATACTATGGAGAACTCTCAGACATGCAGGTCCTCACCATGTTTTCTTTCACCGTTTATCAAGCTGTAATGAGCTCCAAAAGATCTGCTATCTGAGCTATCGTTATGCTAATTTAGTCCCTGTAAATAGTACTGTTTCTATTACATAGATATATAATAGAAACAGTACTAGAACTAGAATATAGATTAATATTTTGCGGTTGCTCCATTATAGGGGAGAGGGTGGCAAGATGGGATACTTAAGCTTAAAAGGTCAATAATATAAAAAAATACATATTTAAACAATTATATATATATTTTTTACTAACAACTTATTATTACTTTTCTAATATTTGGTGTTATTAGGCACTTTTATTTACACATTTAAGAGAAAAAAATTAAAATAAAAAAATGTATTTTGCCCCGTCTTGCCCCATGGTGGTGGTAAGATGGGGCACCCCCCTGTGGTAAGATGGGGTGATGAGAATGATTACAGATAAAGATGATTATTTGGGCCGGCAGAACTCGCAGATATGGTGACGAAGTCATCCATATCGCAGATATGGATGACTTCGTCACCATCATCATTATCTATTCCCGCGTAGCTATTATGAGACCATCTTCCACATAGTGAGCATGATATACCCTTCAATGAAAACGGGATATACTTCCTGACAAAACATACATGGCGTGTCCCTGTTAGTGGTGCGTTTGTAGTCACGAACCATTGTAAAAAGAAAAACTGTAATAAGCACACAAAAACAAAAGCATTTTTACGAAAATCAAGCAAAAACAATTTTTTCCTCATTGGGAGGCAAGAAGGACTACCAGTTACCCCATCTTGCCTGCAGAGCCATTTTCTAGCAATAAAAACAAAACAAAAAAACAGTTAACAATCTTAAGGAAACAAAATGCTTACCTTATTATAGGTTAGTTTAAGCGTCAATTACAAAAACACCTCACCAGTTAGCGTTATTTAACAAACGGCAATCACGTGTCAAACTAGAAGAAAATGTGAGGAACAACTTGTAGTAAAACACTTTTTTAGAATTTTTTCGACATGTGTGCACTTGCGAACCATTAACCACCGGGTAACTGACAAGTACCATTGTGGCGCATCGAACGTTGAATGAACGAGCGTGATAGGTCAGTTTGAACTGTGAATTTAGCTGGGTACCCCGTCTTACCCACTGCCCCGTCTTACCTCCTTCTCCCTTTTGATCTCCAGGTTAACGTCAATAAGTTAACTTTCTCCAGGATTTCATGTTTTGGATTTGGAGTTAGGTTACTGTTGCTTAATGCGTATAAGAAAAGTCCCAAAACCTGTTTATTGGAAGGACTAAAGGCTATCCTTCCATCGTTTCAACATTAGTTGTAATATTCGTGTGATAAGTCCTTTACACGCACGAGTGTGCGCGAATTTCGAGCGGTGTTTGAAAGGATATTGACGCAACGTATGGTTTATTGCGAGCACTCGTGTGTTGCACGATCTGTTGTTACAATATGATCGATCTGGGTTTGAGTACTGTGGGATGAGCGTTGTAATTATGTATGTACTTGTTGTCAATTTTGTTATGATTGGGAATTTAGATCGGAGATGTGAAAACGATGTTTGTAAGTTTCAACTAATAGCTTATCAACTAATGTTATGTTGATTTTCTACTGGATGGCTTATTGTGAACTAGATATTAGGGGGTCGGGTTCGCGTTTTAGGATTTTACTTGACTTTTGATCAGTGGCGTAGCGTGGGTTTTTGCCGCCCGGGGCCGATCAGAAATTTGCCGCCCCCTCTTCTTTTGGGTACCCCAACATATCTGCCAGAAGTGTAAGGGTTTTCATATGTAGGTATGTTCATTAGCTTGGCTTTACACCCCCAAACGGCTTGATGGATTTAAAGAAATTTGTTATCATTTGATTCTTCTCAATTGTAACCAATAAAGCATTGGATATAGATGTAGCGACTGCGGAGCTCCATCACAATCCATGGCGCATTTGCTTTCATGCCCTCTTTGCCCATCTACCTGCAGTAAACGAGATCTTAAAGTGGCCTCAGACATTGCCGTTACCGTAGCCAAGTTTTGGGAACAGCAAATCTGAACCAGTGACACGATGAAGAAGCATAGGGTATAATATGTTTAAGGGAGGAACCTGGCAGGTCTTAGCGGTATTTATATGTCGCGCAGGGCCGCAGTTTCTCGGCTGCAATATAATGATGTATAGCTTAGTCTAGCTTTCGACGGCTTGTAGAATTTTTAATGTAGAAGCAATCGTTATGACCACAAATGTTTAAAGTCCTATGGTCCCGCCTGGCTCTCATCCGGGATGTCTTTGCTGTAGAGACGCGTCAGTGAGGCTCTGTGGTCATCAAGACTAGGTCCAATTAGTCTGTTTACGTGCGCGGTATACAATTGTGGATAAAAACTTTCAATCTCCTCGAGATTCTCGAACTTTGCGTTGACGGTGCGGCCATCCGCAGTGGCAACTCGCGTCCTTGCCTTATCAGTCCGAGGGTCTCGGCTAAAAGTTTAGACTCCTTTTTTCCCTATGCGGTGATCTCGTCAGGTGAGTTGAGCTCGACGCATATACCTGTATCGTCTTTAGGCAACGCCTATTGTAGAGTTTAAATACGAGGTAGGCACGCTACGCTACCTGCCACCTGGGTCGACACACTATCGATTTCCACAACGTTGTTGTCAAGTTTCCTCCTCCGACCAGGAATCCGACATCACCCAAGAGAGTAGGTCGCCTTCCTGAAGGTAGAAGCAGGACCGAGCCGCCCCTATGTGCTATGCGTGCGGCGCACACAGGCGCCAGGGTAAGAAACCGCGCGACGGGTGAAATGCCAGCGTTAATTATTAAAATTACTTTCGAAAAAGTACGACAAAAAGGCGCATGGATTTCGCACACAGGCGCTGAATTGGGTCAGCGCGGCACTGGAAAGAACCAGTCACCTGAATCTAGAGTTAACATGTTCTCCCCATGTCTCGGACTTCTGATGACCCCAGTAGGTAGTATGACATTGAAGGGGAAGATGCCTGGCCGCCCGCCAACCATCAGACTCAATGGGATCTCAGTCAAGAGCGTGCAGTCGACAAGGGTTCTGGGTGTGGTAATCGACTCAAGCATGTCCTTTCGGGAACATGCAGAGTCCATAGGGGAACGTGCCGCAGCAGCATTCGGAAAGATGTCGCGAATATCCGCCTCCTCCTGGGGTGTGCGTTATAGGGCCCTCAAGGTCCTATATCGCGGCACCTATGCCGCGATACTGACGTACGCCGCGGGGTGTTGGTGGAGACGAACGACCACGTTCATGGTCAGAAGCGTGTTGTTGAGGACGCAAAGACCTGCGCTGATTTTGTTAACGAAGGCCTATAGGTCCGTTAGCACCGCGGCTCTCCCCGTATTAGCGGGAGTGCTACCAGCCGACCTCGAGGTAAGCCGGGCAGGCAGGATCGATGATTGCCGACACCTAGCCAGGGACGACTTTAGGGCCGAAAGCAGACAAATTTCGCAGGAGGCTGTTGCCGCATGGCAACAGAGATGGGAAGGTGAGGAGAAGGGTAGGGAGCTCTATCGGTTCTTCCCGGACGTGGCGGCTCGGCTCAAGTATACTTGGGTCGAGCCGGACTATCAAGTCTCGCAAATTCTGACTGGTCACGGATGTTTTAGGAAGAGATTGTGTGATATGAAGCTGTGTGAGGAAAGCGTGTGCTATTGCGGCGAAGAGGACGAATGCTTGGACCACATTTTGTGGCGGTGCCCCCTTTATGAGGACATTAGACGGAAGATGATGGATGGGATTATTAGTCCTGAGGGCCCTCCGTTCTACGCCGAGCTTGTGAACTCCGAGGCGAACTTCCGGCGGTTGAGAGCCTTCGCGCATAACTGGCACAGGACGAGGAGAAGCCTCGAGGAGAAGGAAAGGACCCAGGCTGACGACCGAGCTATTAATGTGACGACAGCTGTAATTACAGCGCCTAGCCTACTCGCATAGTAGAGCCGCCCCTGAATGGGGAGAGTGGCAAAGGGACGAAATTTGTAGGGAGCCTGCAACGTGCGCGCGGGAAAGAGCATACAGCAAGTACCGCGCGTCTCTCCCATGATTCGGTCCATATACCTATACGGGTGGTGGGACCATGAGGTGGAGGAGGGACCCCAGTAGGTAGTGACTTAATTCTATCTCGGGCTCGGCGAGGTTTCTGTTCATTTAGTCGTAGACTGCGTTCGTTGTAGGTCGCCAGGTATAGGTATTTAAGTCACCTGCTAGCTCGGTGATGTTACAGACCCCATGCATCGCCGTTACCGCCACCGCGTCCTTGGCCGGGAATAATGTAGCTGGCGGAAACTGGATCTGAATCTAGGGTAATGGTATTCTCCTCCAAATAGCATGACGACTGAGAAATTGTGCCGCTGTGTATTCGTGTGCGTTATGAAGGGCGTAGGGCGTAGCTTCTCGCACCGGTGACGTTGCTGTCCGTCACCGGTTTATGGCATTTACCAACTCCCTATTCTCGCAAAAAGGAGTTGAGAGGCGAAATCTGTAAGTTTATGGACGAATCCTGCGTCTCGTCCCACAGAGTTGCGTCCAAATATTAGCAGAAGGCGTTTGTCGTATGTGAAATAATTGGCTTTGATTTTAACGCAAATATCGTAAACATTGGAGTCAAAGTTCAAATAGCGTGTAGTTAAACCGCAGTTGTGACTATTGTCTTAGGAGACCTGTAGGTACCTGTTTTCTTCCATATTCAACTACAAAGATTATTTTGTATTTTGAAGCAAATCAAACATAATTTCAGTAATAAAATTAACACTGTTATTTTATCTGGCACGCGTCGCCCCTTTTGCCTTGGCGCCTGTGCGCGCCAGTGCGCCATGGCAATAGGGGCGGCACACATCGCACATAGGGGCGGCTCGGCAGTGACATATGTATTAATTAACTACTCATAACAAGCTCGCAGATCACCGGCATATTGGACACACGCAAGTCTTCATGTAATGAAAATAATGATGATTTTGTTTTTGATAGTTGTTCTTTCTACTGCGCCCACGCCGCCATGCGGTCTTGCTGGGATAGTGTCAGTGCGTGGCCAAGAATTTTAAAATTAGAATTTTTATTTATTTCTCGCGGCCTCTTTTGCCGCCCCCTTAAATGTGCCGCCCGGGGCCATGGCCCCCCCGGCCCCCCCCACGCTACGCCACTGCTTTTGATTTAGGTTTCATCAACATCATCAGCCCCTTATACTGTCCCACTGCTGGGCACGGGTCTCTTCTCACTATGAGAAGGGTAAGACCATACTCCACCACGCTGGCCAAGTGCGGGTTGGCAGACTTCACATGTTTTTCGAGAACATTATGGAGAACTGTCAGACATGCAGGTTTCCTCACGATGTTTTCCTTCACCGAATAGCAAGCGATAATTAACAATTTAATTTAAGATTTGGACAGTTGAAAGGGTTTTGATTATATGTTCGCGTTCATGTAAGTTTGAGGGTCGCGTAGTTGATGTTGTTTACCATGAACAACATCAACTATGACTGAATACACACTTCGCATCTAATATATACCTACCGGTGTCAAACCACCTAAGACACCACAGAATACGATGCTTCCTCAATGCTATTATTGTACAAATTTATATTCAATTTCAAACTTATTTATTCATTCAAGTTACAAAAGCAACGCTTATGAACGTCTATTCTTTTTTTACATCAAGATACCTAAACCTATTGTCTTTTCATATTATATTTTTATATTAGATATATTGTCTTTTCTTCGCACTACGATTAATGTTATAGGGATTTAAATGATGTATTTTAGTATGAGCGATAAATTACCTCAGTGGTCTAATAAATAAATTCACTTTACTCTTTGTAAAACGTCTCTTAACAATGAGACGAAATAAGGCACCACAAGGAATAGAGGATGGGCCTCTGGCACTCTGACCCACCAAAAGAAACATAACGATTGTTGGAGAGGGTAGAACATACCCGGTCGCGCCAGCCCGTTCATGCTGAAATCAGCAAGGCTCTACTTATTTTTATTTATTTTTTTTATTTACAGAGTCACGCCTGTATCCCTGAAGGGGTAGGCAGAGGTGTAATATTACACCCACATTTCGCCATGAATTTTTAGGTCCCACGTAATAGGGGGCGAGCCTATTGCCGTATCGGGCACATTACCAGACTTCGTGTTGTTACTGAGAATTTCCTAACGGAAAAACCTTTGCCCGACCCGGGAATCGAACCCGAGACCTCCCAATCCTACACGCACATTAAATTTATGCCGCGAGACCAACGAGGCTCTACTACCTTTGAAAAAACTTTACTAATGCTATGTTTTGCCCACAGGTCGATGTGCTCAGACCTGGTGTACGTGATCCTGTTCCCCCAACTCCTAATGGTGGTGCACTTCAAGAAGCACTGCAACACGTACGGCTCGCTGGCGGCGTACATCGTGGCGGCGCTGGTGCGCCTCTCTGGGGGGGAGAAGCTGCTGGGTCTACCGGCGCTGATCCACTACCCCGGCTGGGACGCGGACAAGGAGCTGCAGCTGTTCCCCTTCAGAACCATGGCGATGGTCATGTCCCTGTTCACGCTGGCTTTCATCTCGTGGCTGTCTGTGTGAGTATTGCATTTTATGAACTTTTGTAGGGCGTCGTACGCGAAAAACATAAAACGAAACACATTCGATTACTCGTGTATAGTACTGTTATATTATTATTTTCATACATACATACATAGACTCGCGCCTGTTTCCCCGAAGGGGTAGGCAGAGGCATATTAAACGCCCACTTTTCGCCAGTGTTTTGATCCCACGTAATAGGTGGCGAGCCTATTGCCGCTTATCGGGATATTTTGTTTGCCAGAGCCTCGTCCGTTGATCGGCAGGTGCACCACTTGCAGGTGAGGTTGGCTTGGGACCCTAAGTTCTTGGTGGGAACCCTATGCACCCATTCAACGTGCATAATATGCACATTCCATGAAATAACGATGATAATTATACAATACGAGTACTCAGTGGCTCAGGCGTTGCCCATCGGTCCTGAGGATGCCTCGTGCAGAGGCGAAACACGTGTCGAAGCATAGTCGGCGCATAGAGCGGGATACTGCACGTCAGGTATTTTCCTGGAACCCTTTTCCGCATTATTCCACATATCCCTTATCCTTTGTCTTTAGAGGAGTTCGGTATTGTCAACCTTTTTCTATTGCAATAGTGTGTCGGGTCATCCCTGTCCCTCTGATATGGCGAGAGGGATGATGGCTGGCACATGCGTCATACTCGTGAACGGGTGCTACTTGCGATGACTGGTCGATGGCGGTCTTATGGGCTGGTATATTTTTTTATTTATATTTAACTTCATCATTTCCATCATGGTTCTGAACATTTGCGCGGATTGCCTGCATTGTTAGGTGCATAATGTAAGTGGATGCTCCTGTTTCACCATGTCTATGTTCAGGAGGCTAACTAAATGAACATCAAAATTTAACTTGATTATGCTTGAGTATCATGTAAAGTAAATATATACAAGTAACATAGAAGGTATAACAGTTGCAGCACCTTACAAAAGTTTAATTGTTATGTATTATTAAAAACCTGGCGTTGAAAAAGAGTGACCGTGAGTTTTATTGCCCGTTCTTTCTCATGGTTCTACCTATTGCATTGCGAACGTGGCAGTAAATGTAAATGTAGAAGCATACAGTAATAATGTTTAAATTTGACGTTCATAAGTGTCACTTTGTGATCTAGATGAATAAGGTAAACGTCCCAATAGCCGTGAAATTCTGAACTTCGCTGACTTTGCAGGTCTGCTATGTTAAGGTTAAAAGACTAACAAAAATGATATTTACGGATGTTTATAGATAATTTATTCTAGTTTTCGAGCAATTTTATAGCTTTTGATATATATGACGTTAAGAATACTTTAACTTAAATAAAGTTTGAAAAGACCCATTTGTACCAGTATCCGGTAGATTTGTCCTAGTAAACGGTAGATTGTCCCAGATACCGGCAAATTTAACCGCGAATTTGAACCCTATTTGCTTAATGTTAAAGTTTATAATATTTGAACTTTTTATTTTTAAATATTGTGTAATGTAATTGTTAAGTATCTAAAGGGGTCAAAGAAAAGATTTTTATTGAAATGTATTTCAAAGGAAATCACAAGCAAAAATTAAAATTGTCGTAATACTGTTTATATCTTTTCAACTGCTTTCTAAAATAAACTAAAAACAAACAAAATTATACCTACATCACATTATTTTTGAACTTTTAAAATTACTGTAAGAAGTAAATTCTTACAGTAAATTTCTTGGGCTTTAAGCTAAACAACAAAATTGTTATGTAGTTTTCTGAAAAAATATCAAAATCAAAGATATAAAACAATTAACTACAGGTACAAGAAAATTTCGTATGCGGTTGATTTAATTACAATTTAGGTAGAATCTATAGCTTCGCAAGGCCCTTTCTTTAATAGCACAACTCACGCACTAGGGATAAACCCAGTGTCGCGGGAGTCTTTACCAACATACAACCGACACGATGAACACCCAGTATTGAAACCACAACACTAGGCAAGTGCCAAGCTGCGAGGTGGCCCCTTAAACCACGACGCCAACCGTGCAGTCAGCTCAACAACCACTCTTTGTTTGCTGAAATTGGGCCTTCTCTCTAAGACTTGTGTGCTCCATCGGTCGTCGGTCCTTCGGGAGACGTGGCCAGCTCATTGCCACTTCAGACTGCTTATACGGCGAGCTATGTGGGTGACTCCAGTTCTCTTCCTGATGAGCTCGGTGCAAATTCTATCCTTTAGAGAGACTAGCTCGATCCATAGTAAGCTGAGCTATTTTATATTTATGGACCAACACTACTATGAGTGTCCAGATTTCAGCACCGTCTATCATTACTGGTAGGAAGCATTGGTTGAAGACTTTTGTCTTGATGCTTTGCGGGATAGGCGACGAGAAAATCCGACGTAGCTTACCGAATGCTGCCCACACCAACTGAATCCACTTATCGATTTCCTTCTCGAAGCTGTGTCTACCTAACTGTATTACTTGCCCCAGGTATGTCAACAACAGTATGTCACTGTTGCACAACTTCGAGCAAGGTACCGTCAATGCAGATCGGTCTAAACACGACGTGTTCATTGAATATTACCTTCGTTTTAGCCAGGTTCATGCCAAGATCAATCCACCGGGGAGGCTTCATTAAGGTCGACAGCATTCCGCTAAGCTCTTCCAACGTCTCTGCTATTAGGACGATGTCGTCAGCAAATTGAAGGTGTGAGATGTACTCGCCGTTGATATTCGTTGAACCCACTCCAGTGTCTTGTAGACATCCTCAAGTGCCTTGGTGAACAGCTTTGGAGATATTACATCCCCATGCCGGACTCCCCTACGCAACTCTATGTATCTTAACACCTCTTTATATCGCCAGCTAATGCGTCATCGTTGCAGGCTGTCAAGAACTGCCCAGGTTTCGATAGAGTCGAATGCTTTCTGGTGATCCACGAATGCCATACAGAGCGGCTGGTTGTACTCATGGGTCTTCAGTATGGATGTGGTCCACGGTGATGAAGCCTTTTTGAAACCCGGCTTGCACTGATGGCTGGAAATCGTCGAGTCGTATGTTACAACCCTCGAGAACAACTTGTAGATATGGCTCAGGAGTGAAATGGATCTGTAATTCTTCAATAAAGTTTTGCAACCTTTTTTAAGAATAGAATCACCACACACCCGCTCCAGTTGAACCTTTGTGGATGACGGTATTGAAAAGACTTGCTAGCTCTCTCAAGGTTGTGTCTCCACCTGTTCAGAGGAGTTTTGCAGTGATTCTGTCATTACCAGGTGCTTTATTTTTCCTAATTTGCTCAAATGCCATCCGTACCTCACTCTGTTTGACATCCGGGATAGGTAACTTCGGTAAAGTAGCTCGAGGGCTCTGTGGTCGCCCAATTGGTCTGTCACGTTGAACTCATGTTTCAGTGGAACTCCTCTTTCAGTTGAACTCAACTATGATTTGAAATCTACTTTGAGTTGAAGTCAACTTTGACAACGCATCATCAAACTTTGGTTGCCATATAGGATCAGTATTCGTCAATACGATTGAAACGAGCTCAAACTCGATGGGCTTGTGTCGTTTTATTGCGGAGTTCCTACGGCCACTTTCCAGCTCCATCATGCGAGTACTCTATACAAATTAAGAAATGCGAGCAGAGCACCGTTTTATTTTTCATTATAAATAAGTATTTATGCCTCGTAATAAAATACGTTTTGAAATATAAACATCAAGCCCTTGGATATGATAGGGTTTAGAATCAAGTGGTAGTGTAGGTTTCAGCATCAGGCAGAACATATAATGTTATAATTAATACTCTACTACTACACGACTACAGTTTCAAAGGATAATGAGACTTATTGCAAGGCACTAAGGTGCAGTAATGGGCTCCGGTGCAACGGGTAGTACGAAGTTAACTCGTGTACCAGTATCCGGTAAAAAAGGGTATAATATTGCCGGGTACTGGGTCATGTAGGGGTTTCTGAGTCCCAGTAAATGTAATATGCCAAAATACTTACTATTTCATTAAATTTATCGCCGCTTATGGACTATATCGCGAGATAATTAACTCAAATATTTAAGCAAATAAACACTCTCACAGTGCCGCTATCCGCAGCAATATGATAAGCAAACCAATACAATGTGGTAGCTTCGTAGTTTAGTGACAGAACCTCGAAATTCCACAAAATTTTCGCACACCACACTTTCATTGTAGTATAGTTTTGCAACCATTGGAGTTATTGAGCAGCGTTCATATTATAATTATACGAAATAATATCAAGTATGTATTGCAATTCTCAAACTTCAATATTCTTTTGGTAGAAACCTACAAAATGATAAAAACCGACTAGTTACCGGCTACCGGGACACTGCCGGAATTACGTACGTTTACCTTAAAGGATTTTGAGTTTGAGTTTGAGTTTGAGTTGGGGTGGTCAATCCGAGGGTGCGTGGTGGGTTCCTCTTTCCTTCCATTAGGTTACAATGGAGTTCCGCCAAGTAACGCCTGATTCAATCAACAATACGAGTACGTGTAAAATGAAATAATTTAAAGAGCATCTCGAAAATCCTCCTCGTCGCTATTGATGGGGAGCGTGCCCTGAAGTTGGGAAGCATTGCTACGTTGTATGACTTTTGCTGAGGATGGGGTCTATGTTTAGCAGGGGACGTCTTTTAGCAGAAATACTAGTAGTAAGATAATAGCAAATGTTGCTGTCGTTATTTTAATATACAGAGAGTAAAAAGACCCTTTATGAAAACTGAAATACCATGTTGTACCAATCACTACGAACATTTTTTACTTCGGCATCATACCTGGGAAATTAGTGGTTCAGGAGATATTTAGGCTCAAAGATAGTATGGATTTTTTCTAATTAGGTACAAAATCGATGCATTTACCCCGCCAATATGTTCTTTAGATGCCATATGACCCCATAGATAAGTAGGTATTTCGAGCATTGCACGCGCGCGCTTTTAATTGCGGCTTAAAAAATATGAAAACTTAAAAAAAAATCGTTTCCCAGGTATTATTTTTGGTTAGTATGAATTGTCATGATGTCCACAACGAGTAGACTTCGACTTGGTGATGGGTCTTGTGACACCCTGTATGTAGTTGAACCTAAGTACATATTTTTGACAATAACTCTAGCGTGATATGACAAAAACAGCAAGGAGATGAAAAAAGATATGGCTATTTTCTGTATTCTTTACTTATTTTAATCAAAAAGATCCTTGCTTTCAATGAAGCTGAGTATTTATAGTAACTATGTACCTAGATAATGTAAATTCCGCGTAAAACCTTGTTATTAAATTCCAACAGAATTCATAATTAGTTGCTAAACACATGGAGGGCTTATTAGCGATTAAGTTCCTTTATACTAGTAAAACGGGGCGGATGAAATTTGCGCGCACCCACGAACTTACACAAAAGGTTTATGTTATAACTTCGTATACTTTGAATATTATACTGAGACTTACGATAGGGTTTATAAGAACTATTTTTGAGTAAGTAGGTTAGATGGGTTTTTAAGAGAAAGGTTAAATGTACCTATTTAAACAAGGTGGATGCGAATTTGCAGAGGAAAAGCTGTTTTTACACCTAGAGCAGGGATATCTCAATGTCAGGAGGATAATGGTGTTTTGGTTACAGTTATAGCCACAACCTACTACGAATTTACTAAAAATCGGTGCCATGGTTACTCTTACGGTCCGGCCACGGGGACCGGCGACGCGACCTGCGACAAGCGATTTCGATGTACATGGCGCGCTTAACTACGCCGCGGCGACCGATGTCGCCTCACAGTAAACGCGCCATGTACATTGAAATCGCTTGTCGCAGGTCGCGTCGCCGGTCCCCGTGGCCAAGCGGTTAAACGTGACAGCTTTTTTGCTACTCATGCTAAGAAGATGATCATAAATTAACCTCCTATAATGTAGGGCTAGATATTGCGTATTTTTCGTTAGTTTATTTGTCCTTCTTTCAATATTTAGGAGTACTTAGGAGGCTGGACGATGACATAGGCTACCACAATAAGCGACGCTCACACGAGCGGCGCGGGCGGAGTCTAGCCTAAATATGTAAGAGTACATTAAAACAGAACACAAAGTCAAAAGCATTTACTTACTTAGGTCACGCACGAAGCGACGCTCCCCTTGTAGAAGATAAGTAATGTAACATATCATGAACAATTTGTAATATTTATCACAAGACTAGCCGTTCCAAAAATCATCATCTTAATATATAAAATCCTTGCGTTACTGACTGACTGACAGACACGCTACAGCCGAAACTATTGGGCGCAGGAAGCTGAAATTTGGCATGTGTATGTTCCTTGAGGACCGTAGGGGTGCACTAAGAAGGGATTTCCCGGAATACCCACGGGGTCGGTCAAAACAGATAAATTTAAAAAAATGTGCAGGCGTAGCTGCTGGCGACCTCTAGTGTTTCATAATTCCTGAACGAGTGATCTACCCATCAG
This sequence comes from Euclidia mi, assembly GCA_944739405.2. NCBI lineage: Eukaryota > Metazoa > Arthropoda > Insecta > Lepidoptera > Erebidae > Euclidia > Euclidia mi. The sequence continues at coordinate 110,853,672 of OX123186.2, read as the reverse complement.
TTACCAGTAAGCTATAGGTGATTTATCTTAGGAGAAAATTGACGCTCAATATTTTTTGAGAGTAAAATTGTTCTCACGAAGGGTGTTACAAGGTTTCAATGGAATAGAGAAAATGTAACGTATATTTTGACGAGGTACTGAGCCCTAGGTAGATCGATTGTACGTAAATTGATGGATTCAATTTCTGATCTGACATTGACATGACTTCAGAGGGATGAAATCCATAGGTATATTTATTTTTATTACTAGACATGTGCTGCAACGTGAATGTTGATCTTCTTTCTCTTAGCGTCATCCCAGTTTCAACCTGGGGTCAGCTTACTAGTCTAACTGGATTTGGCCGAATATTAGCTTTTCCACAGAGCGACTGCCTGCTTGACCTCCGCAACCCGAAGGGATAGCGATATTCCATGGTTTAGACTATTATTTAGAAGGTACTGACGCCCTGTAACGACTGTCAAAGATCTTCATGACAACCGGGACCGACGGCTTAACGTGCTCTCCGAGGCACGGGACAAGCGATAATTAATAATTCAATACGCACATAACTCCGAAAAGTCATTGGTGCGCGCCGTGGATTCGAATCCGATACCCTCTGCATGGCAGTCTGTTGGTATATCCACTCGGCTATCGCTGCCTTGCAATGTGAATGTTGATGATGTTCATTTATACCTATGATGATCTGAAACAGCATTAACGCGTTAATAAAAGTACATCAATGAATAGGATTTAACTTCTCATTGTATTTGGAGGGACACATATTTATATGCGTATTCTTGTTAATTAAGGCTTATATAGGATAGTCTTTGAAACAATATTTAAGGGTATTTTAATTCATAAATATTTTGGATACAGTTCAATTACACTATTACTTTAATGAGTTTGATAACAGTTATTAACATTTTCACAAATAGCTAATTTTAAACGTGAAACAGTTGCTGCAGCTCCTTACAGAAATAAAATGTTTGTCCACTATATTGGCGATTAAAAGGAATTGCCATGAGTTTCATTGCCCGGGTGCATAGGGTTCCCACCAAGAACTTAGGGTTCCAAGCCAACCTCACCTGCAAGTGGTGCACCTGCTGATCAACGGACGAGGCTCTGGCAAACAAAATATTCCGTTAAGCGGCAATATGCTCGCCACCTATTACGTGGGATCAAAACACTGGCGAAAAGTGGGCGTTTAATATGCATCTGCCTACCCCTTCGGGGAAAAAAGCGTGAGTCTATGTATGTATGTAAGTATGTTCATTGCCCGTTCTTTCTCGTGGACCTACGACATTGCAAACATGGCAGTAAATGTATAATCATTAAGTAATTAACTTCAATTTTGACGTTCATAACCGTCACATCGGGGCCTAAGTGCCTAATGATTTTGCTTTTGATTTTGAATGTTTGTCAGTTCACCCCATCGCCAAGATAAATCCGAATCAAAATCTCAGGTACATTCGGTGCGTCTCCCACAAGGTTGTACGGAGGTCAGCCGACGGTCGATTAAGTATTCAGGGACTAAGGGTTACGAGTACCTGCTTGTATTATTCAGGGCACAGACGAAGGGGAAAACTATTGTGTTTCCTTAATAGGGCTTAAGGCTGTTAGGACTATATTTAATTTCGTAATTTTTTTTTTATTTTTTTTTTATTTTTTATGTTTATAGGCGGCAAACGAGCAGACGGATTGCCTGATGGTAAGCAATTACCGCCGCCTATGGACACAAGCAACCCCACAGGAGTCACAAGTGCGTTGCCGCTCCTTGGGGTTGGGAAAAGGGATAGGATGGGGAATGGGATGAGGGAGAAGGAATAGGATAGGGCCTCCGGCACTCTCACTCACCGAACGAAACGCAACAGTTTAGGTACTGTTACTTTACGTCGATTTTCTGTGAGAGGGTAGTACTTCCCCGGTCGAGCCGGCCCATTCATGCTGAAGTCAGCAAGGCTCTACTACCTTATACATATTTGTAATATGATTTAGAATCAAATAATATGTAAGAGCTTGTAAGCTTTGGTTGACATGTGTTGTTAAGCTTTTCAAAGATTGCCTCAAATTCTTTAATGAGATTCTGTAATAAAATGAAAGAAAGAAAGAAATAATACAATAAATAAATATTTATTTCTAAGTCACACTTTTGGTTGGGTGCCTACTTACTTATCGTATCAAAATTAAGGCACAAATAAGGGAAACAGATAACATAACTGCGTCAGCTATATATTGCAGTAACAGCTGATAACGGTGATTACATTTTACTGACAAGAAATCTACCCAAATTTTTGATTATTAATTGTGACGTGTGAGTCTTGGATTTCAAATAAAAGATCGTCTAAAAATTTAATAAATAATATATATTCTCCACTGTACAAGTATGCCTAGATTTTGTCGTTTCTTTATTAAATTGACCCCAATCATACTTATAGCCGCGATACACACGCTTGCCGCGCATTTTCTCACAAACAAACATTGCACAAGTGTCGTCACTTCGTCAGTCAACATCGATCCATTAGTGGTTACGTGAAGACAATTATCACATGTGATGTCGGAAGCTGCGCTTAACGGAGATGTTTAAACAACTACATACTTTATTGTGATATTTGTTAGACATTCGGGTTTGTGGGACGCCGTTTACGCCTCGTATGTCTACTGGGTTTGTTGGATAATAGGAGAGGGAAGAGGTGTGGTGATGTTTGAATGCGGCTGAACAGGCTAGGTGATTGTGCTTGGTCGACTGCGTCTTGAAGAATTTAGTCGAGAAATTATGTTTAGTTATTGCATGTGCAACTTCAAATAGATCGATTTTGGTGCTAAATTTTGTTAAGTTTAAAGGACTTTGCTACTATGATGTAGGTAGTGACCATTATTTTATCTTTGGACGATTGTCGTCTGTAGTAAGGCTTCGGCATTGATAATACTAATATGGGAATACGGTAGTTTCCAGAGTCAAAATAATTACATTTTATTTAGTCCGTATTTTAGATTATAAAAAAATATTGGACACGTTTTTTTTCTTTCTTTTCGAATAAATAAAAAATAACAAAGATATAGCCCATTAAAGTTACGTGTGACGTCATCTAGTGCAAAAAAATGCAGCACGGCATGACGTTATACGTAACTTTAATGAGCTTTATCTTGGTCATTTTTGGTTTAATTTACAAATAAAAAATACGCATCGCTTATTTTTGAATAATCTAAAGGACGGACTCATATTTTTTTTTTGTCAACTAGCCTATTACATTGACAAGAGTGCATCGTAATTTTTTGAATAAGGTAGTGAGCATGATAAGTAAACTGCATGGATGGTGATTTAAGAATCTGCATCCATTTAGTACTACGTTGAATGTTGTGGGTTCGGCACGCGCATTTGGCTACACTTTCTTTGATCTATCAAGTTATTAAGTTTTGAAAGCATTGTGCATTACTGAATGAAAATAATTAGTAGATTAAACGCAGCTGTAGTTCAATAACAACATATTATTTTATATTTATAATTTTTTTTTATAAATTTAGTGCGCAGTTAAAAAAAGACAAAGCTTTATTCAAATTATAAATAATAAGAAACTGATTTATTTTGTAAGAGAGCGCATTTCCATCGAGAACAATGGCGGAGGGATTAAAAAAGTCTTTTGATATAGTCCACCGGAACCTCTGAGATGGAACAAAGCCTCTTCCAGATGACGAGGGAACGAAGTATATTATGTAGCTATCTTAAGAACTTTTTACAACAACATCATTTAATATTTATAACTATTTGACGAATTCATATATTGAATGAAGAAGAAGGTAGTAGAGCCTTGCTGATTTCAGCATGAATCTCAGGCTCGACCGGGGAAGTACTACCCTCTCACAGAAAATCGACGTAAAGTAACAGTACCTAAACTGTTGCGTGTCGTTCGGTGAGTGAGAGTGCCGGAGGCCCTATCCCCTATTCCTTCTCCCTCATCCCACTCCTCATCCTATCCCATTTCCCAACCCCAAGGGGCGGCAACGCACTTGTGACTCCTGTGGTGTTGCTTGTTTGTGTCCATGGGCGGCGGTAATTGCTTATGGCGATCCATCTGCTCGTTAGCCGTCTATTACCATAAAAAAATATATTTAAAGCTTTGAAGAAAAGAAATCGAAGATAAATACTTCTGTTAAAATTAATTTAAACTGTGCTGACAGACAGAAAACGTACAACCGAAACAATTGGCCGCAGAAGTCTGAAATTTGGCATGTAAGTTCTTCGTGGACCGTAGAAGTGCTCTAAGAGGCGATTACCTGAAATTCCCACATGACTAGGACGAAACCTTTAAATTAAAATAAAATGTTGTTGCTTATCGAGGATAAGCAGTGTCGCTGATGTACTACTAATCGTTAAGCTAGTATGGGGTGACACCCAACAGCAAGTTTTTTTCACGCCAGTAGAAAATGAAGTGAATTGGCTCCAGCCAAAGTTTTTGAAAGCATTTCTTGTTTTAAAATGTCATCAAGATTGTGCGAAGCCTACCAAACTACTGTCAGATAACGCATACGGGGTTTTCTCAAACTTATTCTAGTGACGGAATCTAACATACTTATGGCCAGTTTCGCCGCTGTCTGATAGCATAACATAACTTCACGCCTTTTATCCCCGAAGGAGTAGACAGAGGTGTGTTACACACCCACACTTCGCCAGTTATGTTCCGGTCCCAATGTAATAGGGGGCGGGCCTATTGCCATCTACCGGGCACATTGTTAAGCGAGCGATAATTAACATTTTAATACACACATAACTTCGAAAAGTCAGAGGTGTGTGCCCGGGTAACTGGGGATCGAACCCGAGGCCATCGTCTCGGCAGTCCGTTACGTACACCACTGGGCTATCACTGATGGGCTGTCTGATAAGTTGCTGTTAAATTAGTTTGTCAGATAACACATACAAATTTCATTCCAATCTTGAGTTTATCTGAGAAACAACGCCTATCCAGAGGTGGGAAACTGGGTCCTCATAATATGTTAAACTAGCTGTTTCCCGCGGTTTCATCCTTGTCCTGAGGGAACTACTGCGCATACCCTTAATTTATAGCCTAGGTTACTCCTTGGTACATCAGCTATCCGCCAGTAAATGTCCCGTCAAAATCGGTCCAGCTGTTCCAGAGACTAGCAAGAACAAACAGACAGACAGACAGACAAAAATTGTAAAAAATGTCATTTCGGTATATGTACCGTGTATACATCCATATGCATTTAGTAAAAAGCGGTTATTTTAATATTACAAACAGACACTCCAATTTTATTTATGTGTATCCCTACTAATATTATAAATTTGAAAGTGTGTATGTATGTATGTATGTATGTTCCGTTTTCACGCTAAAATGGCTGAACCGATTTTGTTGATATTTAACATAGAGATATATTGGACCATGGAGACGGACATGTCGGACATAGGCTACCATAAGTTGCAAAAATTAAACTGGGAGGGATTGTCGGGAGGGTAGAAGTTTGTACGGCACAAATTTACCTCTTGGAAGTAAGAACGCATGCGCTAATAATTGAGTGTTGCGCATGTGCTAACATATCTGTCAGTACTGTCACGTCATACATAATGTCATATTGTGCACGTTGAAAAACCAGCCAGTTACATTCAGTACAGCCAAAGAGGTTTGATAACTTATAATACATTCGAAATAATAAAATACTTTTGCCCCGACCTATTACATAAAATTGTTCGCATATATAAACTAATAATTATATAATAAGCTTAAACGGCTGGAACGATTGTCCCTACTAATATTAAAAATGCGAAAATGTTTATAGAGATATATTGTGATGTTATTATGTACCTTTCAGTAGATAATGGTAGATAATGTCATGGATACTGACCGAGCTACTTTGTACCCCATAGAGTTTCTGAAGTCTTTAGAATAATCAGGAGTGTCTTCACACATCTTGAGACTGAAAGTAGATTTGTGTTACCCCGAATTTAACGCGCGCGAAGCGGCGGGCAAAAGCTAGTATATTAATATTCTTTGAATAGCGCTAGAGGTAGAATTCGAAACGAACTCTCGACTAACTTAATTACCTTAACTACCAAAGCAGTTGCAGCGCTGACAGTCTTTACTATAGGTAGGTACTTATAGTTTGTAAAAAATCGAAAGCGCGGAGACATTTTATCCGTTATAAAGGCTAACAGGAACATTATTGGATATCTGTTACTAGTATTTTAAGCCAAACCTTAAGTCTTTAAACACATTACATAATCCCAATTATTATCTTGACGAAGATGCGTTCATTACGTCACAAACAAATTGATTTCAAGACAAACTGCTATATCGAAGGGCTGTGCAATCACGATAATGATCCGTCAGTTGATGAGATCGTGTCGACCAGACGAACAGAACGCTATGTAACTTGTGGAAAGTGGTTCTAAATCACGAGTGTGTTGGGAAATAATATAAAATTAATATAATAATATGTTATTGTTCACATATTATGTGCTATTTGCTGCAACTAGAATACTGGGTGGTATTGCGAATATATGCGAAAACCGTGGTGGTTTCGTGAGTGTGTGAGCAATACGAATGTAAATTATGTTTGTGAGGTCCCAAGTTTGATCCAAAGATGCCCGATCTTTGAGCTATGCGCATTTTATCTTAGAAAGTTATATGTAGACTAGCCGTTTCCCGCGGTTTCACCCGCGTCCTGAGGGAACTACTTCGCGTACCCGAAAAACCCAAATATCTTACGGACCCCTATTTTTTCTAAAATAAAATATAGCCTATGTTACTCGCAGATAATGTACCTTTCTAATGGTGAAAGAATTTTTAAAATAGGTCTAGTAGTTTTTGAGTTTATCCATTACAAACAAACAAACAAAAATACAAATTTTTCTTCTTTATTATATTACTAGTCTTTTCCCGCGGTTTCACCCGCGTCCTGAGGGAACTACTTCGCGTACCCGAAAAACCCAAATATCTTACGGACCCCTAATTTTCCTAAAATAAAATATAGCCTATGTTACTCGCAGATAATGTACCTTTCTAATGGTGAAAGAATTTTTAAAATCGGTCCAGTAGTTTTTGAGTTTATCCATTACAAACAAACAAACAAAAATACAAATTTTTCCTCTTTATAATATTAGTGTAGATGTGATGCAGATACGTCCGCGCATTTTTCTATGGGAATTTCGGGACCGATCTTTATGCACCGATTTTGACAACCTTTTTGCATCAAAATATATTTATTAACGTACACCTACTAAGTATCTATGATATGAAAATAAATACTTTCTTTCTTCCTAGATTAGAGTTGTGGTCGGTAGTCGTAGGCCAATTGATATCGATAATAGTAGCTGTCCGTGTGGTGACGGATTAAGAATACGGAATGTCACCACCCCATATCATCACATGGGTGCCGTGAGAGCTGACAGAGGGAGCATATTATGCAGAGAACAGCACTGTAAGAGAAGGAAAACTTGATACAAACCCTATACCAACCCGTTTGGCCAGCGTGGTATAGTAGGCCAATTCCTCCTTTCAAAGGAGAGGCCTAGTCCAGCAGTGGACTGTTAATGGCTGGTTATGATGAACTGTGCTGGTTCCTGTAAGTTATAATTACTAACAGCACAGCTAACCCAAATATCTTCAGGAGATAGTAAATAACTAAATTTATTTACCTTAAAATTTAATGTGCTCATTATTTTTATTTGCGCTGCATTTCATTTGCATATTTTATGTCATACTAACATTATAACAAAACACTTTACCATACAAACACACCATCACACGACTTACAAAACACACAAACACTACACATACAAACAAAGCCTATACATATTTATTTCACTCAGAGTACATAAAAATGTGCCCACTGTCACACTTTATTTGTGCCTTTACCAACCCAAAAACATCATCATAATACACACAATAATATATATTTTGCCTTATTCACAGTTCTTTGCATACTTTAAACATTTTAATAAACATGATGAACACGGTTATTGACTTAAGTGACACAATTGACTATTTTTCTATATCGGATACTCACACGTGCACCCCGGAACAAACCCATGACTACATCAAACTAGGCACCTATCAGTTAAAAATTCTTTCACAAAATATACGTTCTATAAACGCAAATTTTCTAGATCTTCAAAGTTTACTGCACCGTATTAATATTGAATGTGAACTCCTCGTTCTGACTGAGTGCTGGCTAAATTGTACCAGTAACAACCGCATTCCTATTTTATCAAATTATATAGCATATAATACTACGCAACATATAAACAAGAGCGATGGTGTCGTTGTATATGTAAAATCCACACTTATATCAGCCTGCGAAGAACCTGATTTTAACGGATCAGCCTCGGGTTTGATAGTAAAATTAGACGCAGACATAGCAATACTTTGCATATACCGGTCACCCTCAAACGATAATCTTAATATATAAAATCCTTGCGTTACTGACTGACTGACAGACAAGCTACAGCCAAAATTATTGGGCGCAGGAAGCTGAAATTTGGCATGTATGTTCTTTGGGGACCGTAGGGGTGCACTAAGAAGGTATTTCCCGAAATACCCACGGGATAGGTCAAAACAGATAAATTTAAAAGAAATGTGCAGGCGTAGCTGCTGGCGTCCTCTAGTATCAGTATATTTCTCTCAGCACTCAACAATATACTTCAGTCACTAGTAAACTTCAAAACAGTAATTATGACAGGAGACATTAACATTGACATCAAACACAACTCTTCTGATACACGTTCTCATGAATACCTTAATACTCTAGCCCATAATGGATTTTTACCTGCACACACTAAGCCAACCAGAGCGAATAATTGTCTAGACCACCTTTTAATTCGATACAAGTCTAAAACTTTGACTCTCATCTATGACTCAACTATAACTGATCACTGTTCTACTATGTTATGCCTTAACAAAATTAAAATACAAACGAACGCTAAACAAACTACCAATAAACTAAACTATGACGCTCTTGATACAGTTATGGCTAGTTTAGACTTTACACCTCTGCTATCTATGACGGACCCTAATATTGCAATCGAAAACTTTATATTGCTATCTAAGAAAGCCATTGATAGCTGCACCATAATCCAAAAACTACCCGCAAAGAAAAGAACTCTGAAACCATGGATAACACCGGGGTTACTCCGATGTATTCGAAACCGTGACTCTCTCCATAAAAAAGTGAAACAAGCACCGGATAACCTCACAGCTATTACTACCTACAAAAGATACGGAAAATGTTGTTCTGCTATATTAAAAAAAGCTAAAAGAGATTTCGACACACGAGAATTAAATAAGGCTATGAATAACCCTAAGAAACTTTGGGACACAATTAAAACCATAACAAACACAACCAAAACTAAACACTCTTACACACAAATATTATCTACATCATCATCACCGAAACAGTTTTGCAATGTAGTAAATAATTTCTTTGTGGGTATTGGCGAGAATCTTGCAAACAACATAAACAATGCATTAAGACTACCTAACGTTACACTCCCCGATACTACCAACTTTAAAAATTCGTTTGTGTTGGAAAATACTGACTCTACCGAGATTTTGTCAATTGTAAATACATTGCGAACGAACGCGGCTGTCGGCTGGGACGGAATTTCTGTCGTATTCTTAAAACGGTATGCCCATATGCTAGCACCTATACTATGCCACATATTTAACCTTTGCTTTGATACAGCTATTTTCCCTACTTCCTTTAAGAAGGCAGCTATTCATCCTATTTTCAAGGGTGGTGACGGGAGTCAAGTCAATAATTACCGTCCTATTGCGGTACTCTCTACTTTGTCAAAGATACTCGAACGCTTAATTAACAAGAGACTCACATGTTATCTAGAGCACTACAACCTCTTATCTCCTCATCAATTCGGATTTCGTAAAAACAAATCTACAAATGAAGCCGTACACGAATTGGTGGATAACATTGTGGCAAAGTTAGATAATAACAAAAAATTTTTGACCATATTTTTAGATCTCGCCAAAGCATTTGACACGGTTCCTATTCCAACCCTTCTACTCAAGCTTGAACGTATAGGTGTTAGGGGCACTCCATATGAGCTTTTTAAAAGCTATTTAACAAACCGGACCCAATTTGTTACTATGGGTGGTCACAATAGCGACGTAGACTACATTCAATATGGAGTCCCGCAAGGCAGTATTTTAGGGCCTACACTCTTCCTCGTGTTTATCAACGACCTCTGCAACCTCGATATTCCTCACGCGAAAACCACATCTTACGAATCCGATCCTTTTTCCAACCACCGAACTGTATAAATCCTGGAAAGTTCTAAATATACGGCAACAGTATTTATTACATATAACTCTACTCCAACACTCTAAAACACCACATCGTCAAATTACCAACCGGCGGAAAAACAAAATCTGCACTATTCCACCTCCACATACCTCTTTTTAAAAAGATTCTCTTTTTATCTAGCCCCATTCATATATAATAAAGTGAATAAAAAACTGCCAATCTTCGGACTCTCGCTCTACAACTGCAAGAAAACTGTTCAGGCTTTTCTCCTAGAGCTGGATTATGATGGCACTGAATTATTCCTTACTATATAATCAGGTACACCATAAAATAAACACACACACACACACACACACACACACAATCACATACTCATTTATTATATAATAATATTTTAGCTTTTAGAATTTGTATTCATTGCTTTTAGTATACATACGAACCTTTGTTTCTAGATAAATAACAAAAAGGGGATCGGCACTGTTTTTCCTTATCACAGGCTAATCTGTAGCCTATTTAGGAAAACAGTACTTCACCCATTTTTATTGTGATCATTATGTAATTTAATAACTCGTGAATACATCTTGTGTAAAACTTACAATCCCAGTGTGTAAGTAAACGTTTTTATTATTATTATTATTTATTATTATTAACAGCGCATATTATACCAGCTTAATTTAAGAACCAAGCAAAGCTTAAGCTCTCGTGGTCATTTATGTTAAATTGTTTTTAGGGAGACGATTCATTCACACATAATTACTTGAATAATCTTTATTTTCGTACAGTATTATGTGTATTAATCACAAGGCTTGCAAAGAGCCTAAACGGCAACTCAAAATGAAAGTACACGGCGTACAATCAGGTAGGCAAGTTAAAACTAATTTCCCAGTACCTACACTCTTTCGGTTGCTTTATTGAAACCAAATAACCGTGTATGAATGTTATTTAGTTACTGGCGAATAATTAGGTATGTCGATATGATGATTGATGTATGACGTTGATTGATGTAGGCATATTTGCATTTTCTTCATAATCAATGATTTAGTTAGACGCAAATATTTTATTAATATCTGCTCTCCTTAAGGCGCCGTGTACAGCTACTGAGTTCAGCTGTTGCTGTCACTGTTGGATTGTATACATAGGAAAGAGAAGCGCGACGACGACGGGACGTTCAGAACGAGTTATTTATCATTAAATACATTAATCCTTACAAATATCTTATTCCAATCGATAAATAAAAACAACAGTTCCCTTTATTAATATATATTACATCACTGTTATTAATATTATCAAGATTTGTTTATAAATAATACAGTTACAATTGCTACAATTTCAATTTAAATGGTTATTTTATGGTTTTTTTTTTATCGAGAAAATTTACCGAAAACGTGTTTTGAACACAATGGTCCCCCCATAAATATGATCAAGATTAACATATATTTTTTTAGCTGCTCTAAAATGTATACATTTGGCTAAAAAACTGTTTTGTGAAGCCTATTTTGACTAAGTACAGCGCCTTAAAGTATTAACTTTCATTTCAACACGATTACTATTTTTGGGTCTACCTAATGGTAAATGATCTCGATTGCTAAGCCGAATGTTAGATTCCTAGTCAGAAACAACATTTTTATGATGCGCGTGATAATTTTCTGCGACTTAGGCCACTGAATGAGCATAAATCGTATTTTAAGACAATTTATAAATTTACTGTTAAAAAGAAAAATATTTTTTTTATAGACTCACGCTTGTATCTCCGAAGGGGTAGGCAGAGGTGTAATATTACACCCACATTTCGCCAGGAATTTTTAGGTCCCACGTAATAGGGGGAGAGCCTATTGCCGTACCGGGCACATTACCAGACTCCGTGCTGCTACTAAGAATTTCCTAACGGAAAAACCCAATAACACTTTGCCCGACCCGTGAATCGAACCTGAGACCTCCCAATCCCACGCGCACATTTATGCCGCGTGACTAACGAGAGAAATTTACTGTTTAATAATATTTGGTGTGCAGTAAAGTATATTACCTACCTATTATCTCAAATTACAAAACTATATTGATTTTTTGGTGATAATTGCTCATAAAACATTTTTACGAAAATCCTCGGCTCTTGCGCTTAACGTTTGAACGCGTTTTTCTGTACAATACCTAATAACCAGCCAAGTTAAGACATTTATGCTAAAAACCAGTAAAGTTCTGCAGCTAAAAATAGATTTATGTAAAACATGCAAAATCAAATATAATAATAAAGTAAGACTCTTTTATTACCTACCTGTTTTATTGAAGCGTTTTATACAAGAGATTTATGACTTCATTTAATTTTAGGTACTTTGGGCTCAATTAAGATATTATGTGAATTGCCACAGAGCGCTGCCCTTTCTTTGGGCAATATTAAAATTTTAATGTGACTTCAAATATTAATATAAGCCATATAACTTGGCGCCATTTGTTTTTCTCATGGTCAATAAACTTGGCTCAATACAAAGATAGAAAATTCTAATAACCTACCAAAGGTTATTAGAATTTGCTATCTCTGTATTGATTGGCCTGTTCAAACTGAGGCTTGCAACAAAGTTATGCTACAGCTGTTGATCATCGCTGCAATGTACGCGTGTCTCAAAACTAGTTTAGGATCAATAATTGTCGAATATTTTGTTCTTATTCATAGTGGATCATCAAACTTAACAACTTTAGAAATAATAACGGACCTCTGGAGTCTTTCAGACGACCTTCGAGTACATTTTACCAATAGGTATTTTTAAGTAGCGTAATTACAAGGTGGAGCATAAAAGAGCAGGAATCATTGTTAAAATGTTCGCAGATCAAACTCTTTTAACGGATTTCATAAGGATTTTCTTTATTAATCTTTGGGCTTCAAGACGAAGTGAATATCCTGAACTCACACGCGAAGCGGTAATTTTTATGTTTTTGCAAAAACCTACTCTAGTGAGAGTTTATTGATTTTTTTCTGAACAAGAAAGAGATTGTAACTCTTTAAAAAATTCGATAAATTTATAACAACAAGCCCACCCATCGTATTCATTGGCAGCTCCTATTTATACTGATTCTGTTTCGTATTCATTATTATATCTTTCTTTGAGTCCTTTCCGATTAGGATTCAGATATGGACACAGCACCACATCTGCTCTCCTTAAAGTGACTGACGATATTCGAGTGGGCATGGAAAACACCAAAATCTCAGTACTGGTGTTGATTGATTTTTCAAATGCTTTCGATACCGTCAGTCACGATATTCTTCTATCAAACCTCTCCCATCTCAGGGTCATGACTGGACCTCTGGACTGGTTCTCAATTTGTCCTTGAGGTCGACAGCGCTTAATCCACGTTATAATGAGTAATCATTGTGATGGTTCGACATTACTTCTGGTGTACCACAAGGCGGTATTCTTTCTCCTCTGTTATATTCATTAGTTTTTAATGTTCAATTGTTTACTTTAAATGCACTTACCATTTGTACGCCGGTGTAAAGGTGGAATGCGTTACTGACGCCATCCTTAAGTGAGATTTATAGAGATTTTCCAGCTATACTGACTTGGTCTGGGTCAGTGTGTAAATCCTAGCAAGACTCAAGCCATCCAAGCGATTCTATCAAATGTACATCCATTCCTATTCTCTACTTTTTCCATATACATATATGTCTGGAATTTAAAAGAGGTATTGCTCTTCCCTAAGTTTAATTCGGCTCTTTTCAGGGTACCAGGGTTCAAGAAGGAGGCATTGGACACATCTATGTTTAAAAAATAACGTCGTTTAAAAGTTTAGTATGAAACTTATGAATAAACAAACCACTTGACTTTTTATATTACTTTGTATGTCTTAATAATTAAATAAAAAAATCCGTTACAGGGGTGATTGATTGATTAATCACTTCTCTGAGAAGTGTGCCCGAATACATAACGAAATAGTTATAATATAATGTAAATATTTCGACGGAATAGATAACATGGCGATATCTTACTGCTCGTATTATACCTCAAGGAGTCATAGCATTATATTCTAACTAGTTCCCTTTGTCCGCAGGTTCCTCTTCAACAACGGCTACCTGAGCCCAGAGTCGGACTACTTCAACTGCGTCGTCAACATCCCGGAGGACATTCGTCGTGTCGACGAGCCCTCCGAAGCTGGAGAACAGATGTCAGTGCTCGGCGGAGTACCAGGCAGGCTCTACGGAGCCGCACAGACTCTCGTTGGTCCAGACGAATCCTCTGGGAGGATCAACCCTGCCCTCGAACCTGATGACGATGACCTCGATGACCCCAACGATGGACCAACCCCTCTCTTCGGCAACAGCAACGCTCCTCCCCCGGTCCAACCGTTCGGCAAACAAACGGCTTTCTGAGACGATAAGTACTCTTATTAGTTAACTTAGACGACACCATCGTTCTCCGCCACTCACCGCAAGAACACGGAGATCAAATAACGGATTATATTTTCCGACAATTTTACTACTACTTATTTTTCATTCGAATGTGTTGTATGATCGTACATCGAAGTATGGGACACTAAACTTCAGTATTTTTCGAATCGATTACTAGAATGTTATGCTCAAGACGATCGAAACGAAACATATCATTTAATCATCCATATCTTCCTACAAACAATTTTGTATGTAACGTACGTACGTATATATATATATATATATATATATATATATACATCAGTAGGTCCGTTCATTGAGTAATGTTAATGCAAACTGATATGAAATATATTTAAATAAATAATATCATGTAGACATAATGCATTAAAGCAATAGATGTATATTTAATAGTTGATGTATAAATGAATTAAGCTGTATTATTTTGTAGTGGAACATATTATAACTAACGACTATGAAGTGTAACTGATACATATCAAAATGTGAATTAATTCGTTGTTAGAGATATATTATATATTATTTATATTGATGACGATTCCTTATTTAAGTCAATTATCGTAGAGAGAAGGCACACACTCGACGTGCTTGTTAGATCACGAGGTGTATGTGTGTGCGTGCGAGTGTGCGTGTGTCGTGTTACACCGCAGGCCACAGTCCTGTCAGTCGTGTTAGAGCTGCCACAGCGTGCGGACGTCACCCGTTGAACATTTACACAGTTTAAATCAACACATAGCGCTTCAAAAGCATCCCACAAATATATACACGACAAATATATAATATACCCTTAGTTAAATCAAATGAATCATAAATAGGAATAGAAAATATATTTCTGAGAGTATATATTATATACCCGCTTATTGTTTTAGCGTTATAAAAATATTATAAATGGGATACCCGCACAATTTATAATTGTTAAATAAAATGTCTATTATAGTCTAGTTGGTATAATTTAGCGGCCGTAATAATTTACGAGCTTTGTTCAAAATTTAGTGAAGGTTGTTACTTTATAGCTATATTTTGTATCGTTTAGAGTTGTGATTTGTGCTTTAGGATTCAAGTAAACCAAAAAAAACATGAAAAGCCCATGATGGTGAGCGAAGCCACTTTTTAGATCTTTGATCTATGTTCATCAAAATAGAAACTATGTTGTGAGGTGATTTTAGTCGTGTGATACGACAAAATCAGGTGAGAATCGACCATCTGATTTACTTGACAAAATTGTTTCCCTGCAGAAACATCTGAAATTGAAAATCAACGTAGGGTATGACCCATATTGAATTTCGCTCACCTGAGATAAAATGCAAAACTGAAATATATCTACTATCTACGCGATGTATTGAACAACTAAAACTGGCCTAAATCAGTTTCTAATTAAAAAATTAAAGCAATATTTTGAAAATTTCACGTTAATGTATTTTGATGATTGATACGTGTACTATGAATATTTAAAGAGCTTTCTGATGGCCATGAAGGCATCGCTGATAGTAATAATAATAGTTGGTCTTTTTGAAATTATAAGTGTTTCGGTGTTCACAATTATATGATCCGGCCCCTCCCTGTCACCGGGTCTCGTATAGTACGTGTTTATGTGCATATTTGACGCTTATTGACGTAATATTATCTAATTATATAAAGTGTATCTTGCGAGTAAACTAACTGTCGTTTTGGCAATTATACATTCTCCTTAAACACAAAAAAAATACATATCTACCGCATCATTATACATCCTATACTTAGATATTTTGAGAGTAAATTACTGTAGGTCCAAATGTTGCTGTATTCGACATGTATATTATCAGCTTACGAATTGTTTTTTGATAATAAAGTTTATATCTAAATCTAAAATATATAAAATTGGTAATATTTACTGTATATGTTGCAAATATATAAATTATGATGTGATATCCACCTGCCTAACCTTGCTAAGACTACGAACTCGATACATATCATCTCTGTGACTTAAATATATACTTATCATAGTGTTTAGTGTGAAATGGTACATATCATATTTGTAAGAGTAGCTATAGGTATCGTTGTTGTTCTTCGACGCCGCTCCCTGGTCTGTGAGCGTTATACATACATATTGTATCATAATATATACGTATATATATGATAATTTTTAAGCTACTTTTACTCCATAGCATGAAGTTTGAGATGTATTTACAGTGTGTATAAGTTAATGTTGTTAATTTTAAGATTAATTATTCAATATTCGTTGTATTGTTAAATCATTTTTGATCACTTTTGTCCAAATTTATTTTCTGGTTTTTCACTGTCGACTAGACGAGCGATGTGAGAGAGTATATGAAAGACAATTATTAGGATATTTTATGACTATATATTTCTTATAAATTGCAGACATTTTAATATTTTTTCTCATATTTGTATAGTTGTATAATGTATAAGGATGGTGTGATTCAAGGAGCGGCGTCCCACTGTTAGCTGGTAGTAATACCTACTATTGACTTAATCCTAGTTCTTGTTGAATATTTTGAAAAAGAAAATGTGTAAAAATATGTGTAACGTTGTGAATCCCGCGGTCGCTCCGGCGACATCCAAATAAAACATATAGTATGTTGATTTGTTTGTTTTATGTACCCCTCAACAAATACATGATCATGTCAGCCTTGGTTATAATCATCTAGCCCAGACTAGCATGATAGACTTCATGCTGGCCAAGTCTGGGCAGTCTAACAGCCCGGCCTTACCCATATCTTTAGAGAAAATTATGGTAAAAATCAGACAAGCAAGTTTCTTTACGATGTTTTACTTCATTGTTTAGCAAGCGATAATTAATAATTGTCCGTGTGGTGACGGATTAAGAATACGGAATGTCACCACCCCATATCATCCCATGGGTGTCGTAGGAGCCGACAGAGGGAGCATATTATGCAGAGAACAGCACTGTAAGAGAAGGAAAACTTGATACAAACCCTATACCAACCCGTTTGGCCAGTGTGGTGTAGTAGGCCAATTCCTTCTTTCAAAGGAGAGGCCTAGTCCAGCAGTGGACTGTTATAGGCTGATGATGTATGATGTAATTAATAATTAATTTCGCATTTGACTTTGAAAACTCGGGTGGAGCCGCAGTCGAAGTCTAGTTAGTATATGATTTCGATTTCAGATATATACATATCTCGCTTCCAAAGTTGACGCTCTAATTTGTAATTATCATATAGACTTTTGATTTCATGTCCATGCAACAAACAGCTGAATATTTTTTTGAAGCATCTCATTTCGAGCTAAATGTGCATCATGTATTTTATAAGCGTTTATTACACTAGTAGTAGTACGCGTAGTAGTTTGCGTGTGTCAAAGCATCTTAACGTGTTGACGTTTTATATGGTATGGTACCGGCATATAAACCGTCAACACAGATAATATAATATAAGCCGGTACAGTATCGATGAATAACTAGTTATCGCTTGTCTAGAGCCTTGAAGACCACGCCGTCGGTCCCGGCTGTCCCAAAGACCTTTGACAGTTAGGCGGGTTTTCCTGTCACGCTGATCGCACGCCAGCGGTCCGCGCTGATGGGTCAATATGTATGAAGTACTTCTAGCGTTTTTGAGTCGCGATGGCCGCTCAGCGCTGTCGGTCGTCAGCGCTGACTCTGTTATTACTCCATACATATTGACATCAGTGCGGACCGTCGGCATGCGATCAGCTTGACAGAAAAATCCGCCTTGTTACGGGAAGTCTATAGTTTTGAATTAAAAAGACGTAAGTGGATGCTCCTGTTTCACTATATTTACTTTGGGAGGCTTACCAAATGAACATCATTTACTGCTTGAGTATGATATCAATAGTTACTAAACATTTTACTAGTAGGTGTCTACAATGTGAAATAGTTGCAGCTCCTTACAAAAATAAAATGTAAGTACAACCATTATATTTGATTAAAAAAGTGGCCATGAGTTTTATTGCCCGTTCTTTCTCGTGTTTCTACCTATTGCAATGCGAATGTGGCACTACCTAAATGCAAATGTAGAATCATTAAGTAATTGACTTAAATTTTGACGTTCATAAGCGTCACTTTGTGGCCTAGATGAATAAATGATTTTGACTTGACTTGATTTGAATGTACAGACATTGGTCTGTCGGAGCCATGAAATATCGCTATCCCTTTGGGCTACAGAGGTCTATCACTCTGTAGATAAGTAATGTTCTGTCATATCTGGTTAAAGTGATAGTAACCAGAAAATGCCAAGACTGTGATGATGCTGATACAGTATTGATGGAGTTGAATGAACTATAGCAATGGATACAGACTTGTACACAGAACCGCAGACCTTAAGGATTTCGTGTGGGGTCTGGCCTCAGTTTAGTTCGTAGTTGACGCCGCTGGTGGTGCTGGCGTTGTTCTCCATCTCTCTTGCTCTCGTAGTTAAGATACACTGGAGGAGAGAGACAGCTGGCACAGCGCAACTGCCACGCCACCAAGTGCCAATTTGGTTCGAGCGCCCATAGGAAATGCGCCTCTATGTAAATATCTGAGCTCTTTGACTATAGTATCTAGCAAGTCTTTGTGTATCACGTTTGCGCCATTAAACCTAGCAACCTTTTTTTTTTATTTTTAGTCGTTGCCTAACAATTCCGGCCTAAATTATTTGCCCCTCCTACGCCACTGCGCCTTTGTGCGAAATCTGTGAAGCGCCTTTTTTGGCATCCTTTTTCGATTGCACATAGGGAAGGTTCGGCCCTGCTCCAGGTAAACAGTTGTAGACAGTTGTAATCTGTGCCACACGCCACAATCCCTCGCTCTCTTGCAAAAGCGGCAGTGGCTACACTGTTAAACTCCAGAAAATCTTGTTCTATCATCAAAGTATGACCAATATAAGGTAAGGAAATTAAATACACAGTCATAATATTTACAAAAATATTTATTAATTTATAAAAAAAAGTATAATTATTTAGTTCTTAAACTAATTTTTGTACAATTTCTTTAATTACAAATTAAATTAGAGCTAATACTTTCAAGCGCCGCTTACTCGGTAAGCACTGTGACATCATTGGCAGATCATCATCTGCTCATCACCATTTCATCACTATAGACAGAATGCCTCAAGTTTCTAATCACATTTTGGTAACTTGACAGTTTGGTAACTTTTGTTCTAAACCTTCCATCGAAAGCCTTGACTTTCTATCTCTCTTCACTTTATTCCATCTCTCTTGAAGCATTCTACGTACTTTCTATAATTTTGTGATAATTTCTAGTACATTCGTTGTGAAAAACATATACCTACAGAATTACAAACAACAATTTGTGGTATTCACACAGTCAATACTGATTCTAGTGACAACTTAACTACTGACTATTGTAACTTAGCACTAGGATGCGAGGAGGGACCTAGTACACATAGCCACCGTTGGAGTCGTAGCTCTGGCTGATGGTGTCGGGGACTCCGCCTCCGTGGCCTCCTGAACCTCCGCTGGAGTAGCCACCACCGCCGCCGGAAGAATGGCCACCGCTGGAATAGCCGCCGCCGCCGCCGCCTCCAGAGGAATGTCCACCGCTAGAGTAGCCACCGCCGCCGCCACCGCCAGAAGAATGGCCGCCGCTGGAGTAACCACCGCCGCCGCCGCCGCTGGAGTAGCCACCACCGCCGCCGCCGGAAGAATGTCCACCGCTTGAGTAGCCACCGCTACCTCCCGAAGAATGTCCACCACTGGAGTAGCCACCGCCGCCGCCGCCCGAAGAATGACCGCCACTGGAGTATCCACCGCTACCACCTGAAGAATAGCCGCCGCCGCCAGAAGAATGACCACCGCTGGAGTAGCCACCGCCGCCGCCGCCTCCAGAAGAATGTCCACCACTGGAGTAGCCACCGCTACCACCAGAAGAGTAACCACCGCCGCCGCCGCCTCCAGAAGAATGACCACCGCTTGAGTATCCACCGCCACCACCACCAGAAGAATAACCACCGCCGCCGCCGCCTGAAGAATGACCTCCAGAAGAGCCACCGGAATAACCACCAGATCCTCCTGATGAGTGACCACCGCCAAATCCGCCACCAGATGAACCGTGACCGCTGCTAGGAGCACCATAAGAGCTTGAAGGGGCGGGAGCAGCTGCAGGAGCGCCGTACGAGCTAGACGGTGGTGCACCGTAAGAGCTTGAGGGAGGGCTGGCCGGGGGACCGTAGCTCGAGGAAGGCCCACTGGCACCGAAACCGCTGCTTCCGAAACCACTGCTGCTGAATCCACTGCTACTAAAACCACCGCTGCCGCTGCTGCTGAAGCCACTGCTGCTGCCAGCTGAGGGAGCTCCGTATGATGAGGATGGAGGGGAGGCGGGGGCACCGTACGAGCTTGAAGGTGGGGAAGGAGCACCGTATGAGCTGGATGGAGAAGAGGCAGGAGCGCCGTAGGAGCTTGAGGGAGGGGAAGGAGCGCCATACGAGCTAGAGGGTCCAGAAGACGAGCCACCGCCGAAACCACCTCCTGATGAGTGGCCACCTCCGAAACTGGATCCTCCGGAAGAGTGACCGCCTCCGAATCCAGATCCACCACCGAATCCAGAGCCACCTGATGAACCATGGCCGCCGCTAGGGGCACCGTAGGAGCTTGAGGGAACAGCGGCTGGGGCGCCGTAGGAGCTAGAAGGTGGAGAAGGAGCACCATAGGAACTGGAGGGAGCGGAAGAAGGGGCACCATAAGAGCTAGACGGAGGGGAGGGGGCTCCGTACGAGCTTGATGGTGATGGGGCACCGTAGGAGCTTGAGGGGGCAGGGGCTCCATAAGAGCTAGAGGGCTTCGAGGGCTTAGGCGCGCCGTAGGTTGTCGATGGTCCAGTAGGCACACCGTAGCTGGTCGCTGGAGGTCTTGCGGGGGCGCCGTAAGAGCTGGATGGTTTGGATGATGGTGCTCCGTAAGAGCTGGAAGGCTTGGAGGCCGGAGCTCCATAGCTCGATGAGGGGGGTGGTCCGTAGCTGCTGGATGGCTTAGGTGGACCGTAGCTGGGTTTGGGTGGTCCGTAGCTGGGTTTAGGAGGGCCGTAGGAAGAGGAAGGTCTGCCACCGCCGCCGCCGCCGCCGCCGCCGCCGTGGCCGCCTCCATGGCCGCCTCCATGACCACCGCCGTGGCCGCCACCGCCGCCGCCGCCACCTCGCGAAGGCGGCAGGTACGATGAACTCAAGGGTGCTGCAAACAGAGGAATTGGAGCTTTTATTTCATTTAACTTGCTTTCTTTTTTCTTGTTTTAGATATTTGCAAATAAAAACTTCATTTAAAAGGAAAGAAAATTGCACTATAAATTATTTGACAGTTTTACGACCGATAGTATACACGTGCTCGGATCAATAGTGAATTTTGTTGTAGGTAAACTAATTGTATATCTTACCATCACGTTTGAAGTGTTTCTTGGGCGTGGCCGCGGCGAGAGACAGTAGCACCAGAGCTGGCACCACCTGGAACAAGGAACGACAAATACTTTAGAAAATTGCACTCTGAGTCTATGTGTAGTAAGGGCAAAAACCGCTTGGAGAAAGCTAAGATGGTGGTGGTGATGGGCTTCGTTGGTGGTATGGCATAAATACGAATTATACAAAGACCTTAATTGAGGTACATCCCCACAGAATTCATGTCAAGAATGTTAACTAAATAATTTAATAGTTAGTTCACCTCGCTTTGTGTTTCATTTTTGCATACGTATTAATGTGTAGTATTAATTTTTAATTGTTAGAGAACCTATGAGAACTCCTTCAATGTACCAGCATGACGGCAAAGTATGTAGTAATCACTGGCTGCTGATCGAAAGTGAGTAATGACTTTGAATTCTTTGATTCAGTGAAATGATGTTATTTTAGGTTCGGTTGTATTATTGATAAGATTTGACATCAAGGCTGCCTCGTTGGTCTCGCAATATAAATGTGCGCGTGGGATTGGGAGGTCTCGGGTTCGATTCCCGGGTCGGGCAAAGTGTTATTGGGTTTTCCCGTTAGGAAATTCTCAGTAACAGCACGGAGTCTGGTAATGTGCCCGGTACGGCAATAGGCTCGTCCTCTATTACGTGGGACCTAAAAATTCATGGCGAGATGTGGGTGTAAACACCTCTGCCTACCCCTTCGGGGATACAGGCGTGAGTTTATGAGTCTATTTGATATCAGTTGTCTGGTAAGCAAACTACAGGTCTAGCTTAGTTTTAGATCAGTTGCGCATGTGCAGTGTTTTATTGGATATAATTAATTCATTAAATATCGTCTACTACTATACTCCTCCATTACCCAACACCATAAACACCACATATCTACATGTCATCTCATCTCCGCTATTGCCCCACGTACCAAGGTCCTCCTTACGACACATCTCATTTTCGTAGTCACCTAACGTACTTGAGTATCCCTAATGTGTTGCCTAGAGGTCATTGATTTAAACGCGCGTTCACTTGTGAAACCGATGCTGAGATTAAACTTAACTGGCTGTTATCTCTAAACGGCGTTTAGTACCACATTTGTATTGTTCTAAGTAATTGGGGTTATTTAGTGCTGTAATTGGAACTTTTTGATGATGAGGATAAGATATTATCATTCTTTAGTGTTTAAGATGATTGTGGTGTGAGCAATTGAGCATTTTGCGTTGAGAAAGAGGCTACATAAATTAATTCATAGTATGTACCATTATTCACTTCGGGCGCAACCTTACTACTAAGAGGATAAAAATGTTAAAATTTGATGGATGATTAATTTGATAGATGTTTGTCATTTTTCACGCAAAAACTAACGGATTTTATGAAACTTAAACAGTAAGGGTATGGCCAAACGAGCGTAATTTTGTGAGTCGTGAGTCGCAAAATTTCGGCTGCAGAAATTCTGCTGCATTTGGTTTCATAGAAAAGTCCTATTTGATTCACACGGCGACGTAAAATGAGTTACTAACAACAATAGACTTTCTTTCTGCAACCGAAATTCTGCGACTTACGACTCACAAAATTACGCTCGTTTGCCCTCACCCTTAAACAAGAAAGAACCTATGGCACGCGAGACAATCCGCATGCTGGATGTAGTGTGTTATATTCGAGATAAAACAGTACAACAAACTGATATAATAGTTTCATCCATGGCAACATGTAACTAGTATTCAAGACAACAAACAATATTATTCATATACATGCATACAAGCTCTCTGTCGTCCTATCACGTACCACGCTGTATAAACAGTTCGATGGTCTTCTCCACTCCGCCTTAAGTTGCATATCCCTTAAAGATGAACTGGGAAGCTGAGCTGTGAACGAGGATTACCTACATCTACCAGAAAGATAAATTTTGCCGACCCTTTGCCCCGACTGCTAAGCGGATATCGCGGCTTCGATTCACATCTACGATGAATCTTTGTGATTGTGAACACGATTATTTTGGTCTGTGTTGCGGGTAATTTTATCTTGTATATGTTAGTAATTTATGTGTGTTTAAGCTATCTGATTGCCCAAGGAAAGCTTGTATTACTTAGTTTGGGATCGGATTGACCTAGGATATCATTGTTTGATTTTATTTTTTCTTCTAGTTTTCCTCGAACCACGCTCCGCTACCACGCTCATCTTTTGTGAAAATGTGGCCTTATATTTGAGTAACACGGTGGACGCCACACGATCTCCTCGTAAATGCTCGGACTTTCTCGGACATACGATACTATCGCAGTTTGTTTTGAGTTTAGTATTACAAGGTAAGTCTACAATACTTAATATGGACAAAGACAAAGAGTGATGTAAACAAGAAAAGTGAAAATAATACCTTAGTAACAAGATAGTGGCCATGGACATTCTATGAATTTTATTTACCAATTAACATGACATTTGTTTACCAAGTAAATAAATGAAATTATATTATACATTATTAGGTCCTGTTTCATTCTTCATAGTGAGAGAAAGAAGTGATTTAGTACGATGTGCGCTGCAATAGTGTGATTAGCAAAACTCGCGCCAAAACTAAGTAGGTGCCTATTTCTTATAATTATTGTAGAATACTAAGAAACACTCATAAGTAAATAATAATGTATAATTTCATCGAGAGTAAGGTGTTACTAAGTCAATTGTGCATGTAATTACAGCACAGCCAATCACGTGACGGAGGTGATTTATTGGCAATCATTAGTAATCAATGACCAGGTATCGTGCTCAAGTTCACGTTCAATGCTCAAGAGTAATGACACTTAGGCATAATACTTCCAATTATTGGATGTAAGTATAATTATGTAGTCATCATAATAATATATGTAAATAATAAATATGAATAAACTTAGAAATCCCGACACACATGGGGTATTATTACAATTGATGTTCCACTTCTGTACAACGTGAAATCCCTTTTATTTGTCCCTACCGTTGCAGCATAAGTTACATGAATTATAATCACGGGTTGACTGCATCAGTCTTAAGACAACCTTTGGCTACCATTGAAACCCTTACATAAATGTTAATACGTGTACCAATCGCAGCAGTTTAAAAGTATTTACTGTTATGATGAGTTTACGCAGATCATAGGTTTCCCTGAGCCGGAAGCACCACATATCCGCGATATTACTGCTGCAATAATGACATAATATTTCTATGATACTGCTGACCTCCAAGAGAAAGTCCTAACGAGCAGTTTTACTCAACAAGTCATCTGTATGATAACCACGGACTCCAAGCTACTACTCAAATTAAGGTCGGGACAAGTTTAGCATATTTTTAGGTAAATTCACCGCTGCGCATACAAATTCATAGAAATGGCAGTGAGATATCTGATTTGTATGCGCGCCGGTTCCTTCTGGATGTTTACACTGTCGCTAAAAAGTGTGGTCATCTTTAATGATAGGTACGTGCATCTGATAAGCGTACTCGTCTGTCTGAGATACGTAAAATGTAATTTTTATTATCGGGTTAAGGAAACTTACCGACCTGTGCTTATTACATTATTGTGCGTGGGTATTTGTATATAAGTGGGTTTTGCCTTAAGTAAAGTATAAGCTTAAAGAAATTCAAACGAGAACAAATAACAGTGTTTGTCTTAGGAAATAGAAAATACACTATTACAAAGCTGAAGATCATCCCTTTAAACTTTCGAACCCTTTGAAAATCATCATCCTCTTAGCGTTATCCCAGTTTCAACCCGGGGTCCGCTTTCTAGTCTAACCGGATTTGACTGAATATTAGCTTTTCCACAGAGCGACTGCCTGTCTGACCTCCGCAACCCGAAGGGATAGCGATATTCCATGGTTTAGACTAGTGTCAGTTTATTTTAGAGGTACTGACGCCCTATAACGACTGTCAAAGATCTTCATGACAGCCGGGACCGACGGGTTAACGTGATCTCCGGGGCACGGGACAAGTGATAATTAACAATTCAACCCTTTGAAAATAAATACTATTAATATAATTGATGAAACATGCTCATTTCTCCTCATATTTCTGCAAATTGAGACTTAAATATCTCACTTGACGGAGTCGTTACAGCATCTTAAAAATGCAAGTAGCATCTTCTACTGAGAAAGCAATTAGGAAACTCTTTGTATTCTAATAGAAATGTAACTGTTTAGTAATATTCTCGTATGCTAGGAAACCATGTCAGGGTAAGACAATATGGTGATTGGTATGGGTTACGTCTCTTTTTGTATATGTTTAGGGTCTTCCTAGTCCTTGCAACATACTTTTATGATAGTGATGCTATGCGAGCGTTATATAAGAATACGTTACATACATACATACGTAGACTCACGCCTGTTTCCCGGAGGGGTAGGCAGAGACTACGAAACGCCATTTGCAACGATCCTGACATACCTCTCTTGCTTCATTCATTTCCATCAAGTCTCTCATGCATGCTCTTCTGTTTAGGGAACTTCTGACCTGTCCTTTCTTTAGGATGTCTCCAATCTGTCAGAGAACGTCCGCCTAGGTCTTCCCCTTCGTCCTGTCCCATTCACACTTGCCTTATATATCTTCTTTGTCAGTCTTTCGTCATCCATCCTCTCTATGTGCCCAAACCATCTTAACATGCCTTTCTCGATGCTTGTCACTACAACTTCTTTTACCCCACACCACTCTCGTACGTATTAAAAAAACCTTTTTATTCTTAATCTAAAATGCAACCCTGCATTAGGGACACATCTTTTGCCAGGAACAGAAAAAAATAAATAGCAGCGGGCACGAATACTAGGGGCCCAATTCTACTAAATAAATATAGTTTCGATATCATGTCAGTGTCATACTGACGTCACAAAAAGCGTATTCTTCTAAATTATCAGATAATTTAATTGAACGAAGTTGTAACGAGATCGTAAATTGAAACAAGTGTCAAATATGTGTCAAAGACGAACTGTTTATTTCAAATTATACGATAATGACATTAGGTTATCAGAATACTGATTCTGAGTCCATTCAAAATATAATATCAATGTCATATAAAAATAGGAGAATTGGCCGCGAGAAAAGCAATTTGCCGATTATACAAAGTGACGCGTCGTACCTATGGGTATCGAGCCCATGACTCTCGACCACTGTACTTGAAATCAAATATTTAATGGACAGAAATTATGTATCATTATTTTCTTTATACGTCTGTGGTATCTTTTTAAGTATTCATAGATGAGCCATGCCAAAAACCACTTTTATTGGACTAGATTTATGACCAAAACAGAAGCAATATTTTCAATCATCATTTTACGTAACCATAAACCAGGCGTAATATGATCAATCTATTTTTCTAACAGTGTTTATAATCTAAACTAATGAGCGCACAAGCGCGGTAATCCTTCAGAGCAATTAAATTAATTAAATGCTCACTTTCACTGACTTGATATGTGTGATATAACACATTAATAAATGTTAAGTGTAAGGTTTTACGCTACAGAGCACACTGGGCGGAAGGTGATGAGATTTTTAATTTATGTAAATATATGCTTAACTTATGATGTAACTAAGGTTTGCCCGCGACTTCGCTCGCGTGAGTGGTGGTTATAGCGACATAAGGTAGCCTACGTCCTATTAAAAATATTAGCTATAATATGATTGCTAAATTGCGTCAAAAACCGTCCAGTAGTAAAACCTTTTGTTCTGGTTATCGAACCTGCGTGGGGGGAATTGCGGCCACAACCTAGTTAGACATAAAATTCTCAACAGAAAGGTATTGATCAAAGAATACTTCGTCGAGTGTGTAATATTAATCAGTGCAGTTGAAAATTTTATTAAGTACCTACGTAATATGTAGTCGTATATGCATAGTGTGTAAGAAAACAGAGAAATGCAGGCACACGCATTTTTCTACGTACCTATTGTTATAACGATAACACTTGAGATAGTCGGACGTTTAACAACGAATAAAGTGAGTGACAAAGGCGTGTGTGTTATAATTGCGGCCAGGCCATAAAGACAGCGGAAAGACAAGCTTCTATTTGTAGTCACCAAACATACAAATACTCCAATACACTCTAGCCGCTTCTAATTGACAGAAAGGTTTGGCTATAGTCTAGCACGTTAGCCAAGTGCGAGTTTGCAGACTTTACACGTATTTTGGGAACATTATGGACAACACTAAAAAATGCAGGTACCAATCGTTCCTCAAAAATGTATTTAACAATTCTATACCCACATAACTTCAAAAAGTCAGTAAAAAGTAAGATCCTTTGCTTAGCAGTCTGTTGGTTGCACCATTGGCCTTTCGCCGTGTTCGTTCCTTTTCTTTCCTTTAGAGATCTTTTTATTGCAATTTATATTCTAGTGACATAAAAGGATGTTCAGATCGCATTTCTCGTGGCCCCACTAACCGCCTCGTTGAACAAGTTCATCAGACTTTCCACAATAGTTTTATAAACACTTTAAACAATTAATTATCGCAACTGTCTTACGACTCTTATTGTTATAAACACTCGTTTATCTAGCCATCAGCTTGCACAATACTGACGTAAGAACAATCACGGATTATGTATTATCTGTGGACTGACACTAATGACAGTTTGTGAAAGGATAGTAAGTGACAGTTAGTTTTAGTAAATTGTGAATCTTCAGGGGAAAGTACCTAGACGTTTATCGGAGGAATTTTAGACAGCCTACCGACAAATAAGTAGCTTTTAATAATGGAATAGGAAGTAGATTATCACATTCTTGGTTCTTAACGTCAAACTTAACTGTAGGTTAGAAGCCTCCATGTATTTTTGCGCATGGTATTGCTTTCAGTTTTCATATAATAGCGTAGTTTCTAGGGTCAAAATAATTACATTTTATTTAGTCCGTATTTTAGATTATAAAAAAATATTGGACACGTATTTTTTCTTTTTTCGATTGAATAAAAAATAACAAAGGTATAGCCCATTAAAGTTACGTGTGACGTCACCTAGTGCGAAAAAATGCAGCACGGCGTGACGTTATACGTAACTTTAATGAGCTATATGTTGGTAATTTTTGGTTTAATTTACAAATAAAAAATACGTATCGCTTATTTTTGAATAATCTAACGGACGGACTTATAAATTTTTTTTCGTCAACTAGCCTATTCTGTCTGTGGTTTTCAGATTACGGTGATTACTGATTAGTTTAAAATATCCTATAAGAAAGTATAAGGGTAAATTTTATTCTGTTATTTTATATTTGGTAAACTGTCTAACAGCTAGGTAGGTAACTACTAAAACTTTTACTTGGATATTTTCGCATAGGTAGAATTACATCACGTTCCATCACCGTAACTTATGTCATTGAAAATTTTATGTGAACGTGTTATGTCAAAGTGGAATCTTAGACCTATTAAATGGGACTGACTGACTTGGACCAAGTAGGTAGGTACTTACTTAAAGATAAAAATATTCGGTGTACTGAATATTGTGCTTCCTATTTTCTTAAGAGTTGATACAAAATCATCATCCTCCTAGCGTTATCCCAGTTTCAACCTGGGGTACGCTATCTAGTCTAACCGGATTTGACTGAATATTAGCTTTTCCACAGAGCGACTGCTTGTCTGACCTCCGCAACCCGAAGGGATAGCGATATTCGATGGTTTAGACAAGTGTCAGTTTATTTAGAAGGTACTGACGCCCTGTAACGACTGTCAAAGATAGCGATAGTTAACAATTCAATACGCACATAACTCCGAAAAGTCATTGGTGCGCGCCGTGGATTTGAACCCGATATACCCCCTGCATGGCAGTCTGTTGGTTTCTCCACTAGGCTATCGCTGCCTTAAGACTTGATAAAAATATATGTATACAATTTAATTTGTTTAGAAGGTAATCCCCATAACGAAATCTGTTAAAATATTTTTGTACTTTTTGTAAATGTTTACCTCTGGTTCAAAAAATTTACTGCAATGCATAGTTGCAGAAAGAACGCCCCATTTATTGCACTGTAAGACATATCATTTAATTTAAGCACTCTCAAAAAGTAATCTGCGTTAGATACCATCGCAAAAATTCCATCTATAATTCACTTCCTGTCTGACAAAGTAACGGAAATGAGTTCGTCACTCTCACTCACACAGCGACGCACAGCTATAACTCTTCTGTCAAACTTATAAGATATCAAATCGAATGACATTTATTGCTTGTCAATTTAGACAGATGCTGTAGGGTTGTTAGAAGTTTGTTTTAGATAAGGATTTAGTTTGCCTGCGATAGATTAATCGAAAGATTGGAGTTGTATAACTTTCGTGTCTGATTAACGCTTATTTGCAATATGAAGACCTATTTTTTAAATAGTAGGTCCTCATAGACAATGTCCCCACGAAAATTCAGCTTCAGATATCATTGTCCACCGTGCTGTCCAAATATGGGTGGACAGACTTCAAGAGTATTTCGAGAACATCATAAAGAACTTTCTGTCAAGCAGTTTTCCCCAGGATATTACCTTCAACGTTTAGCAAGCTTTAATAAGCAATTTGATACGCACTTTTCTGGGCAGTAAACACTTTATCATATAAACACAACGAAAAGTCAGGCTAGACTACCACAACATTGTACCTAATGTTCGGAAATTTAGTAACCCTATGGTTTGATGGCGCATATATCACGCGTATGGTCGTCTCGCTCGTCTCACGGGAACGCGTGCGCTGGGAACCGCCACAATGCGCCTGCGCAACGTACGTAACATTGTTCTGCTCCAAAATTGTGCGAATGCATCGTAAACTGTCTCAATACTTGCAAGTGTTATGTGGCGATCGCTATGTTAGAGTAAGATACCATTGTGATGGGTACGGCTGGCGAAATAGATAGACAATTACGAAATTCTTAGCGATTTATCGGTTGTGTTTTTAGCTGACGTTTTTACCACGGAGCTTGATTAATTGTAGATGATGTTTTTTTATGAACGGAATGCGAGGAAATGTGGTTGTGGCAATGTCAATCCAAAAGTTCATTGAAACTACGAATCTCTTGTAATATATTTGATGATAATTAAAAAAGGAGTGAAAAATATAGAATAGGAATAATATGCAGACATTTTATACAGGGTGTAAAAAGACCCTTAATGAAAACTGAAATCACATGTTGTACCAACCACTACGAACATTTTTTACTTCGGCACCAAACCTGGGAAATTACTGGTTTATTCAGGAGATATTGATGCTCAAAGTTAGTACCTATGGAATTTTTCTAATTAGATACCAAATCGATGCATTTATCCCGCCAATATGTTCTTTAGATGCCCTAAGTATAACATTATGGATAAGTAGGTATTTCAAGCATTGCACGCGTGTGCTTTTAATTGCGGTTTAAAAAATGTGAAACTTAAAAAAAGTCGTTGCCCAGGTATTATTTTTGGTTAGTATGACTTGGCATGATGTCACAACGAGTAGACTTCGGCTTGGTGATGGTTCTTGTGACATCCTGTATATAAGTAGGTACAACAAACATCTATAGTGAATGACCCCAAATATCGACCGACGTTACTACGATCAAGTTATATTACTTAACTAGAGGATGCCAGCAGCTACGCCTGCATTTTTTCAAATTTACCCGTTTTGGCCGATCGCGTGAGAATTTCGGGAAATCCCTTCTTAGTGCACCCCTACGGTCCCCAAGGAACATACATGCCAAATTTCAGCTTCCTGCGCCCAATAGTTTCGGCTGTAGCGTGTCTGTCAGTCAGTCAGTAACGCAAGGATTTTATATATTAAGATTTAAACTTACTTAAATAGTTGCGGATTACATTTAAAAACAACTTGACGTTTTAATGGCGTAACTAACGAACTTTGCAAGTTCACGTAAGCCGTAGTTAAACTGTCTTTGTCATCGATAATAACTAGCTTTCATTCTAATTTACGAGACAAAATAGGCATTGATTCAGTGTGAACTAATTTGAACTGTTAACTTCCTGACTCTAATCTAAAAAGAAAACTAATCTACTTATCTTAAATGTAATTTTCTCACGCACTCATTGTTCACTTTATTAGTTCTTTTTCTGACACAAGCGAGGAAGCCATGACACTTTCGAATACAAGATGGCTGACGTTTTTCCCGCCTATTTTCATAGAGCCATGGTATACTGTAATAATGGGATATTTGGAATTATAACTAGGTACGTTGCGTGTCAATGGTAATGAGTTGGTCGTGTTTGCGTATTTATTAAACAAAGGCTGTTGTACTATTTCCACATACCTACTTGAAGTATGTGAAAAGGTGATGATTGATGCTCAACCCATCTTACGGATATTAGTTTTTTTACTTTGAAGAAGATAATAGAACAGCTTATTAGTAATTAATCATCAGCTCGTATGAATGAGTGACTTTGAATGAATAGGCAATCTATTGTACTGGCAATGAAATTATATAACTTGAGTAAGTACTCACAGTTCTTTTTGCCACATAGAAAATTTTAATAATTTCATGAATAAAGATTTACCAAGTAGATAAAAATGATGTAATCGTATACCTATTATATTTTGTCAAATTGTTTTAAATAAAATAAATGTAAATGACAGGTCTAAATAATAAAAAATGTGGCTCTATGATAATGTGATATTTTTTTGCATAGCATAAAAATTACTATATTTCAATCAGCTGTCAAATTATTGGCGCGCAAAGGACCTATCAAACTAAAAGGACACCTGGAATAAAATAGGGTTATAACGGAGTATTTTTTATGTAACTGATACCACTTTATCTGGGTTAACAATGCAAGAAGCTATTACGGGGGCATTTATTACAATTTACAATGTAATAATTTACGAATTAATTCTGACACATTTATTATTCTTTGCCAGCTTATTACGTATTGTAATAGCTTCGTCGAAAAGTTCATGCCAGTTTATATTGAGTTACGAAGTTCTTTCTGCTCATATTTAGATAGTATGTGGGATCTGATTATCTTCAAGTTTGTTACGTAAAGGAGTACTTGCAGGGTTGGTATTAGGACACGATATTTTACTTGAGATATTGTCATATTTGTATAATCTAGGTTAAGGTTTTTCAGTTTAGTAATAAATATACCATGGTAATATTATGGGTGGAATCGTTTATAAGCGTAATCGTAGACAATGCTTGTTATTTAGCACAGCCAATGAAAAGTGTGCTAAAAAGAGTGTTCTAATGAGAAAGCACAATACGTTTAGTGCTTTTAAATTCTATGTTCCATTTCTAAATTGATCATAATTCGGTTGCTCGAATCCATGCACCTCTTTACACCAGAATGTTTGAATGCTTAATTACTAGTTAATTTTAGGCGAGCATTCATCTAATTACGATTTATCCAAATCTAGTCCACCGAATTACTTTTGCTTAATTACTCTGATTCTGTCATTAACTTAAGCATTTAGAATTGAAATTGATTACTAACATTAGCATATTTCAAGCGAATCTTATTTAGGCCACATTACAGAAAAAAACAGCATGATTAAATAAATTATTCACAAAAAACAACACCGATTAAATTCATCTGTAACTTTTTATACCTTCTGTGACATAATAATCATACGGAATTTCCCACAATGAAAGTAAAAGTTGCTATTCAAATTTGTAAGCGTCGTCCATTGACGGGTTATGACGAATGTTGGCTAATATTGTTAGTACTATATGCGTAATGTATAATGTTACTGTCGATGGAGTTGTGTATTATGTAAGGCTCTGTGACCCGAGTTTTTATGAGGCTTTGAGGTGAACAGTTCGCTTTGTTTGAATGCAGATGTATCAGCAATACTCCGACGTAAGGAAATGTTCAACCTCCTTTGTTGTTCGACATAAAACCTTATTTTGCATAATTCTAAACTGATATGGGTTACATTGGCCCATAGTGTTCAATATGGATTGATATTGTGCAGGTTATGTTTAATATTGTACGAGTAAGTGCAAATATGTAGCTTAGCTATGTAAATTATATACATTTACATGAGTAAGAAATATTTGCTAATAAATAAGTAATTAGTACCCTACTCTATTTTAATATTTAGATGCAGTGAAGTTATGTTTGCTATAGGAATGCACCGACGCCACGACGTTACTTTACTACTTTTAAAGGTACATTTCAGATATTTAGCCTCTTAGTCCCTGAGAGCCTTAATAGCGCTCAAAATGAACTATTTCATAGATTATTCATGTATACTTAATACTTTTTGTATAACATACACAAAAAGGAGATAATTTCTTTGCGCAAATTTGCCTATTGATCCGATTTAAGAACTATCTTATAAATTCTAGAAATTATTGTTATGTAATCCAAATTATGGCTATATCCTGAAGTCTAAACGGTAATGACCTAAACCTATGCTTTATGTATAATATGGAAGAAACTGAGTGTCTTTACAAAGATGCTGGTTACAAATATTTTTAAAACTAGAGGATGCTCGCGGGGCACCCGCGTTATTTGAGGCTACTGCTCCGCTCCCGTCGCTCATAGCGCGATGCTATGTCGGGCTATCTAACACTGAAAGATTTTTTTAAATCGGTCCAGTAGTTCCTGAGATTAGCGCGTTAAACCAAACAAAAAAACTCATCAGCTTTATATATTAGTATAAGATTGATAATGACAACGAAAGTATAAATCGTTCTCAGCATCCGCTGCATGTAAGGCGTAGTGGTTTAAGCAGATGCCACGACGTTTGACACTGCGCCGAGTATTGTAGGTCCTATCCCGACACGAGACAACACTTTGTGTGATCCACATATTGTTGTTTTGAGGGTTGTTTTTTGATATACTGTTTTTAAACTCCTCCGTGACACAGAACGACCTATCCAAAAAGTGGATGTCGTCCATAAAAAAGGTAAAATATTACTGTACGTGACTGTACCTATTACCGATGTTGCTGACGACATTGACGACTAAGTTGAGAAGACTTTCAAACCAAGGTTTTTATAGGCATACCCTTGTATTCATGCATAATTCTACTTACAATATGCAGACTTGTTAAGGCATATTAATATCCACGGATGATACCATCCGGTGACATAACTAGAAAGTCGCAATATGCAGGTAAACACAGTCACGTGCTAAACTAGTCGAGCATTCTTGCACAAAATAATCTTGTGTTTGTATGATCTTGTTTACTTTGAGTTTTAATGATAAAGGAACTCTTATGAGATGATCCAAAGGAATATTTTCGTACAGACTGATCAAAAATGCTCTTATGTGGTAATGTGAGAGATTATTTCGATCTACTTTTGTTTGCAGGTCAGCTTTTATGTATGATTTCGTAACACTTTTAAGGTTGATTTTTATCACATAAGATCTTTAACTTTATTGTAAAGTTGAAAGCACTCTATTTGGTAGTTAGGTAAACATTGAGGTAGGTAGGTACCTACCACATTTATTTGTTTGTAGAATTACTGTAGGAGTTGGAATGGTTTAAAAGGGCTTTTAGCTTCAACATCAGATAATACATTGAAGGGTTGAATAAACATAGATCGCTTTTTATGTTTATGGGTAAAACTCGCGATACCAAAATTAGTTTTCTTTGGTATTTTAATACCTTTACTTTTTTCGAAATATTATGTAACGTCATCTGTAGGTATGTTGTCAGTGATATGCGTATATTGTGTGAGAGAAAGTTCAGATTATTTTCTCGCAGCGACCTCTCGCCGCATCATCCCGTACAAGGGACTGCCTCTAGAGCCCAATTATACATAATTCTATTTGTTTTGTATCACAATAATACACACAAATATGATGCAATGTTTGTGAATTTAATATTGTCGTGTTTTGATATGAAAATCCATTGTTTGTGTTTCATTAGTAGTTGGGTTATTGTTTTTAGGTATTATACATGTAATTGTATGAAATTGGGCGTGCAGAAATTTATAAATTGCTATTGTATTTGACTCGGTAAATATGTTTATTGTTTACTTCATACAAAGTTTATAAGAGCCACGTCTCAGATCAGATGATGGTATTTTAAGTTCTTTAGAGTAGATTTCAGGGTCGGTAATGGGTTAAAGAAAGGGTGGAAAAAAGTGACTGGAATTTTTCATTTGCCCTAGAGGATATACAGAGAATTTAAGGCTGTCACTAGAATATAGGTTGAAATTTAAGGCTACTCGTTATTTTATCCAACTGAACTCGCTAAAACTAGCTCTAAATAAACATTTAGCTCTTCATTTTCGGTGATGGTTATAGGTAGCTATGCCTACCCATAATATTTAAGTACTTAAACAACTTTATACTACTTTAAAGCTATAATATTCCTAAAGAGCTTCAAACCTCTCTAAAGTGCCGCAAGCATTTCGTAACTCCACATCATTATCTCGACAATCAATGACGTTTTTAAGATGATCATCGCGAGAATCGTCACGTAACGCTACACTTAGATCCGGTGATCACTTCCTATCACGAGACGAACAATCAGCTGTGGATACAATCTGCGATTTAATTAGATTAACGGTACTGTTGTTTTTTATTACTGTCTTTGGTAGTTGAGACGGGGAACATCTCTGAAGCAATAGAAAATATATGTCAAAAGAGCTGCCAAATCAATCATAGGTGGAGATAAGTATGTCAGTCTTATGCCTCTGTAGGGAAAGCGGAGAGCGAATGACAAAGGGAAGGAAAGGAGAAGATAATGAGGACAGATAGGTCTTCTTCTCTTTTGCCTAGGGTTGGCCACTGATGTCTGAGGGTTATAGTTCCCTACCATTTAGAATCAGGTGGGTAATGGCGTTTTACAGTCATAGTTTGAGCTACAAAAAGAACTTGTTTTATTTTAAAAAAACCGTTAGTCTATAGAAAATCGTTTCCTTCATCATGTCTACAAAATTATAGTTAACGATATTTATGACAAAAACACTCTTCAGTACATGTTGCAGTATATATTTTATATTATTGACTATACATTCGTAAGATGTGCGCGTGAACTTCCCACGTAAACAGCGGAACAGTGATTATGTATCGACGTGTCGATCCGGTGAGCTGACGAGCTTTTTATATCAACTAATTGATTATTAAACTGTCATGTTTCAACATTATTATACCAGATACAATCTTAATTGTTTTATTGCAGTGATGTGTTCAATTCCTCTGTTGTAAGTATCAATTTACAATATTACAATTTATTTTACTAAGTATTATAGTTTATGAGTTTATTATTTAATTTCGGTACTTGTGGTTTTGTGGTTGCCCTACTTTTAAATTAACTAGTAAAGATGTTATTAGAGAGAATATGCTGGCGATCAAAATAAAATTATGAAATTTCGCGTAGGTAAGTACCTAAGTAGTAGTAGTTTCCCTTTTTGGGTTATAAGCCTAGGTAAAATCGTGATAAACAACTTTGTTTAAGTACGAGAATATGTATGTTTGCAAGGCCTTCTTAGGTAATAGACTATTAGCCATTTTTGTCCGATCCTCTTTGTCAAACCCAATTTATTAGAGCCTTTTGTTTAAGTTTAGTACAGACCATACTTAAAACTTGATTTAACACGCTACGTTAGTTAGTGCGTAGGTACTTTAGATTATAATTTATTTATAAAGTTATATTTGAGAAATTCAAGAGAACTACTTAAATATTTTAATTTGGTAAGGCGTGTCCGTGTCATGTAGCTTATAGGTACAACAATACATACATAGACTCACGCCTATTTCCCGGAGGGGTAGGCAGAGACTACGGAACGCCATTTGCAACGATCCTGACATACCTCTCTTGCTTCATTCACTGCTATCAAGTTTCTCATGCATGCTCTTCTGTTTACAAGAATAATGAGGTATTAAAAAAATACCTTATTTTAATATGCTTTACCTATAACTACGACATATTCTCACAAATCTAATCAAACCAAAAACGACAAAAAGCAAAGACCATCTTAAAATTTAAAACTTCATTTGACCTACAAGAGGTCAAACGCAATTTCAAATTTGTCATGCTGATGCATGGTGTCCTCAATACGCAGAATTTTCCATAGTTCAACAAATAATCAGAGACATCAATTGACATAAGTGTGTCGTAACGTATGCACATATACGTACATTATATAATACTAATAGTACAAACCAAAAGGTTATGGGGACCAAACAAAAGCTGAGTGTTAATGCGTGTATGGAGCGTTTGAAATAGGGTTGGCAGTTGCTTAAGCTTATACTTTCCGTTTGAATAAGGTATTATAATATTATACTTCGCACGCGGCTCCGCTCACGTTAATTATACACTTAATCTTTTCTCTTAATTCTTCTATTTTTTTTTATAGTAAGTAATAGGCGGCAAACGAGCAGATGGATCGCCTGACGGTAAACAATTACCGCCGCCCATGGACACAAGCAACACCACAGGAGTCACAACCCAAGAGAGTTGCCGCCCTTTGGGGATGAGAAAAAGGATAGGATGAGGAGTGGGATGACGGAGAAGGAATAGGGAATAGGGCCTCCGGTACTCTCAATCACCGAACGAAACGCAACAGTTTAGGTACTGTTAGTTTACGTCGATTTTCTGTGAGAGGGTAGTACTTCCCCGGTCGAGCCGGTCTATTCATGCTGAAGTCAGCAAGGTTCTACTACCTAACCTAATTATGTCATTATTATTATTATTATTATTTTCATCAAGTTTAACAAGGATGGAAAATGTAATACATTCTCAAAATCAAGTTATTCATAAAAATCCTCTATTATAGATTAAACTAAGTCAATCTGAATGTCTAACTAAGAAAGCATAAAATGTTTACTATTTAGCATGCAAATAGATATTAAAAATATAATTTATACCATCCATGTTATGTTTGACATAATTTTATACAATAAAATACATAAAGTTACGATTTTTATGGTCATTAGCATAATAATATGAAGTGTAATATATATTGCTGGTTTATTATTAAACGTTCCAGTATTGCAACTATAAGCATATATTAATATATTTTATAATGTTAAAGATTTATAGTTTCGGTTTGAAATAATTAAGTTAGCTTTAAATTTAGCCTGTTATGTTAAAAGTCATGCAATAGCTTTAAGATGAGTAAAGAACATAGTTCGGAAATTGACTATTTTGATTATTTATTATTACACAAGGTAGATAAGATGTTGCCAGTTGTCAGAATAGGAGCAAAATTAGGACAGAATAGGTTAACCAAGACTATGTCATGCACAATTTTATTGCATAAGTCTGAGATGTCACCTGCCCTGTGGTAAGAAAGAACTGGTGCCTATGCCAGTATATGTGTTTTGCACTGTTTTGGAGTTCTAGCAAGGAAGCTGTTGAGTTACACGGTTGTATGCCTTTATATTAAAGCAAGCAAATGCCACTGATATAACAGGTGTGAGTGTAAACTCTAGCGCAAATATCACACGTCGCAAATATTCCACTAACCTACTGGTAAGTGTCAACCCTATGTATGACGTAACGCGCGGAAGCGTCGTGGCCTTGACCATACTGACACTTTCTACGGCGCGCGCGCCGGACCGCGAACGATTCCGAATGGCGGCGGAAGCGCCCGACCGTCCGCGGCGACATGATAGTCATACTGCATCAGATCTATAGTTAGGAGAATGAAGGTTTTGCTCGGACTGAATTTAAGGTATGGTTGGTATTTAGAGGAAGAAACTATGCGTTTTGGACACATATGTATACAATACGCATACAGTCTTAAACAAGCCATAAAATATTAGGCACATAAAAATTCGTCTTTGAATGCATTACCGTAAAAATAAAACTGGTAGATCACGAAAAAAATGTTTAATCTACTGGCTATAGTTCAGAACCATGTCATAATAAAAAGCAAAAATAATATTTTACCCCAATCGATCGTTTAACGATTAATTGGCGAAAATTATCGACATGCTGATTTGAGATTCTGAACATCAATCACATTTGCATATTTATGTATTTTTGATGTGAGCAGAAGTTGAAAGCTTCTGCGATTTAATTCATTAATTTACGATGTCAGTGTGTTAAATTTGGAAGTAAATTATGTAAGGCTGTGATACAGATACATATTTTGCTAGATGAATAAATTATTTTTACATATTTTATGTTATTGTATAAGTAGAAAGGCGGTATATTTGTTTGTACGCAATAGAAGGCATTAGAACGAATAAATGAAATATTTTAGTTATCGTTTTTCTTTTAATAAAACAAATATTAATAAGGAATATTCCTGTACTGCGAGAGAATTGACACAAGGACAACCAACGGATATAGAGAACCTCACTCACAATATACCTATATATTTTTTATAAAACTATATAATAAAAATATGTATGTTAATCCATCGTCTAGTAGCCATAGTTAGTTATTAGTTAGTTAGTTGTACGTGGGTTTTCCGCACTTAGCCACTTATTTTTGAGTTTTCACAATTTTTTAAACCGCAATTTAAAGCGCGCGCGTGCAATATTCGAAATACCTACTTATCCATGGGGTTATAGGGCATCTAAAGAACTTATTGGTGGGGTAAAAGCATAGATTTTGTACCTAATTAGAAAAATTCCATACTAACTTTGAGCCTCAATATCTCCTGAACCAGTAATTTCCCAGGTATGGTGCCGAAGTAAAAAATGTTCGTACTGATTGGTACAACATGGGATTTCAGTTTTAGTTAAGGGTCCTGTTACTCTCTGTATATGTATTGTGTATGTACTTATTTAAATAAATTGAATTGAACATTGAATTATTTGGATCAAAGTTTGTTGCTCACTGATTTCATCCAAATCGGCTTAGTCGTGAAAGCATTATAAACGGAGAGACAAAATAATATTTAAAGTTTTTAATGAATTTTCTGTTTAAATTATTAAGTGTTTGGAAAATAGAGCAGTATATGCATGCATATTTTTTTTGAAATAGTCAAAAACAATGGCCAGACGGAATATAATTTAAAACACAGAACAGTCTGGAGAAATTATCGTTTTGTTAGAAAACTGAGTAGGTATTGTGAGTTACTGAGATGAATGGCAGCAGAGTGTCGCGATGTGATGCAATGCGGTTTGTGGTTTGTACAGGGCTAGCAAATCAACTAGACGAGGTATTTAAGTCATTTTATTTTGCCTAATGCATGTTCGCTTTGATTCCCGTATATATATATTCTTAAATGGCTATGATATGCTATGATATACCTGAAAAGGTTGCTAAAGGTAAACCTGTAAAATTTTTGACTTTTGTGGATCAAAGTCGTGAAATCAATAAACTGTATTGGACTAGTCTGTTGGCCTCAGCCTCAAAGATAGTGACTCTGTCAACTGAGACAGAGGTTAGGCTCGTCCTAACGCACGATGATTTCTTCTGTCTGGGTGTAAATTATTTATCTATATTTATTAAAGAATATTTATTATCTTATTTCCTTTATTTTGGTATAATGTTCAATATATAAGGCATTAGCAATTATCACGTGTAATAACAGAACTATTAGGGCTGTCATTTGTGTCATATATGGTCAACTTAATTTTTACCCCGTTTTTTATGTACGTCTCAGTGCAGACTTAGAAATTAAAAGTCATGTTTCTTTACTTGAAGTGGTCAACTTATCTCACATTATATGCGTTTTAATTTCATTCCAACATTTACTTTTCAATTTAATTTAACCGTATTATATAGGCGTCTAGGCGCCTACCACGAGAACTGGCCTGAGATTGCGTGCGACAAAGCCTTTCTTAGTGCACCCCTGCAGTCCTCAACGGTGCCTGTGGCCAATCTTTTTGAGGGTGCGTTGTCTGTCAGTCAGGCAATAAAGCAAGACTTTAAACTTATTGATTATATAGTGTTAAGATGTGTATTGAAGCTTAGAGGCAGCCCTACTGGCAGCATAAAGCGACGCGGTCTGCGCAAATGACGCTGACGCAACTAGCACTCGTCGCAATGTGCGATATTGCCCTTAAAAAGTATAAGAGATATTAGCATGACTGTCCCGTTAGTTCCGTGCTGAACATTTTGCGATATTTTTATATCACTTTTTACTTTTTATTTATTAGGCTGGCTTTATTAGGCTCGAAAGCAGCGATAGCCTAGTGGAAAGACCGACTGCTACGCAGAGGGTCTTAGGATCAAATCCACGGCGCGCACCGATGACTTTTTGGAGTTATGTGCGTATTAAATTGTTAATTATCGCTTGCTAAACGCTGAAGGAAAACATCGTGAGGAAACCTGCATATCTGAGAGTTCACCATAATGTTTTCGAAAGACATGTGAAGTCTGCCAACCCGCACTTGGCCAGCGTGCTATGGCCTTACCCTTCTCATAGTGAGAAGAGGCCCATGCCCAGCAGTGGGACAGTATAAAGGGCTGATGATGATGATTATTATTAGGCTGTGATTATTGTTTAGGGTAATCGCTTTAATTGTGTCAATTAATCTTGACTTCAGTCTGGCAAAATGCCTGGTGGGTAAAATTGGCTATGCAAGACATTTTGCCAATGTGAGAAAAAATATTATGATTTATTGCAATGTATTCCTATGGCCCATTCCTGTGTCAAAGGACAATTTCTGAACTGTACAGCAATGGTACATTTCATAGATTTGCTTTATAAGGAATCTTATCAGAATTTTCTATCTGCTTGGAGTTAACCTGAACCGCGGTAACTTAGAAGCGTTAAACCAACGGATGTAAAGAACACCTTTTTTATAGCAATTGGCGGCAAACGAGCAGACGGATCGCCTGATGGTAAGCAATTACCGCCGCCCATGGACACAAGCAACACCACAGGAGTCACAAGTGCATTGCCGCCCCTTGCAGTTGGGAAAAAGGATAGGATGAGGAGTGGGATGAGGGAGAAGGAATAGGGGATAAGGCCTCCGGCACTCTCTCTCACCGAACGAAACGCAACAGTTTAAGTACTGTTACTTTACGTCGATTTTCTGTGAGAGGGTAGTACTTTACCGGTCGAGCCGGCCCATTCATGCTGAAATCAGCAAGGCTCTACTACCTGTGTACACCTACACTTGAAACAACTATTCTGTCATTATGTAGGTACATAACACTACACCATCCATGCAGATAAATGCCATAAAACTGTCCACGCCGGAAATCAAACTTAACATTTCACTGTCCATTACCAGTACAATAACAATAAAATAGTCGCGTAGAAAATGAAGAGATTTCATGTTTTAGTACTGGTGGAATATTGGGATTTTATTGCATTTATAATAACACTAGAGGATGCACGCAGCTACGCCCGCACATTTTATTTAAATTTAACCGTTTTTGCTAGATTCCGTGGGAATTTCGGACAATCCTTTCTTAGTGCACCCCTACGCTAGCCAAGGAACTTCTTCTTTCCCTTAGTGTTATCCTAGTTTCAATCCGGAGTCCGCTTACTAGTCTAACCGGATTTGGCTGAATATTAGCTTTTCCACGGAGCGACTGCCTGTCCGCAACCCGAAGGGATAGCGATATTCCACGGAATTTAGAATTTAGAATAGAGTCAGTTTATTTGGAAGGTGACGCCCTGTAACGAATGTCAAAGATCTTCATGACAACCGGGACCGACGGCTTAACGTGCTCTCCGCGGCATGTGACAAGCGACAATTAACTATTCTACCCAAGGAACACACATGCCAAATTCCAGCTTCTTGCGCCTAATAGTTTTGGCTGTAGCTTGTCTGTCAGTCAGTCAGTAACGTAAGAATCTTATATATACAGATTAGGAATTATCTAACATTTATGTAAGTGTGGTTTAACGGTAAAGATTGTTCAACAGTTATTGTAATGTATACTATGACCTCTCGGGTTCACACATTGCACTTAAG
The DNA here is from genome assembly GCA_944739405.2 of Euclidia mi. NCBI lineage: Eukaryota > Metazoa > Arthropoda > Insecta > Lepidoptera > Erebidae > Euclidia > Euclidia mi. Next base: position 110,809,999 of record OX123186.2, on the reverse strand, counting down.
CAATTTTACTACTTACGTACTTGGGAATATTCATGTTAACTAATAAACAACAAAGGCATAACATGCTATTAATTAATAATACATGGATAAACGCTATGGAGTAACAGTAATTAATTACAATATGAATCATATTATATATAGGTACAATCAAACAAGTCGGTGGTTTTGTACGAGTGTCCATGTACGTGTAAAGTAGCACTGGAAACGACGATGTTTTGCTGAGCGATTCTCGCACCTATGGTGTTCTAGCGGGAAGTTATTCGACTGTACTTATTTTAAAATCTACAAAGACCTGCTTGCACTTTATGCTTTTGAAAATATTTTCCAGAAAGCTAGCACTCTTCTATAAATAAACTCAGAATAAATACAACATTAAAAAAACAAATCCACTAAAGTTCACTAAATATAACCGAAGTCTATTGTGAACTTTAAAATTGAAAAGCAGACTTAATAGCAGACTGTGAAGTTCTGCCTCGAAATTAAGTGTTTGGTACTTTTCATATCATAATTTTATAGTATCACTAATGTGTTAATATTATATTCAATAAAGACAGTACAGAAAATACGTCATTTCAAAGAACTTTACTTGAATTCTTCTTCTATATTTAAGACTGCACAACCTTAATGCATTATGCATCGCCCAAAAGCCAAAACTATTAAAGACACAGTACCTACCAACAGCAACGATCTATTTCCTTGACTATTACCAACAATCTCTTTTGTTACTCCACCTATTTTACATAATAAACTACATGTGATACAATATTACGGACAATTTCCGTGTTTTCAAACGCTGAATTAAAACAGAAAGTGCATGAGTCACGCCCGCATCATTTCGTCGATAAGTATTACAAAACTCACTTGAAAGTAGTTAGAGATTTTGGCAAATTTTGCGGTTCACACTTTGAATAACAGAGATTCTAGTGACCTTTCCCTGTATTATATGAGACATCTTAAATACTATTATATAAAGCTGAACAGTTTGTTTGGTTGAACGCGCTAATCTCAGGAACTACTGGTCTGATTTGAATAATTCTTTCAGTGTTAGATAGCCCATTTATCGAGGAAGGCTATAGGCTATATAACATCGCGCTATGAGCGGCAGGAGCGGAGCTGTAGCCTTAAATAACGCGGATTTAACCGCGGGCATCATCTAGTATCTTATACAAGACAACGCCAGCATATAATGTGATACATCCTGTATTGTGAGGGGCTTTACATAAAAAGCAAAGGACAACACAAGGAACACCCAGGTTCGCAAGGATTCGTTCGTTTGTGCTAGATTTATATACCACCATTACTACAACCTATAAACATGTAGGATTGATTCATCATCATCATCAGCCTTTAACAGTCCACTGCTGGACTAGGCCTCTCCTTTGAAAGGAGGAATTGGTCTACTATACCACGCTGGCCAAACGGATTGGTATAGGGTTTGTATCAAGTTTTCCTTCTCTTACAGTGCTGTTCTCTGCATAGTATGCTCCCTCTGTCGGCTCTTACGACACCCATGGGATGATATGGGGTGGTGACATTCCGTATTCTTAATCAGTCACCACACGGACGATTGTAGTAACTTAATTGAAAAATGGTTTGATGATTGTTTGTGATTTATCATTTTGAAGGCAGTGAAGAACTAAAAATAGCCAACAATAACTTATTAATTGCATTAAATTTTCTTAGAAAAAGATCGTATTTGTCCATTATGATTAATTAACGTACATAGCGTTATAATATCAAATTATTATCTACCATAAAATAAAGATAACCGGCCCCAGACAACCCAATCGTGAAGCAATCACGATAGCTGCCAAATTACTTTCGCAATTAAAAACATAATCAAACAAAATTACTCACGATAATGATATAGATAGAGTAATTAACAAAGATTTAAAGCATCTATTATGTGTATCATCAACACAGTAACACACTTCTCCTGCGGCAATTCTTATAACTCGACTGAGCAATTGACATAGTGCGTTTTTGGTGTATTCGCTCTAGTATGCTAGCTTGGTGTGTAAGAAACATGTGATATGCGAGCAACATTGTAACAAGAGTTCTGTATTCTACAGATAACGTAAAGTAGATACCTAATCCAGAGAATTACTCTGATGCTATATACGTTTTGAATGCCATGGTCATGTATAGATTTGAGAAATTGTGACAAACCAAAATGTGGACAACACTTAGATACATAAATAAAAAAAAAAACTTTTTTTAAATTTTAATTTTTTTTAGACTCACGCCTGTATCCCCGATGGGGTAGGCAGAGGTGTAATATTACATCCACATTTCGCCATGAATTTTTAAGTCCCACGTAATAGGGGGCGAGCCTATTGCCGTTACCGGGCACATCACCAGACTCCGTGCTGCTACTGAGAATTTCGTGACAGAAAAACCCAATAACACTGCCCGACCCAGGAATCGAACCCAGGACCGACCCGATCCCACGCGCAAATTAATTATGCCGCGAGACCAACGAGGCAGTCGTATAGGGTTTGATGTCGAGTTTTCCGTCTCTACGCAAAGATGGTATTTGCATCGTGAGAAATTGTGACAAACCAAAATGTGGACAATATCTTATTATGGCCGCTAACTGATAAATTCTTTTGAAATTTTCGTTTATCAGATAACTTATACAAATTATTCTCCAATTTTAAATTTATCTGGAAAATAAGGCCCATTGAAGTGTGTTAAATTTAGTCATATCTAGTTTGTGAGTCATAACAACATCTTAGAACTAGTAAATGTCATGTAAATAGCATTAAAGAAAGTACCTTAAGAATTAACGTTATCATAGTTACATGTTATGTAGATGATTTTAGGCAAACGCGTAACTTAGTCGCCATTCAACAGTTTATATAATAGAATTTGTTTACATTTCGCAGATTTAGTCACCGACGTGATAATAAAAACGGCTAAACTAACATTTTGTTGGAATGATGTCAACCGTTAAAGTTTGTGCGCATGGATGGGGCTTTGCTATGTTTTTTTTAATTTCTGAACGCACTTTGATGAAAACTTGAAGTATGAAAAAAATATTGCCTTTACATCGGAAAAACACAAAGGCTAAATTATATCGTGGTTACTGATACCAACGCGGGATCAGAATCTATGAACTTTGAAACTATAATATTAATTCAAGAAATATCTAAATCTGTCCATAAGGATATCTATAATATAAAAATGAATCGCTGAATGTGTTGCTAAGCGCAAATCTCGAGAACAGCTGAACCGATTTTGGCAATTTCTTTTTTTTATAATATTTCTTGAAGTACGAGGATGGTTCTTACGGAGAGAGAAAAAAGATTAAGAATAGACTGTTAGGCGGTACGAAGTTCACCGAGTCAGCTAGTTGTAGATAAATGAACAGAATAAAATTTGCCTAGAAAATGAAAGAAAAGTAGGCCAAAAGAGATGTACAATTAAATAAATGGTAATGAACTGAATACATGATATAACACTTTATTTGCAAATTGTTGCACATTCGCGTGATGTAATATGTATTGTTCATTTCATATTATTAACATTTATTATTATTATATGCATTTCATTTATAACTTTGCTCATTTGAACATTTATTACATTTGTAATGAGGAAATGAATGTCGAGATTATTGTTATTGACTTTTTGAAGTTTGTTTGATTTCAGAATATGTGTTGATTTTGTGATAATGTGAATTGTAAAACTTATGCTTGTTGCGGAATTTTATTGTTAAAACACTGTTGAATTGTAATTTTATTTGTTTTCTGTGTAATTTTCAAACATGAAATCTATGAAATAATAGAACACATTAATGTCAAGCTGGTCATTTTTATAGATGGTTACGAGGTTTTTGAATTGTTTGGGAAGTGTAATTTTTGTGTATCAATTGTACAGTTAGCGAAATTATTTTGAAACTTTACTTTTGCATAATATTATTTCTTCTTTATATTATTCATTTTCTAAAATAGATATGTACTTACCACCAGCTTGAAGTGAAGCATCTTGGGAAAGGTGCTCTGTATCTGTAACAACAAAAGCGCTCTTAAATATGATTTTCTTTAGATTTTCAATACGTACTATTGTTTTCAAGACATTTATGTTAAGCATTGAAAGCTGCACTAAGGTTTTAAGTTTAGTAAAGACAAATGTTAACACCTCGGTGCAATTGTATAAAAGAAACGTTGCACAGTGATGTATACTAAGATATATGTATTGAGTTTTATTTTTGCTTTTCTACTCTTACGGCTTTGCATTTTACAATTTCATATTTTACAAACGATCACTCATCCTAGTCTACGTAGCAGATGATCACTAACTACTATATCTATGTCTAGAACTTTAACAGAAATTATGTAGGTATATGGCTGATATAAATATCCTTAATTAGTGTAAGTGGCTTCCGGCTGTTCTAATTAATTAAAATCTAAAATAAAAATAAATAAAATAAATAAAAAAAATCCTTTGAAATATATAACTAAACTATGTATAACAAAAGATAGAAACATCGTAACCCACAACTTGATTGTATTGAAATTTGGTCTAAAACAGAAAACACTATTTATTTTTGTGAATATTAATTTTGCCTTGTTAAAAAGTATTCGTTTATTTTCTTCTCTTTAAAGTGTTGTTTCAGACATAATAATATCCTGGCTTTACACTTTACATGCTCTATGCCAGAGATCATCATATACGAGCTATTTTTTAATCTCTACATAAAATTAACTTTACATTTTTTATTCCACCGAATTTCTTTTAAAAGTTATCCCATTCATGCGTGTAACTGTTTTACAATATACATTCATGATAAGTAATATTTAATTAGTTTTAAGCACAACTACTTCTACGAAGAATATTGTCAGAGTTTCATACCTGTAATATTTATATAATTAATTTATATCTAATATATTCACTATCTTTCTAATACATTTCGATAATCATTTTCTCTTCGAATAATCTTAGTGATATCGTTGAGTCTGTCCACAAGTAGTAGTAAACAATGAACAATTAACTTGTTATTAAGTTATTATACTGGACCCAAAACGTAATTGACGAAATAAATGTTTCAAAACACGCCTGTAAACCTATTTTCATATTTACTTAGTTTATATGAAATTGATTACCAAAAATATCCATCTACAAAGAGACTGTAACTAAATATTGCTCGCGAAATAATAAAGCCCTCTAAATACACTCCTAAATTTCCACGACTATCTTAAATTTTACTAAAATATTAAAACACAGTCTTGTAAGCAAGTTAATTTGATACAAAATCCTAAGAGTTTTGTTCTATTAGTATAATGAGAACATAGCAAAATAAATTATTTTCAAGTAATTTGCGGTTGAACTTAAACATAATTTGTTTCGCAACGATCACGACTTTTAAGTTATTTAGTCGCGCTTATAATTACACAATACTTGGTTACATTGTATTAAGTTATCAGAATAATATCATTACAGAAAAAAAATAATTAAATGCTTATTGTGTTGGTTTAAGGAGAAATTGTAACTTATGCAGCTTCATGCTTGCTACTCATCGATAAAATTGAATGATAGCCATTTCACAGGATATCATTTTATTTATACCTACATTTATATCCTAGATACCATAGATTTATTGATTTTTAATATTTGAGCAGTAACGGTATTGAACCTGCTACATTCTACTTACATACACGTTCTAGCTATATTTTAAATCACTATACCATCCGCGAATATATTTTATTTATACATTAAATATTTGGCGACCACGCTAAACACAAACACTAACTTACCAGTTAAAACACAGAATCCAAACACAGAGAATACGAAACTTCAAAAAAAGAACTTCACAAACTTGGTCAAACTTGTGTGCGGTGGGACGCGAGTAAGATCACGCGCCGCTGCCGTGTTGTGTTTGTGCGGGCACATCTCCGTTTTATACCACTCCCACCTCTGCCCCACCACATCTCACACCCTGGGGGGAATCTCGAGGATATGTAACATTCAATATGCTCTAATAATTGGTGTAATGATAGTCTATGGGGTTCGGGAGTCACGTGGTAAGGGAAAGGAAGGTGGCCCAAGGTTTCCTTATGAGAAAAGAAAGGTGTATCTGAACAAATTAGACTCCGTCTACGTTTGATGATGATCGTAGAGTTTTGGTTCATTGGCGATGGGATGGTTATCCATGCAAACAAGAGTCTGTAAGTCTGGAAAAGCGTTCCAGTCAGATTTTTTTAGTAGCGACTTCGTAAGTTCAGTTTGGTCCTATGTTTTGATCTTTAGTAGGAAAATCTGTATAAAAATTACTCAAAATACATAGATAGAGGATGTCCACAGTTACACCCGCACATTTAATTTAAATTAAACTGTTTCTACCTGAACCTACAGGAATTTCGGGATATCCCCCTTCTTAGTGCACTCCTACGGTCCCGAAGGAACATATGAGACAAATTTCAGCTTCTTGTGGTCAATAGTTTTGGCTATACATTGTCCAAATAGACTATGACAAATCTTAAAGAATTGTATATACATATACAGATTTAGATGATAGACAAATATCGCAGCTAGTCTCGCTTTTAAACTGAGTTTTATACCCAAAAGAAACAAATTTGAAATTGTTTTAGAGTAATCTTCTTAATGTATCAAATCCTTGCGTTACTTACGGACTGACAGACACGCTACAGCCGAAACTATTGGGCGCAGGAAGCTGAAATTTGGCATGTATGTTCCTTGGGGACCGTAGGGGTGCACTAAGAAGGGATTTCCCGAAATTCCTACGGGATCGGCCAAAACGGGCAAATTTAAAAAATATGCAGGCGTAGCTGCTGGCGTCCTCTAGTAGAGTAATAAAAATATATTAATCGATTTAGGTCAAAAATTTCTAAGCGACAAAGGCTTATCACAAATAAAAAAGGCATACATGTAGCAGCTAGCTTCGCTTCTGTAAGCCTTGTTTTAGCGTTTCCAAATTAATACTCATAGTCCCTATGATAAAGTTATGTACTATAAATTAAGTTTACGAACACTAACTACGAATATTCGTACAGAGCGCGGTCATAATTTGGCTCAGCAAACTATTTTGCCTGGGGATTTGACCTTAGAACTCCCAAATCGGTGGTAATTGTCATGGAATCACTGGGAAAACACAAATTAGTGTATATTTAGTCTTTTTAAAGTTATTTAGTTATTTATTTTATTTCTTTATGCACAAAAGAAGAGTACATAGGCGGACTTAATGCCTTATGGCATTATCTACCAGTCAACCTGGGTGGTGCAGGGATAAGTGTGGTAGGTGCATTTAACATAGTATAGAAATGTTTTAAAGTAAAAAGATATTATATAATAATATAAGAGTGCCTAAGTAAGTAAAAACTAATGAAGTGAAATAGAGTGAGCGAAACAATTGTATAAATAAAGTAAAATATCTACATAATTATATAGGGTGCATAGGGTTCCCACCAAGATCTTAGGGTCCCAAGCCAACCTCCCCTGCAAGTGGTGCACCTGCCGATCAACGGACGAGGCTCTGGCAGACAAAATATCCCGATAAGCGGCAATAGGCTCGCCACCTATTACGATTTACGTGGGATCAAAACCCTGGCGAAAAGTGGGCGGTTAATATGCCTCTGCTTACCCCTTCGGGGAAACAGGCGTGAGTCTATGTATGTATGTATGTATAATTATATTACATAAGAGTACATAACGATATATTCGTTACACACATGTACATAAATACTAATAAATATACAGTTATGAGTTTGATTTTATTTCTTTTCCTTTAAAAACTTACCCCGCACTAAGAATAAATTCTGTGTCGCATGTCTGTACAAAAATTCAATCAATAAGTACAAAGTACGCTCGGACTCGAAACAATAATTTGTGGATTACACAATGTACGACGTAAAACGTTGTCCCGTGAGGGGTGGGTCCATTTTGAGCTGTAGGAAACTTAAAATTTTTGAAAATTAGTATGATGACAAGCACGGGGTAATGGTTAAATGTACGACGTACAACGTTGTCCCGTGAGGGGTGGGGTCATTTTAAGCTGTAGGAAACTTAAAATCTTTGAAAGTTAGTATGATGACAAGCACGGGGTAATTGTTAAATGTACGACGTACAACGTTGTCCCGTGAGGGGTGGGGTCATTTTGAGCAGTAGGAAACTTAAAATCTTTGAAAATTAGTATGATGACAAGCACGGGGTAATTGTTAAAGCCATCTCATATTTAGTTTAGCGGCGTTATGTGGGTTAGAACCCCGCTCGAAACAAGTTTATGTGGTCCAAAAATTACTATTTTAAGTCTGGGTATTCTTTGGGTGTAGGTTACCCTCACAATACCCGGTTTATCCTAATTACAGGCTTTTTTTTTTAAAAAGAGTGAAATTAATAATACGCCAATATTTCACAAAAGTGCTTACACTTTACTAAACTAACAAGCCATCCAGTGTCGAAACCTAACACATAGTAAGCAGTTTCCTAACGTACCTACAGTTTGTAAGCTTCCCTGAAACACGACATAAGCGTGGCACTAAATCATGATAACTTTGTTGCCTCGCTTTTAGTTCCAGTATCATTACGTATTACGCAAACTTTCATGTGGATAAGTAGCCATTGTAATTGTTTTGTCGTCAAGTCACACATTTGTTTACATAGTAAGATGCTAGCTTGGGAAACTGACACAAAAACGTCTTTGATAAGAACAGAATTTCTGTTAGGAAGAAGTTAGATTGAACTGGAACTTCTAATACTCTTTTAACTTAATTGCGATTCCGTGTCATGATGAATTAAGAACACGACGTATCACTTAGGTACCCATGTCATTACTCAGGTGTCATAAAAGGCGAGGAAGCAAATTGTGCCTTTGAAAAGAGGCCGAAACCTTGACCTTTGACCCTATAGCAATCTTTCCGGCCAGCGTGTTTAACTAGGGCAAGTACTCCTATCGCCTCATATAAACAGGGTGTCACAAGACCCATCACCAAGCCGAAGTTTACTCGTTTTGGACATCATGCCAAGTCATACTAACCAAAAATAAAACTTGGGAAATGTTTTTTTTTTCAAATAATCACGTTCTTTCAAACAATACTTATCCATGGGTGCATAGGACATCCATAAAATAGGTTGGCATGGCAATTGCATCGATTTTGTACCTAATTACAAAAATTCCATAGTAACTTTGAACCTCAATATTTCCTGAACCAGTAATTTCCTAGGTATGGTGCCGAAGTAAAAAATGTTCGTAATTATTGGTATAATATGGTGTTTCAGTTTTCGTTAAGGGTCTTTTGTATATTATTCATGGTAATAAATTATGTGACGCAAATTAAGATAGTCCCAGGTCCAGTTGTGGATTGCAAGATGCTGCATAGTAACGAAATTCACCGTAAGATTTCAACCAAATAATAAACTAAGGTTAGCCTTAGCTACGTCAGTGTATTTTACTCTATGTCAATGAGACTAATGCTACATTCTGTGTCGCTTTTTAGGGTTCCGTACCTAAAAGGTAAAAATCGGAACCCTATTACTAAGCCTCCGCTGTCTGTCTGTCTGTCTGTCTGTCACCAGGCTGTATCTCATAAACCGTGATAGCTAGAAAACTGAAATTTTCACAAATTATGTATTTCGGTTGCTGCTATAACAACAAATACTAAAAACAAAAAAAAATGAAAATATTAAGGGGGGGTCCCATACAAAAAACGTGTTTTTTTTCGTATTTTTTGCTCAAAATTACTAACTGTAACAGGTAGACGCTTCAAATTTTCACAGAATATGTAGTTGTATATTACCTTTCAAAATAAATAATTAAATTTAAAAAAGTAAATAATAAAGGGGGGCTTCCATACAACAAACGTAATTTTTAAGCAATTTGTTACTCGATCTTAATAAACAGGTAGAAACTTATAAAGTATTTAAGTATACATACAAAGAACGTGATTTTCTTTTATAGATGATGGTACGGAACCCTTCGTGCGCGAGTCCGACTCGCACTTGCCCAATTTTTTCATTCTTCATCTGTTCCAACAAATTTTAGATATCTGTATCTAACATTTTATGTTTATTTAAAAAGTCTGGGCTGAGTCTGATCAAAAATACACTTCTAATTTAACTTGAAAATAATGTTCTATCAGAAAATGTTAAATAGGTAATTGTTATACCAAAGTCAAAAAAATAAAGGAATTTTCTGAAATTCCCACGAAATCGGGCGGTAACGGTTTAATTAAAATAAAATGCTCTCAGCATTCTCTAGTAAATGATAAAAATAGTTACATATTCCAAAATACATACGTAAAGTGTCATCTAGACGTAGCACAAATAATCTGTTTAGAATAGTGCACGAATCTAGGGATGATAGGCGAAAAGTCTTTGATGGAACCGGGGCAACGCTAGGATGCTGATAATGATAACCATAGAAGCTATAAGAAAGATCTGTCCATGCCTGTTGTAAGAAATTATGCTAGCAATCAGTCTATTTTTCCTAGCTCTAATCATTATTTAGGGTGCATAGGGTTCCCACCAAGAACTTAGGGTCCCAAGCCAACCTCACCTGCAAGTGGTGCACCTGCCGATAAACGGACGAGGCTCTGGCAAACGAAATGTCTCAATAAGCGGCAATAGGCTCGCCACCTATCACGTGGGATCAAAATACTGGCAAAAAGTGGGCGTTTAATATGCCTCTGCCTACCCCGTCGGGAAGCAGGCGTGAGTCTATGTATGTAATCATTATTTAAAATGTTGCTATGTTATTACCCGATATAATTTTATAATAATATGCGTATATAATTTATCTTTATTATCACCTACCATACTTATACGATAATTTCGTTCCGGCGCCCGTAAGCCACCATATAATTGTACAGGTAAACCACATATTTTAATAACTGCTGAAGCAATTTAATTAGTCAATGATCCTTGGAAGGACCGGTTGAGGGCTCTTTTTTATTGACTAACATGGAGTGGAAGAGAATAACTCGCAACGTGTAGGAGAAAAGGAAGCAATTATTATAATTGGAATTTCTTATTAATTAATATGTGTGACAATATTGTACTATAATAAGGCTAGTTGTCCATTATAGTGGAGATAAGCGCAGCTATTTATTACAGCCAATTGAAATAGTTTTCCGCTGCGGAAATTTTACACATTTCTTTAGGTCGTAAAACCATCGCTCTACTTAACAACTAGGTTCTAGATATTTTTGAATACGCGATGATCGCACTAGTATTGAATCCTGTATGATTTGATGATGATCCTAGTGGAGATACCAACCGACTGACAAACGTAGGGTATACGGTTCAATTCCACGGCGTGCACCACCGACTTGTCGAAGTCATATGTCTTGTCCCATGAGACTCGGAGAGCACGTTAAACCATTGGTTGCGGCTGTCACGAATATCTTTAACAGATGCTATAGGAAGTTCCTCTGAATAATATTCTACCACCTTCACACAACACCGTCTAGTCCCAAACTAAGCAGAGCTTGTACTATGGGTACTAGACAATGGATAAACATACATATGTACTTTTTTGTTGTAAATACATACATATTATACATAGGAACACCCTGACCAAGACAAACATCCAAGTTCACGCACACAAATGTTTGACTTGAAAGGGAATCGAATCCACGACCATCGGCGTGGCAGTCGTTTACAAGCCCGCTGCGCCAACCGGTCGTCATCTATACATATAATAAAATGGTAGGAAAGTCAAAACTGTACATTGAATATTTTTTTAAAGAATACTTGGGGTGTGATCTACAATCGATACCGAAGCCAAACTATATGTTTTTAGAATTTTTGTCTGTTTGTCTGTTTATCTGTTTGTCCTTATGTCCGGGCTAAACTAAAAAAGTACTGCATGGATTTACTTCAAATTTAGCACAAATATTATTAAAAAGTCGGGTCACCATATAAGCTACATATTATTACGCTATCACTTACGGGGAACGAGCAGAGAACCTTTATTTCTTGAACGTATTCTGTAACAACGTGTAATGTAAAGATGCATATTTTAATGTTATTATTATGTTAACTATGCTATAATCTAGCTTCACACTATAAAAAGCACGCAATATAAGTAACTTAGGCTGATAAACATAATAAATTGAATATAAGTAGAATCAAGACAATTTTAATGCAGCGCCATCTAAGAGAGTTCAAAAACATCAAGTCGAATTACATCTGTAAGCCCTTTTTGGATATAAATAATTTAATTTGAGCATGTTGGCGTCGTTAATAGTTGTTTTCAAAAGTCATAGATGGAGTTGTACATTTTCTTCTTAAAATTGTATTGTTAATTCGTTTCAGACATGAGCAAGACTATTAGTTGAAGTTATTTAATTAATTAACGACACCATCGCCACACTTGATTGCTTACATCATTTCTGTCAACATAAATAGTAATAGCTTAAGTACAAAAAAACCATTTTGGTCACATTGGTGTAATTATGGCTTCTTAATTAATATATGTATTTACATGTCGCATATAAACTTGCTTTAAATTGTCTTTCGGGATATACATATACCACGTACCTTTGTTTGGATTAACTATATATAAATATCAGTAAGATGTGGAACTAGCTACTCGTAGATCTTATTTACTCGCACACAGCCATTTATTTATTGTTACGTTTGAAGCGGTTTGGCGGATACTGGTGTTCTCTATACATGAGAAGCATCCTTCCGTCATGCATTTACACGTCCACCACTTTACAAGAGAACGGTCAGCGCATATAATTTAATCCCGACGGCGTTGCTGAGCACTTGGAAAATCCGCGTCAGTCTCTTGGCGTTTTTCAGGCTCTGTAAAATCGACAAGTTTGGGAGGTCCCTTACGTATGACGAGATGCCTTCATATAACACGTACGACTAGCAAAAGGGTGTATTTAACCGACGTTGACGAGGAGGTGCTGTGGAAGGTTTTCCGAGAAGTTTCAAGGACACCGCATTTTGTAGAGTTTATACCGTACACACAAATAATGTCGAATGCTATTTTCTGCGGCTGTTACTTCACAAAGTCCGAGGCCCAACGTCTTTCGTCTTTCTGAGGACATTTGATGGCGTGGAGTATCCCACTTACCACACAGCCTGCGTAGTACGTCAGTTTCTCGACGGTGACCAATACTGGGATGACACCCTCGCGGAGGGGAGCGTCAGTGACAGTCCCAGCAGCATGCGTCATCTGTTTGACGTCATCTTGGTGTTTTGTTGAGTCGCGAACCCGGTAGCTTTCTGGGAGAAGTATCCCCATCATCTGTCTGAAGATTTTCTACGAGCTTAGAGGCGTGCTACTGGAGACGAAGTCGAAGTAACTGATGACCGCGTGCTGAACAACTGTCTCAGTTCACTTCAAGACGTGGTCATTTCTATCGGCGGCAATCCACTGGTCAAATATTTGTTACCAGCTTCCCAATTATCATCGCATCAAGATCGTGAAAATTGGGAGTATAATGCTGAGACAATTTGAAATGACCACCTTACGAATTTTATGACACCGTCCTTGAAAGCGTTGGGCAAAGCCAGGCTAAAATGTTTTTCTTGGATGCACCTGGTGGAACAGGAAAAACATTTGTTACTACTGGCATACTTTCAGATGTCAGGAGGCAAGGCAAAATTGTCATTGCTGTAGTGTCGCCGGCAATCGCTGCCACACTGCTTCCGGGTGGCAAGACAGCACATACCATGCTTAAATTTCCCATCGATTTAGAGAGCGCCGTAACACCCGTTTGTGGTGTGTCACGTAACAGTGATAAGGGACACGTGCTCAAGGATACGATACGTACGATGGCCAATAGAAAGGCAGTTGAGGCCATGGACAGAACCCTGCAGGACATCCGCAGGAACGAGCATTTAATGGGTGGTCACAGTTCTGTTCAGTGACGATTCCCGACAAACGCTTCCCGTGGTGACGCGGGGATCGAGGGCTGACGAGGTGAGTCATCATCATCATCAGCCTTTAACAGTCTACTGCTGGACAAAGCCTCTCCTTTGAAAGGAGGAATCGGCTTACTATACCACGCTGGCCAAACGGGTTGGTATAGGGTTTGTATCAAGTTTTCCTTCTCTTACATTGCTTTCTCTGCATAATATGTTCCCTCTGTCGGCTCTTACGACACCCATGGGATGATATGGGGTGGTAACATTCCGTATTCTTAATCCGTCACCACACGGACAAGGTGAGTGCTTCGTTGAAATTATCTTTGTTGTGGTCACGAGTTCGTATGATGCGCTTGACCATTAATATGAGAGCTCAGCTTGGCGTCAATGCACGTGGTCAACAATTCTAAGATGTCTTTCTAAGTCTTGTCAAAGTCACTCTACCAGAGGAGAGAGGTGGACAGGTGGTGCTCCCAGAGTCTCTCAGTAGAGTTGTATCCAGCTTAGAACCAGCCTATTTTGACGCCCAAAAATGATCTGGCTGTAGCAATTGACGAATGCATTCTCTCGGAAATTGAATGGTCTACACCTCTATAAACACTGTCGTCGAGCAAGAAAACGCCACACATTATCCCGTGGAATTTCTGAACTCCCTGTCAGCAAGTGAACTTCCAGCGCATACCATCAAGTTGAAGGTCGGTGTCCCGATTATGCTTCTTCGGAACCTAACTCATCCAAAGTTGTGTAACGTGACCCGCCTGAAAGTCATCTCGCTCCACACACACACCATTTAGGTGGAAATACTTACGGGTTGTGGCGTCGGCGAGGCAGTATTTATACCACGCATTCCTCTCATACCTCCGGTTCCCGTTCAAGCGCATACAGTTCCCCGTGAGTGTTTGCTTCGCGATGACCACCAAGAAGTCGCAGAGGCAGACACTGAGGGCAGCGGGTGTCCTGTACGTCGCTTTCTTCCGCGTCACCAGTCCTGACTCTCTTTACATTTTGGCTGCGGAGAGCCAAACCACTAATGTTGTGTATCGAGAAGTCTTATAAGTATGTATTTTACCCTATTATGTATGCCTTATTTTCTCCATCTGCTTCAGTCACAACTTATGACTTAATTCAGCAGAATCACCATAAAGTCATTTATTCAAAGCAGGCTGAAAATCAGCACTTTTTGAAGGTCAATTTTACAAAAGACGGTCTCCCTCTGTTATTACACTTTCTGCAGGTATGAAATATAAATAAGAAACGGGTAAATAAATGTTATTTTAAAAGGTAAAATGGTAGGTATTTATTTAATAGTTAGGTGCTGTATAGCGTTCACGCAGACGACGTCACGGGCAGCAGCTAGTTATACAATAACTTGACTCTAGTCTAAACCATGGCATATCGCTATCCTATCGAAATATCGGTCAGACAGGCAGTCGCACGGTCCAAAAACTAATATTCAGTCAAATCCGCTTAGAAGTAGTAAGCGGAGCCCGGGACGCAACTGGGATAACGTTAGGAGAATGAGATGATTTTACAAACATTAAACAACAATGGAAACAATATTGAACTACTAGACTCGAATCAACAGTATATGGATCACACAAGTACATTCTTGTTTGGGTATCAAACCCACAACCCTCGACGCAATGTAAGTATCCGAGATATGTTTTTACTTATCCCGGATGAATCCAAGACTCACACGCCTTGGAGCCCGACGTCCGCTTACTGGTCTAACCAGATAATTATGACATAATATCAACTTTTTCACAGAGCGACTGCAGTATGACCTCCGTAACCCAAAGGGATAGCGATATACCATGGTTAAGACCACTATCAGTTTATTTGAGGGTACTGACTCCCTGTAACGACTGTCAAAGATCTTCATGACAGCCGGGACCGATGGTTTAACGTGCTCTCCGAGGCACGGGGCCAGCGATAATTAACAGTTTAATACGCACATAACTTCGAAAGGTCATTGGTGCGCGCCGTGGATTCGAACCCGATACCCTCTGCATGGCAGTCCGTTGGTATCTCCATTAGGCTATCGCTGCCTATATCTACGAGCTAGTATGTTCTTCAATTGGCTTGTAGAAGAGCTCAGTGAACAACTTTGTAAACTGTGAATCTATTCATTCCATGATGATAGTTCGCATTTACAGCTTTACTTTAATCAAAACTTTTCATATTACCTGCGGATCTACTTAATACTGCATTATTTGCAAAAAGTATCAAAGTAACAACACGTTGTTAATAAGATTGTAAGTTGGAAATCATGTGGCGATCATACCAATCTATGAAAAAATAAAACACATAAATTTTCAGAATTATTTATTAAACTAAGTAAAACTAAGCAGCGATAGCCTAGTGGGTAGATAGACAGACTGCTACCCAGAGGGTCTCGGGTTCAAATCTACGGCACGCACCAATGGCTTTTCGAATTTATGGGTATTAATTTATTATTTATCGCTTGATTAACGGTGACGGAAAACATCGTGTCTGAGAGTTTTCCATAATGTTCTTTAAGACATGTGAAGTCTGCCAACCCGCACTAGGCCAGCGTGGTGGACTATGGCCTTTCTCTTCTCATAGTGTGAAAAGGCCCGTGCCCAGCAGTGGGACAGTTCATATACAGGGCCGATGATGATGAAATACCTCGGTATTTTCCGACGTTTGAAGCTTTGATCCCTTCTTAAGTGTAGTGAGTGAGACCCTCTAAATAAACTTGTAAAAATGTCTCAATCTTATACTTCTTATCTTAATATATAAAATCCTTGCGTTACTGACTGACTGACAGACAAGCTACAGCCGAAACTACTCGGCGCAAGAAGCTGAAATTTAGCATGTATGTTCCTTGGGGACTGTAGGGGTGCACTAAGACGGGATTTTCCGAAGTTGCCACGGGATCGGGCAAAACGGGAAATTCGAAAATATGTGCATGCGAAAATATGTGCGCGCTGGCGTCGACTAGTACAAATATATAAAGCTGAAGAGTTTGTTTGTTTGGTTGAACGCGCTAATCTCTGGCACTACTGGTCCGATTTAAAAAAATCTTTCAGTATTAGATAGCCCATTTATCGAGGAAGGCTATATAACATCACTCTAAGAGCCACGAGAGCTGAGCAGTAGCCTAAAATAGCGCGGGTGGAACCGCGGGCTCATCTAGTTATTTATAAAATTAAGTAAAGCGAGTCGGAAAATATAATTTCAAGGCGTTAGCTGCCACAATATCTAAAGTAACAACGTCACCGATAGGCGGTTCCACAAAGACCGAGCGTTCCGTCATCTCACAAATTGCTCTGTAAACTAATTTGCGTCAAGTTGAACTACTTGCCGACATATTTTACATTGCTAATGTGCCGCTATATAACTTGTGTCTACTTGGGCTTTTACTTATTGTTTTACTTGATAACTTTACGAGTGCCTGCAAAAGACAGAAGGTTAATTATGATTATAATTTTTACTGTGTTGTTCGGAGAATCAATGTAGATTAGAATGTGTTTTACTAGGTATTTTTGAAGGTATATATCGCAGTTTTGTCTTGAAGTAGTAAAGGCAGCGATAGCCTAGTGGAGATACCAACAGACTGCCATGCAGAGGGTATCGAGTTCGAATCCACGGCGCGCACCAATGACTGTTCGGAGTTATGTGCGTATTGAATTGTTAATAATCGCTTGTCCCGTGCCTCGGAGAGCACGTTAAGCCGTCGGTCCCGGTTGTCATGAAGATCTTTGATAGTCGTTATAGGGCGTTAGTACCTTCTAAATAAACTGACACTAGTCTAAACCATGGAATATCGCTATCTCTTCGGGTTGCGGAGGCAGACAGGCAGTCGCTCCGTGGAAAAGCTAATATGCAGCCAAATCCGGTTAGACTAGAAAGCGGACCCCAGATTGAAACTGGGATAATGCTAAGAGAATGATGATGTCTTGAAGTAGTTGTAAGCATGAAAAATAAAGTGGAGGAAGTTAAAAATTAGAATAAAAGCCTCAGTAGAGCGACAAAATTGGTTATGGTTATTGATTGGCAGTAATTCGTTGGTTCCAGGCTGTTTTTGTAATGCTTAAGTTTTAGGTGGCTATCATGTATATTGACTTAACTATTTAAGCTATTAATGGTTATGCAAACGCATCATCGGACGTTTATTCTGATGTAAGTGAACAACGCCTAACTCCAGAACTATCATTATCACGTAAGGCATTTCTCTGCTCTCTAAGTCAAAGTCAAAGTCAAAATCGTGTATTCATCTAGGTCACAAGGTGACGCTTATGAACGTCAATTTTTTTAATCAAATTACTTAATGCTTCTACATTTACATTTACTGCCTCGTTCGCAAAGCAATAAAACTCGTGGTCACTCTTTTGAATCGCCAATATTATGGTACATGAGTATTTTATTTCTGTAAGGAGCTGCAACTGTTTCACATTGTACTTAATTACTTGTAAATAGTAATTACTTAGCTACAGACGTAATACTTAAGAAATTAATGCAGTTACTAAATTAAGTGCCTTATTTAGCCTTCCAATGTGAATCTTGTGTAACAGGAGCATCCACTTACGTCTTATAATGTAGGCAACTCGCGACCATGTTCAGAACTATGATGGAAATGTATGTTACAGAAGACTCTCATTTAGTATCTTAGGCCAAAAGCCAGGACTTATTATGTTACGCGACGGATTACGATTAATAAGGGCATGTGCCACTAAATCAAAAGTTATCGTAATCATCTACATATTGATGTTAGGAATTTCTCAGATACCTCATCCATGAAACCAAACTGGAATTCAGAACAACCCAAGCTATTCATACAGCTATCCCGATGATTGAATATATTTTTTTATAGACTCACGCCTGTATCCCCGAAGGGGTAGGCAGAGGTGTAATATCATACCCACATTTCGTCATGAATTTTAGGTCCCACGTAATAGGGGGCGAGCCTGTTGCCGTACCGGGCACATTACCAGACTCCGTGCTGCTACTGAGAATTTCCTAACGGAAAAACCCAATAACACTTTGCCCGACCCGGGAATCGAACCCGAGACCTCCCAATCCCACGCGCACATTTATGCCGCGAGACAAACGAGGCAGTCGAGCATGAATAAGAAGCTAATATCCCGTCAAATCTAGTTAGCCTAGAATGGATGCAACTGGGATAACACTACTTCGATCATGATAAAGCACAAGTTCTACATCCTCTTTCATAACTGTAGGCAGTTGTGTAACATTAACCGCAACGGCTCTTGACACTTCCAGACTGGCTAATAAACCAACATTCTTAAAATTTACCATCGCACCTTATTGAAACTATTAAACAAACAGATACAAGTACCACGCACTTTCACAATCATGCAAATTATCGAAAAATATTTAGAAACATTTAGTATTTCGTACAGAGCGTACACTTATGAAATTACAAATGTTTTAGACAAGTAGGTACTTGGGTCGCGACCTCGTTGGATTCTCACGGAAGACACCATGCTGGCCATTTCTTTATGTCGCCATTTTTGTTTAGACATAGAAGCAAATATGCCACAAATTGTGGACCGTGTAGATTTAATAAAAAGTGAATGGTTCTTAGGCCTCGTGTCGATAATAATAATTATGAAGATGTATAATGTAAGGATAAATAAATGTTGGTTGTCGATAACCTAAGGTCCATTTGAAATCAAATTACGGCGAGAATTGAACTCACATGTTAGATGTAGGTACACGCGTGATTTGTACCTTTTTAAAAATATAATCTGTATATATAAAATCCTTGTGGTACTAACTGACTGCCAGACAAGCTACAGCTTAAAACATTAGGCGCCGGCAACTGAAATTTAGCATGTTCGTTGGAGAACGTAGAGGAGCACGAAGAAGGAAGTTTCTGTAATTATCAACTATACTTACAAAAGGAACATCATTATCAGCCTTTAACAGTCCACTGCTGGACTAGGCCTCTCCTTTGAAAGGAGGAATTGGCCTACTATACCACGCTGGCCAAACGGGTTGGTATAGGGTTTGTACCAAGTTTTCCTTCTCTTACAGTGCTGTTCTCTGCATAATATGCTCCCTCTGTCGGCTCTTACGACACCTATGGGATGATATGGGGTGGTGACAATCCGTATTCATCCGTCACCACACGGACACAAAAGGAACATGTCACAAGAATATTTTATACTGAAAAAAGGTACGGAAATCCTTGCACACATCCTTACAAAACAAACTATTCATAGTCTCAGCCTGCCAGTCGATCAAATACAAAAGAAAAGGGAAGCATACATAACGGTAAGGCACAGATGAATTGCTTTATGGGCACATTTCGTGAACACGTGCAGTGAACACAAGTTTGTACATTCAATATTAACAAAGCTTTAAAAGTTTTCATTCTGTTTTATACCTGGGCTTTTTCGGTCGAGTAAATAATGTAAGATCTACAAGATTTTATATGACAGTCGTAGCGTCTTGTTTCATATTATCTATGTTTCAATTCAGCTTAGAGGTTAGGGAGTCCGCTTTCTTGTTTTTAATATTGGCTTTTAGACTGCCACATGACGACCGCAACGCCAAAAGGATTTCATAGTAAATCAGCATATTCATATTTGAAGATAATGTATTAATCTATTTATTCT
Source organism: Euclidia mi (assembly GCA_944739405.2). Lineage (NCBI taxonomy): Eukaryota > Metazoa > Arthropoda > Insecta > Lepidoptera > Erebidae > Euclidia > Euclidia mi. Next base: position 110,789,552 of record OX123186.2, on the reverse strand, counting down.
ATTTATAATATAACTTATGCAAGTCTATCATGTTCTACACAATTAAGTTCATAGTACATTCCCCTCACACTATACAATACACCTACTTCTTCCCCTCTGCACCACTCTAAGGTAGACTGATAGATAATGCCCATGGCATTAAGTCCGCCTATGTACTTTGTGTATATGAAGTTTAAATAAATAAATAATCTGCCAAAACGACTGCAAACGATCTTTATGGCATGCGAGATCTAAAGCTTAAACTGCTCTACAAGGCAAAGACCAAGTCACAATTTAATCAAGAATTTATAACAAGCATAATTCGATTAATTGTGCACTTTGTATGTGATAGAGTGTCGATGTCAGTCTATTCGTTTCAGCTATCGATGCTGTGTGTGATTCATAAGAGTGCGCAAAGACTCTTCTCCTTAAATAATATGTAGATTCTTTTACCTCGTCGTCGTACTTTTCTTCCTATCTCTCCTTTCTTCGAATAAGCAGCGTTGAGTTAAGTACACTTCGCATTATTTATGTTATGATTAGAGATAATATGATAAATTATTAGCTTACCATGATTTATCTACAAGTACTTAACAAGACATTTCTACCACACTAACACAGCAATATAACCTTAAATTAATTATAATTCGCCCGCTCAGCAATTATCTAATTAAATATTCATTATCTCGCACTAAATTGTATACAATAAATCATTGTTACAAAGAAGACGAGTCTATTTTGTATTTAGAGAAGGCTTTTAATGGAATCTGATCCGATCTCATTGCCGTGACCCTAGTGATAATAATTATCTACTAATTATCTTGATTTTGATCTTTGGGGCGGGCGACGGGAATAATTGGGGAGAACTCATTAACTTTATTTTTATTGAACAGCCCCGTGGTCATGCTGAATGTCTTTGTGATAGCTTTCCGTGCTGTCTCGGGTTACATTCTTGAGTTGAGTAATAGTTGTTTTCTTTTTCTTTAGGCAAGAGTCGCAAAGGTGGCTGAAATTCAGCTCCAGAGCAGGCTAGCCTTATATGGAACGAATCTAGCAAGCCTTAGCCTAGTGTGTTACATGTATTTTTAATATAATCGTATTAGTACCCGATTATACTCTGTAGACAGACTAGTATGGCAAGTTATGTCTTTTGTAAGTTCACCCGGACGATTGAATGGCAGTAATTACTAAGTACATTTCAAAGAGGTGATTCAAAAGCGGCGATAACCCATTGGTGTACGTAACGGAGTGTCGAGACGATGGTTTCGGGATCGATCCCCAGGTACCCCGGATACACACCTCTGACTTTTCGAAGTCGCTCGCTTAATAATGTGCCCGGTAGATGGCAATTGGCTAGCCCCCTATTACATTGGGACCGAAACATATCTGGTGAAATGTAGGTGTGTATAACACCCCTGCCTAGCCCTTCGGGGATAAAAGGCGTGAAGTAATGTTTTGTTATGTTACATTTCAAAGAAAATGTTACGAAGCTATAGTAGCAACCCTAAATTGAATATCATTGAAAATCTAACATAGTGACAAATTGTAAAGGGACGGAGATTGTCACTACACTGTAATAAACTATTGAATACATAGGTAAAACACTGTTAAAGCAATACCTTGCATCATTACAAGTAGCACGTTAGCCAATGTTTGAAGTGGCGATTGATTTCAGAGGACATATATTTTTTATGTTACAAGCACCTGTCTACTGGTTTATGTGGTCCTCTCGCCGCTAAGCACCTTGCCAAGTGTTGCGGGATCGATTCTCACACAAAACAACACTTTTTTTTATAGTAATAGGTGGCAAACGAGCAGACGGATCGCCTGATGGTAAGCAATTACCGCCGCCCATGGACACAAGCAACACCACAGGAGTCACAAGTGCGTTGCCGCCCCTTAGGGTTGGGAAAAGGGATAGGATAAGGAGTGGGATGGGGGAGAAGGAATAGGGGCTAGGGCCTCCGGCACTCTCACTCACCGAACGAGACGCAACAGTTTAGGTACTGTTACTTTACGTCGCTTTTCTGTGAGAGGGTAGTACTTCCCCGGTCGAGCCGGCCTATTCATGCTGAAATCAGCAAGGCTCTACTACCTGAAAAACTTTCGCGTCATCCACAAATTGATGTACCGAGACTGGGTGTTAACGGTTGATTGATTGTTTGCAAAGTTACCAGCGACACAACATTTTACCCAGCGCTACAATTGACTTTAAAAACAATATAAGCTTTTATTTGCAGATGCATATTCTCGTAAAAGTGCTAAGTTCCGTGTCTAAGATAGATGTTCTCAAGTTGTAGTATAATTCGTCGCTTAGTATTCTGTTAGTGCGTGTTGTCACGCAATCATCACGTACAGATGTATCGCTACGGCGACATTGCACTTGATATTTGCACTTCTTATTTTATTTGGCCCGACGACTGGCCCTTTGGATTAGTCTGGCTGCGTACGAAGGGTCTTAAAATAGTATCTTAAGTAACATATATCAAATTTAGGTTTGCTAAAATGACGTAGTTTACTTCATTTTAAAGTAACCTTTAAGACGTCTGGCAGAAGTAATGGCCCACGGCAGGTGTCTGGCAATAATGAATTTCAATTTTAGACAGTATTTTTAAACACATATTTGAATACCAGCTTTGCTACTTTAACGTAGGTGAGTAAGTTTTTTGGTACCTTTACTTCGCGCTACCTGTGAAATGGCTCGGCTTTCAAGCTAATGGTTCAGCATACCTCTTAACAAAATTGTATACTAATAATCCTCAAAATTTCAGCTTTGCTAAAATGACGTAGGTCTGGCGGCTCCGGGATCTTATTCTATATTACACTACTAAATAATTTACATTCCTAAAACACCTACGAACTATATTAAGCTCAAAATGACGTGTTAAATCATGACTGAGCCACACCATGTAAGTCTAAAACCTAATAGACACGTGCCGTAGTGTCGTAAACCTTGCTGGAGCCTTCTCCTCATCAGATAAGACGATCGTGACAGTTGTTCGCGTGGGTGTCATTGACCTCGGTCTCGATGAGGAGATAGTCTTAATGGCACCGGCAGCACTTTCTTGGAAGACTGGAGGAAGATCCTAGACGAAAACTTATCTGATGTGCACGTAAGATCACGATATAGATCGTCATCAATCTTGTACTATAATCTGTCCTATACGTTACCTACATTGTGTACATGATTTGATGATTGACACATGAGATTCCGTGTGGTGACGGATTAAGAATACGGAATGTCACCACCCTATATCATCCCATGGGTGTCGTGAGAGCCGACAGAGGGAGCATATTATGCAGAGAACAGCACTGTAAGATAAGGAAAACTTGGTACAAGCCCTGTACCAACCCGTTTGGCCAGCGTGGTAGAGTAGGCCAATTCCTCCTTTCAAATGAGAGGCCTAGTCCAGCAGTGGACTGTTAAAGGCAGATGATGATGATACGTTACATAGTGAATAAATGACTTTGATTTTGATTCGTCACTTTATGATCGATCAGCGAATCGAAGCCAAAACCTCATCATCCTTAGTTGCTCACACTAGGGGCCTTACTCTCCAAAATAATGCCAATCTCAATTTAAAACCAATACAATTCCAATGTCAATTTCATGGTCACGTGGTTTCGTACTCTTGAAATCAATGTTGTCGACATTGGATTGAAATTGGGATCGCCCTGCGATTGGGAGGACTAGTGTTGTTCAAAATGTTACTATAAACCAACATTATGACTATTTGAATGTCTGTATTTTATAAATAACAAGGTAAATAAATAAATAGAATGTGGCTAATGGTTTAACTCAATAATTTTATCGTTTATAAGTCAAATGAGTCCAAAAAAACTGCTAATATCATAAATATGCCATTTTTGGCTGTATGTGGGAGTGTCGTTGCCGCCAGCGCCACAAAAAAAGTTTACCAAGCTGCCAAACAAAGCATAAACAAACTTATCTAAGTTTAAAGATGTCCAAAATAATCGTTTGTATCGATACAGCGTATCGATATGTATCGCAACCAATCGTATCGATTCAGCGATATATCGCAACGTCTTGTAGCGATATATCGATATTTATCCAATTTTTAAACAGGTTAAAATAAAACAAAGGTATATTAGTTCAAGTAGTTACAAATAATTTATTTCTTAAAGATGGAAGTTATACCTACCTATTACAATATTTTACAATTGCCATTGAGAGGCGGTAAGGCTACGTAAAAACAAGCGTTTAGACAGGCGTTGCGGATTTAAGCGATTGCGTCTATCTGAAAGTGTGTTTCCGGCTAGAGAAAACAAGCGTTCCGATGGCACTGAAGTCGCAACCACGGATAAATATCGAAGAGCCAAAGTACTGAGATTAGGCCAAATATTTAGTCTAGTGTTCCAATACAATATGGGATTTTCATTTCTGTCCATAAGAGGTTCTCTGAGATACAATTTTAAAATGTCTTCCATGCCTTCTCTAGGTACATTTTTTGAAGATTCAGAAACCAACTGTTTGTGGAACTTCCATATTGTATTGCTTTGTTGTGTAGATGAAACGTTTATTTCTTGATATTCACTAGACGAAGTAGAAGGTGTGGCAACAGTTGACTTTAAATAATCTGATATATCATTTAAAGCTTTAGCACAAGCCTGAGCGTCTGTGAACTAAATTTTCTTGAACCTGGGATCCAAAATTGTAGAAATGGCCAAAATATGCACTTGTTCAGAATTTTTGAATCGTTTATTAATTTCGCTCAATATTTTCGCTTTAAATTCTGAGCCAATATCTGATATTTCAGACTGATTTTCTGAGTTGGCCAATTCAATGGCCTTAGACATACAATATATCATCGGAATTACGAGGCTACTTGTTACATAATTCTGTCCCGATATTTCTTTAGTGACATGTTCAATTGGAGTCAGAACATTTATTATTTCTTTAATAGTTGCCATTTCTGTACCACTCGACATAGCAGGGGTTTTAGCATTTTGCAGTAAAATGGTTCCAATAAAATCACTCAACTTCCAACAAAGTTGTAATGAGCACGACGACGTGTTACTTAAAACAAAGACGACTCGGCAATAACGCAAGCAAGAAAATTATTTTATTTTATTATGCCGGTACCTACCTTACATTAGATAAAATACAAAATTTATAAACAATTGTCGGGTAGGTAGTGCACAAAGCGTGCCGCACGACGCCAGCCCAGTTGGTCGGTGCAAAGTTTGTTTACATTAATCTCTCCTTACCAAAACATTGAGAATGTTTATTATTACAGGTTCAAAATCATAATTTTAAGCGGATATACATGGATTCGATATTATTTACCTGGAGATACGATATATCGATACGTATTGTATGGTTGTGTATCGATACAAAATATCGATACAAAATATCGATATATCGCATTGCTATGTATCGATACAGCATAATATCGATTCGTATCGCTCATCTTTATCTAAGTTCTTCAATTTCAAATTACGCTCGAATAAAGTGAAAAAAGTTTTATTTTAAGTTTTCCAGTAAGAATACGACTATAATAATTGATAATTTTAGTTCCGTTGTACATATTTATTGTTACGTTACGAAGTTATAGAAGCGGTAAGTAAAAACTACCAAGATTACATTATAAACATTACTAGTCGACCAAGCCAACTAGACGAATGTCAACGTGACAAAATTCAACATAATTCAATATTTATAATCCAGAAATTCCTAGTACAGATTGCAGGCGCATTGTACGTTCACACGCCGCGTTCGCATGTTACGATAAATAATTTTTGGATTATAATTATTGAATTATGTTGAATTTTGTCACTTTGACATTCGTCTAGTTGGCTTGGTCGACTAGTATCTCGATCAATGTTTCCTAAACTGCGTGATGTAGTAGGTATATAGGTACTAAAAAACTTATGCATTTTCAGTTATAATGGCTTATCGTCCTAGCTGTGCCCAGTTAGAAGCTTTGGTGGAGTTTCTTGAAGAAAATCCAGGCATAGCCAAGTGTTTGCTTCGCACCACCCAAGCCTAGCAAGAAACTAAGAGAAAATGGGTGAATTTGGCTACCTCTTTAAATGCTCTTGGAGGAGCTAATAAGGATGGTCAAGGAATTCAAGGATGGGCCAAGGTAAGATTTTTCACAATAAGTAGATACCTATTAATAATTATGTAATTTATTCTGTATGTATAGTTATGTCTTTTATTAAAATAAATTTGTTTTTAGTAATATTTACAGTCTGCACCAGCTGTCTCACCTACAGTAGATTCTGTGCCAGTATTAGCAGAGCTTTTAGACCAAATGGACACATTCTCCATTCCTAGCACCTCATATTATCAAACGACTCCTATAGGTAAGTGTTCATTCAAATTGTTTACCACTGATTTTAACGGTTGTTAAAATTCTCATCACAAATCTTAGTATTTTTATCAAAGGCTATATTTGGTAAGAACACAAATTATATGAATATTATAAGCAGCATTGTAGCCCTAACCCTATGCTAAAGCTATGGGACTTGTGACCGAGAATTTGTGGATTAAAATCCTACCTATTACATTACTGACCTAAATTATTATTAATCTTGAGAGCACAGGTAATAAACTGAGTTAATAGAAAAGAATGAAGGCCTTTAAAAGAAATAATAATTTAAGACTGAAATCCCTGGCATTTTTTCCTCATAGGGCCCTGAATCTTATCCTTGTATATCTCATTTCAGTGCCACCATCAGCCTCTCTGTCTTCAGTGCCACTGCAAACTACACCATCTTCAGAGCCACTACCAGCCACGCGGTTGTCTGTGCAACCACCAGCTGCGGCACCATATCAGGATATTACACCCAGACGGCGGCGACGTCGTTCTTCAATCATTCAGAGACCAATTAATCCAGAAATGGAGCAGTTTGCAATGATAGACAAATGACATGTAGAAGCAGAGAGAACTACAGCCCAAGCATTGGCTCAATTCTCAAACATATTGAGTTTGCTTGTGGCAATTAAAGAGTGCAGGGTTCAAGCAGAAGAGGCAACAGCTCAAGGCATTGCTGAAATAGCTAGAAATTCTTTATTCTTATGCTATTATTTAAGTTGATTTTAGTTTTATATTTGGATCTCATTCTTAATTATTGTGATATATTATGACCTCAATGTTGATTCTACTGCTATATTGTTGATTCTGTTATATTTTATCTCATTGTTGATTCTTATATTTTGATAAATAAAAGTATTTATAAGTTTAAAAAGACTTTACTATCATCCATTACATAAAAATAAAACCATTCTGGTAATATAATTGTCTACCTTCTATTCAACCATAATTGCTGTACTAAAGCAGCTCTTTTTTGAAGGCCTCGACGTAATTTAGCAGCTGCTGTTGTTCTGGCTGTCCCACTTGGTTCTTGTGGAATGGGATCAGGGTTATAGTGGTCATCATATTCTATTACCTCTTCAAGGTCGAGTTCAGGTAAATTAATGCACATGTTGTGCAAGATACAATATGTATTAATTATTTTGGATGCTACAGTGGGATGGTAATGTAGCACCCTGTGCCTCAGTAGGCACATCCATCTATTTTGAGGACAGCTATAGTACGCTCCACTACATTGCATGCTGAGCAGTGCACTTTGGTTTAATACTACTCTGGAGAAGCTGCAGCAGCATTAATTATAGGTGCCATCTGGTACTCTCTTTGAGCATATCCTGAATCACCTACAAATAAAAAAATATAATTAATTATTTAAAACATTTTACAGAATTACATACATAAACTCACGCCTGTTTCCCCGAAGGGGTCGGCAGAGGCATATAAAACGCCCACTTTAAGCCATTGTTTTGATCCCCACGTAATAGGTGGTGAGCCTATTGCCGTAACCCTATGCACCCATACCAACATACAGAACCCACAGTTGCAGAATTCTTATTTTGAATATGTACAAAATATTACTTGCCGAATAAGTATACAAGGTACTTACCTAGGTACCTAAGTGGCAAATTCAACATAGGCTATTTAACATAAGGCTTTATATTTGCATATATTTCCTTAAACAAATCCTTAATGACCTAGTAATTTGCCTTAAATTCGGTTTCATGCATAGAAGACGCTTTTTCCATGTAGCGCATCATACGACGTTCGTCTCGTCTTCTATTAAACTCTTTTCACTTAGATTTACTTAAGATATCATGCATTAACACTATCCTTGCCATAATAGAAACTTACTCCAATACTTTGAAAACTATACAATGGATAAAAACTTATAAAATAAACAAACAAACAATATCAAAACAATCAATAAACAAACCAATCTTGACGCAATACGCAACTGTCAAAATATGCTCGGGAGTAGCTTTTCAATGCCGATCCCGATCCTATTTAGTTCCTCAAGAAAACGCCCAATTTAAATGCAATTTGGCGCTAGTGTCGTGTTCAAGAGTAGGAATTGTGACAATTACTGACAAGCCCAATGTCGATAGATCGGAATTAAATTCAAGAGTAAGGCCCCAGCTCTTAAATACCAATGCTGTAATATAGTATGGTGGTAAAACACGGGTGACTGCATGGTTGGCGTAGTGGTTTTTAAGCGGCTGCCTCGCCGCTTGTCACTGCGCCGAGTGTTGAGGGTTCGATCCTCACATGAAATGACACTTACGACCTGGTCACGAGATCAGTCTAAGCGGCGAGCGGCGCGGCAGGAGTGATGTACATGGCGCGTTTACTGTGACGCGCGCCGCGTCACAGTAAACGCGCCATGTACATCGAAAACGCTCGCCGCTGCCGCCCGCCGCTGTAGGCCGTGACAGGGCCGTTAGTGTGATTAATAGATTGTTATTTCGAGTCTTGGCATTGTGTCTGTTCGTTGTATGTTTGTAAAGTCCCCGTGATACAGGATATAGTCCTAGAGCGAGAGTAGCCTTAAAACAAATATATTGTACTCTTCATCTTGTAAGCGTTACTACCTGACAATTTAGGATATTCATAACGCTTACTCAGACCTAAGAATTAGGTTTATAACAGCTTAATACCTTATTGCGCAATATACATATCTTATTACAATCGACACAACAAGATTGATAACCGTTTTGTTCAAACACCATATCGTGAGAACCATAACAAAACAACAATATAATTTATTTTATAGCATTAATAAATTTCTCAACACCGAATCACTGACATACCCATAAACATATAAATTTAACTGAACCATAACGTTACGTTTAATGCGTTATTTATAGCGCTTTGTTATTGATAGCAGTTAATATAAATAGCACTAATATATCATTAATGGTCACTACTGTTACAACACTCATTGTTAAAAGATCACAGGCCCAAATGACGCGGCGGTTAGCACAGTTATTCGTCCTTGGGTCGCGGGTTCAATTCTCACGTAGCTATTAAATTTATTTCTATTTGGTTTGGAAGTTGTGCAAGTGGATTGATGGCTCTATTGCAACTTAGTTCTATCTTGAAGAGACGGTTAAAACATGGATGTAAAATACGTTTAAGTTTGATGCTAAAAATTAAAAGTTATGTGTTTGAAGTAATGTGCTTGACGACCGGTTGGCGCAGCGGGAGTGTAAGCGACTGCTACGCCGATGGTCGCGGGTTGGATTCCCGCTCAAGTCAAACATTTGTGTGCATGAACATGGATGTTTGTATTGGTCTGGGTGTTTCGATGTATAGTATGTATATATTTACAAAAAAATGTATATATTATGTGTTTATCCATTATCTAGTACCTACCCATAACACAAGCTCTGCTTAGCTTGGGACTAGATGGTGATGTGTGTATGTGGTAGAATATTATTATATCGGGGTTGGCCAAAAAAAAAAAACCAGAGCAGGCCACAAATTCACGCGAAAGATTGTTACGCCCGTAAGTAAATCACTACCTACGTTTCGTTGTTCCAGTGCTGCATTGATAAATTGATATGCAGCACTGGAATAACGAAACAGGTATGTTGAATTATCAGAATAGTAGACAATTGTCAGCAAAATTAAGTTGCATGGAATGCTCGCTTCCACGTGGCAAGTCTAGTCTATACCAATATTATAAAGCTGAAGAGTTTATTTGGTTGGTTGAACGCGTTAATCTCAGGAACTACTGCACCGATTTGAATAGTTATTTTTGTGTTCGATAGCCTATTAATTGAGGCAGGCTTTAGAGGTATTATATCACGCTATGAGCACCAGTTGCGAAGCAGAAGCTCTAAATAATGCGGGTGTAACTGTGGGTTCTGCTAGTGTACATATTGTATGATGATGATGATTTTTCTTCTTTTTTTTATTGTATTAGGCGGCAAACGAGCAGACGTATCGCCTGATGTTAAGCAATTGCCGCCGCCCATGGACACAAGAAACACCACATGAGTCACAAGTGTGTTGCCGCCCCTTGGGGCTGGGAAAAGGGATAGTATGAGGATTGGGATGAGGGAGAAGGAACATGGGATAGGGCCTCCGGCACTCTCACTCACCGAACAAAACGCAACAGTTTAACACTTTCACGGACAGTAAACGCCTATAGGCGTGATAACAATAAAATTTCAATTGTGTCTCGTTTACTGTCCGTGAAAGTGTTAAGTCCTTTTTCTTTACTTCGATTTTCTGTGAGAGGGTAGTACTTACCCGGTCGAGCCGGTCCATTCATGCTGAAATCAGCAAGGCTCTACTGATTATATAGAATTATGTAAGGATATAAACATTATCATATTTACATTTATACAAAATCTAAAATCTCTTCTGTTTTGAGAATGTGTAGCACAATTTATTTTGAAATAGTCCAATTTACAATCTAACTAAAGTGTATAATTTTGCATAATTCGTTAATAATGTTAATTAAACTTTATGTTAACGGCACATAGCAACATAATTTCATTACGTAAACTAATAACGTCTAATTATATTGAAACACAAATCACGGCGTTAGGCTATAACTGGGGATCAGATTAGCAAATAATCTAGAATTCTAGACTATCACTTCTGGCGTAGTACATTATTCGAAACGCATGGTTGGCGTTTTGTTTTTTTATGGTATAAGGCGGCAAACGAGCAGACGGATCGCCTGATGGTAAGCAATTACCGCCGCCCATGGACACAAGCAACACCACAGGAGTCACAAGTGCGTTGCCGCCCCTTTGGGTTGGGAAAAGGGATAGGATGAGGAGTGGGATGAGGGAGAAGGAATAGGGGATAGGGCCTCCGGCACTTTCACTCACCAAACGAAACGCAACAGTTTAGGTACTGTTACTTTACGTTGATTGAAGCACAGGTTTTTAACCTAGTACAGGAAAATATGTATTAACCCTTAAATTTACTTATAAGATCTAAATTGTAAATGTATTTGCACTATTATGGAAATAAATTTATTATTATTATTATATTTTCTGTGAGAGGGTAGTACTTCCCGGGTCGAGCCGGCCCATTCATGCTGAAATCAGCAAGGCTCTACTACCTAGAAAGAGTAAGTAAAAGTATTGGCTTAGGGCAGTTTCAGATTAGCTTTTTATACGGGCGTATAAGCTCGTTTTTGGAAGCGCATGTAGGTGCGTATAGGCGCGCCTTTTGGCACAGGGATAACTCGTACGAGCGCTGACGCGCTTCTAAGCTTGTAAAAGCGCGAGCCGTTCAGCCTTCAGAATCCATGTTGACACTGACAAGATATCACTGCTACCGTTTCGAGCGAACACGCCGAAATATGCCCGTTTATGCGAGTCCGGTTTTTTGAAGCGCGTAATGTAGCGCGCGTGCAAGCGCGTATGCTGAAACGACCGTATCATTATCATCAGCCCTTTATACTATCCCACTGCTGGGCACGGGCCTCTTCCCGTGATGAGAAGGGTAAGGCTACCACGCTGGCCAAGTGCGGGTTGGCAGATTTCACATGTCTTTCGAGAGCATTTTGAACGACCGTATACGCGCAGAAACATACGCTAATCTGAAACCGCCCTTACGCAGCCGCCTCGCCTCTGGACATTGCGCTAAGTGTCCTAGGTTCGATTCCTGCACGTAACAGCATTTTGAGTAATCCATATATTGTTGCTTCGGTGTGTACTTTGTGTCTACTAGTCGTATGTTTGTAAAGTCCTTCGCGATCCAGGCTTTATTTCTAATGATATGATCTGTGAATGCGGACTTTGTCTTGAAAAAAAGGATTTATAAAACATATACATACACACTTTCGAATTTATAATATAAGTAGGGATAAGCACAGCTCGCACGCGATCATCAACTCCCAAACTAAGCAGAGCTTGTACTATGACAACCAGAAGTAAATTAAATACAGTATACAAATTAGACTGCTTCCGTTGTCCAGTGGATAGCGTAGACTGCCACCGTAGTCCAGTGGATAGCGTATGCGACTGCTGATCGGAGGTCCCGGGTTTGATTCCCGGGTCGGGCAAAAGTGTTACTGGGTTTTGCCGAATTCTCAGTAGCAGCACGGAGTCTGGTGATGTGCCCGGTAACGGCAATAGGCTCGCCCCCTATTACGTGAGACCTAAAAATTCATGGCGAAATGTGGGTGTAATATTACACCTCTGCCGGGTAGGCAGCTTCGGGGATACAGGCCTGTAAAAAATATATTGATATACACACTTCAATTTATACACTACATATATTATATCATGACGGTATCATTTACCGATCAGACAGTGAGAGGCATCATTAGTCTGAAACTGACAATAAATAACCTGTTATTGAAAGGTGTAGTCATATTATCTAACTAGAGGACGCCAGCAGCTACGCCTGCATTTTTTTTAATTTACCCGTTTTGGCCGATCCCGTGGGAATTACGGGAAATCCCTTCTTAGTGCACCCCTACGGTCCAAAAGGAACATACATGCCAAATTTCAGCTTCCTGCGCCCAATAGTTTCGGCTGTAGCGTGTCTGTCTGTCAGTCAGTAACGCAAGGATTTTATATATTAAGATAATGACTGCCTCCGTGGTCCAGTGGATAGCGTATGCGACTGCTGTTCGAAGGTCCCGGGTTTGATTCCCGGGTCGGGCAAAAGTGTTACTGGGTTTTGCCGAATTCTCAGTAGCAGCACGGAGTCTGGTGATGTGCTCGGTAACGGCAATAGGCTCGCCCCCTATTACGTGGGACCTAAAAATTCGTGGCAAAATGTGGGTGTAATATTACACCTCTGCCGGGTAGGCAACTTCGGGGATACAGGCCTGTAAAAAATATATTGATATACACACTTCAATTTATACACTACATATATTATAACATGACGGTATCATTTACCGATCAGACAGTGAGAGGCATCATTAGTATGAAACTGATAATAAATAACCTGTTATTGAAAGGTGTAGTCATATTATCTAATAATTAAGTAATTGAGACCGAAAGGATGTGCAATCAAGCTATTCCGAAATCAGAAATAGAAAAAAAATCTCAAGTTCTGTACAGAACTTGAGCATATACTTTTTCACTTCATGGAATCTCTAACTCTTATCCTCCCCATCTATGAGGAAGGGAGTTTAAGTGAGTGTCGCCTACGGGTGCCTACCCACTAAAACCTCTTCGGTATCCGTTGACATTCCGTGGCAGCGGGGCTGCGTAAAGGCTACCTATACAGCGGAAAAGAACGGCGCTGTGTCAATACAACTAATAGAAACGCGTAAAAACGTCGCTGCAGAGTTTTTAACGCTGATTATCGTCATCATCATATCGTCTCTAGTATAATCATCATCATCGACGGCCGGTTGGCGTAGCGGGAGTGTAAGCGACTGCTACGTCGAAGGTCGCGGGTTCGATTCCCGCTCAAGTCAAACATTTGTGTGCATGAACAGGGATGTTTGCCTTGGTCTGGGTGTTTCTATGTATAATATGTATGTATTTACAATAAAAAAGTATATATGTATGTTTATCCATTATCTAGTACCCATAGTTCAAGCTCTGCTTAGTTTGAGACTAGATGGTGTTGTGTGAATGTGGTAGAATATTATTATAAAAAATATTATTATCATCATATCAGCCGAAAGACGTCCACTGCTGGACCTAGGCCTCCTCCAAGACTCTCCACATAAACCGATCCTGAGCCACCCGCATCCATCCGCTGCCCGCGACCCCAACAAGATCGTCAGTCCACCTTGCGGGGGCCTACCTCTAGTATAATAATCGTCTGTAAATATAAAATGCTTGCGTTACCGACAGACTGACAAACGAACTAAAGCCTATTAGGCACAGGAAGCTGAAATTTGGCACTACGTCCTCGGGGACCGTAAGGCTGCACTAACTTTTTAGTGCAGCCTTACGGTCCCCGAGGACGTCAAAATCTCTATAGATTTTCTGAAATTCTCACGGAATCAGGAACAGTAAAATAATACATAATGTGCGGGGCTAGCTGTGGGCTTCCTCTAGTATTATTTAAAACAGCACCTTAAAAAATGGGCGTAAAGTAACTAAGTATAGTCTAAACGGCGCAGCGTCATGCTTGTTGAATCCTGGTTAGCGCATCAAATCAATCAGATGGACTAATCGATAATGACCGAGCACTGAAACGCGAATGCGTGTTACTAACTGATGCGCCGCTGCGAAATTAAATACATCAATTGATTTTCTGCACATTAAACGAAAGATTCATACCTTATGCGTAGGAAATTTTCGGCCGCGTAAGTTCGGCATAGTGTGTTTAGACATTAACATCTAAAGTTATGGAAAATGCGCTTTGCTCTCTGTACGGGTCATTATAAAGATACGTCATATCCACATCTAAATTAATATATTGAGGCTATCTGTTGTGTCTCTGTTTTGACCGATCCCGTGGGTATTTCGAGAAATCCCTTCTTAGTGTACCCCTACGGTCCCCACGGAACATACATGCCAAATTTCAGCTTCCTGCGCCCAATAGTTTCGGCTGTAGCGTGTCTGTCAGTCAGTCAGTAACGCAAGGATTTTATATATTAAGATTTGTGGATTTTACCCACGGATGTTGAAACATAGAAATAAATTAATTTCCAACCACGATTACATACTCAGCCATATCATTGCTATATTTATAATATTTCAATACCCACAAATATGTAAAATGCGGAGTGTAAAATGTAAAGATTAATTACTAAACATAATGTCTGCAACCTTGGTCGAAATGGCTTTTAATTCGCGTGTATGCCATAAAATGATGATGTGATTGTAAGAGTATGTATTTTGTAACCAAACTTTCAGTTTGGACAATAAGATAATATCATAATTTTATTGTGTATGTTCTGTTATATAAGCCGACATATTTCATTTTTGCTAAAGATTGAAGGATTTGTTATGTAGAGGTGACAGCATGTGGTTTATGGATGGGTGATTGGTTATAAAATATACCTAAGAGACTGCCATCCATGGTATCGAGATCGTATCCATGGCGCTAAAGTTTCGGCGTTAAAAGCGCGTTAACTTGTTAATTATCTTAATATATAAAATCCTTGTGTTACTGACTGATTGACAGACAAGCCACAGCCGAAACTATTGGGCGCAGGAAGCTGAAATTTGGCATGTATGTTCCTTTGGGACCGTAGGGGTGCACTAAGAAGGGATTTCCCGAAATTCCCACGGGATCTGCCAAAACAGGTAAATTAAAAATATGCAGGCGTAGCTGCTGGGGTCCTCTAGTATACCAATATTTTTATATAAGTCGCAGGTATTTATATATAGTTAATTGTTCGTATTACTTACAATATAACGGGCTAGTTTCAGTGCCATTATAATTTCACTAGACCGATACAGTGAAATTGTAAGGCAGTGATATTTTGACAATAAAAATGGTTTAAGAAAGCCGTTAGATTTATCAGGGCGATCGCTGATTGGTCCGTTTTCGTTACCAGCTGTATTAAACATGGAGTTAGGAAATAAGAGACAGGTTTTTGAAACAGCGAACACGCGGGGCTCCCACCACAAACTTAACTCACAATAAACCTAGGTTTCTTATAATATCACTATTGCTGATCTAGTTTTATTACAATATCACTATTGCGGCTTAGTGGAATTACAATATCCCGGTCGTTATTGACTATAATCTGTGTACTAATTACAATTTCACTAGTGAAATTATAATGTCACGTTTTTTACTAAATACCTACAACATATACACTAGTTGATAGATGTTGACGTTTATAAGCTTTACTATTACCAACGAATACAGATTTACATGATAGAAGCGCATTTCTTAAGGATTTCGTGTGCCGATTCCAACTGGCGTGTCACTCGTAGAGTCAGCTGTCACAGCGCGACTGCCACGCCGCTAAGCGGCAATATGGGTCACACTGGTCACAGAAAGTTTTTTTACAGAGCGCCCATAAGAAATGTGCCTCTATTTAAATATCTATGCTCTATGCTATTAACGCCTACCTCAACAAAATGTTTAAAACTTTGACAATGTCGATATTTTTGTGATTCTTGCTTATGCAAATGAAGCTTTGCTTTTGCCACTCAAATATAAAAATGTAGAGGTTGCCTGGTAGAGATCGCTTTAAGGCACTCTAGCAATATAGGTATCTATCTCCGCCTTTTGTACTTTACTCAAATTGTAAAATCTCCAAAGTAATGTATGTTACCGGTGTACAATAAAGTATAAATAAATAAATCAATATACCGATTACAAAAAAAAATCTCGTCTACAACATTGCAGTAAGCAAATGGAGAGTAATTGGTTAATTATTTCTCTTATCTTATTAATCAAGTTTTGTTATTAATTACACAATATCAATTAATTTAATATTGCAACTGTTTTCATAAGTTTTCATGTCAAGGATGGTGTTATTCTAATGTTTTGGTCGCGTCACCCAGTTACGTCTTCTTGATTGGATACTTACAGAATAAATAATTAACCTCCCCCCCCGTGGGATCTCCACCTTGTCGTGGTGGAGGGGCTTAGTAACCGTGGCTTGGACACCAGCGGTGAAGCTAAGGGAGATCCCGGGAGCGGACGCTCCGCGTGGGCTTGGAGGGGGCCTGCGCAGGATGCGTCCAAAGGTGCGGGTGCGGGGGACAGTTCTGTCTGTCCCTCGCTGTCGGGCGCGGTCGCGGGAGGAGAGGCGTGTCGGTGTTGCGTTGCCGCGCGCCCTATCTCCCGCGACCAAATGGGGGCGCACCATTGTTGCGAAGCGGTGGGGCCGCAGAGGAAGAGGAGATGCGGTGCCGTCCTCCATATCCTATAGGGTGTTTTGGCGGCGGAGCCCAACACCTTCATCCGCCGCCAAGGCGGCCTTCGGGCTATCCGCCGGGGTGTCAGGGTAGAATCCTAACGCGACCCCCTGGCGCCCCCAAAATGGCGTAGAAGTATGCGCTGTGGTTTTAGTGGGTAATACGGCCCTCCAGCCGTCGAGTCCCACACTTTTTTTTATTTAACCTATGTTGTCCCACTGCTGAGCAAAGGTCCTCTTACACTTTACACTCCTCCAAGCATCCCTATCTTCTGCCAAATTGGGCCAGTCTCTGTCAAATTTGTCTAGATCGTCACGCCATCGTTTTCGGGGTCTGCCTCTTTTCCGCCGACCGTCTTGCGGCACCCATTGCGTCTTCGCCCATCGGCTAGGCCCACATACGTGCGTAAATGTATTTCCACAGCAAAGAATGAAAAAGAATAAATAATTACGTATCAGTAAGTGGAAAATTTTACAAAATGTACAGTGTGGCTTATAAGCTACGTGCAAGTGTATTGGTAAGTTTACATGAAATGGACAATTTTTTTTTTATTATAGTAATATTCTACCACATTCACACAACACCATCTAGTCCCAAACTAAGCAGAGCTTGTACTATGGGTACTAGATAATGGATAAACATACATATATACATTTTTTTTGTAAATACATACATATTATACATAGAAACAACCAGACCAAGACAAACATCCATGTTCATGCACACAAATGTTTGGCTTGAGCGGGAATTGAGCCCGCGACCTTCGGCGTAGCAGTCGCCTACACTCCCGCTGCACCAACCGGTTGTCGAAGAATTTAAGAATGCGTTGTGTGCCATTCTTTTTAGGATGCACATTCCTTTCTTTTTAAAAAGGCTATTTGTAGGATTAATTCTCATCTTACAGACAAGACTACGAGTTGACTATTTCAGTCATCATCAACATCGTCTCAGCGTTATCCATGTTGCGTCTTAGATTAGGTAATACTTAGAGCTTTACTAAGCGCAGAGTCCGTTTTCTAATCTTACTAAAAAAACAACTGGAGGTAGTAGAGCCTTGCTGATTTCAGCATGAATGGGCCGGCTCGACCGGGGTAGTACTACCCTCTCACAGAAAGTCGACGTTAAGTACCAGTACCTAAACTGTTGCGTTTCGTTCGGTGAGTGAGAGTGCCGGAGGCCCTATTCACTATTCCTTCTCCCTTATCCCACTCCTCATCCTATCCCTTTTCCCAACCCCAAGGGGCGGCAACGCACTGGTGACTCCTATGGTGTTGCTTGTGTCCATGGGCGGCGGTAATTGCTTACCATCAGGCGATCCGTCTGCTCTTTGCCGCCTAATACCATAAAAAAAAGAGTTTTCCATAGAGCGACTACCGTCTGTCCTCCACAACTTTAAGGGATGGCTATATTTTGGAGCTAATGTAATGTAACATTTATCATACACTAGACGTCGCCAGCGGCTTCGCCCGCGTCAATTTTACATAAAAACCTTCCTCTTGAATCATTCTATCTATTAAAAAAAACGGAGTAAAATCCGTTGCGTAGTTTTTAAGATTTAAGCATACACAGGGACAGACAGACAGAAGACAGACTTTGTTTTATACTATGTAGAGTGATTGTTAACGCTGTTGGCCTTTTCATAAATACATCAATAAATTTTGATGAGTCCTTCAGAAAACAAAAAGAGGGATTAGATCTAGACATGCTTTTTTTAAATATAGCTAATATTAACGAAATATAGCTAATATTAACGAAATATAGCTAATATTAACGAAATATAGCTAATATTAACGAAATATAGCTAATATTAACGAAATATAGCTAATATTAACGAAATATAGCTAATATTAACGAAATATAGCTAATATTAACGGAATATAGCTAATATTAACGAAATATAGCTAATATTCTAGCCATTTTTTTCAATTAAGTGAAATCTGAATATCATTGAAAGTTTAAATCATAGACATCCACAACAGTAGTGTAAAGTTTAGACTTAGAACCTAAGACTTCGACTTTCACGAGTAGGCAACCGTTGCTTAATCGGAAAATCTTATCTATACTTCTTCTTTCTCTTAGCGTTATCCCAGTTTCAATCTGGGGTCCGCTTTCTAGTCTAACCGGATTTGGCTGAATATTAGCTTTTCCACGGAGCGATTGCCTGTCTGACCTCCGCAACCCGAAGGGATAGCGATATTCCATGGTTTAGACTAGTGTCAGTTTATTTAGAAGGTACTGACGCCCTGTAACGACTGTCAAAGATCTTCATGACAACCGGGACCGACGGCTTAACGTGCTCTCCGAGGCACAGGACAAGCGATAATTAACAATTCAATACGCACATAACTCCGAAAAGTCATTGGTGCGCGCCGTGGATTCGAACCTGATATCCTCTGCATGGCAGTCTGTTGGTATATCCACTCGGCGATCTTATCTATACTAATATAATAAAGCGGAAGAGTTTGTTTGTTTGTTTGTTTGATTGAACGCGCTAATCTCAGGAACTACTGGACCGATTTGAAAAATTCTTTCAGTGTTAGATAGCACATATATCGAGGAAGGCTATAGGCTATATAACATCACGCTATGAGCTACGGGAGCGTAGCAGTAGCCTTAAATAACGCGGGTGTAACCGCGGGCTCATCTAGTCCTCATAAATAAAGCTGAAGACTTTGTTTGTTTGTTTGGTTGAACGCGCTAATCTCAGGAACTACAGGTCGGATTAGAAAAATTCTTTGAGTGTTAGATAGCCCATTTATCGAGGAAGGCTATAGGCTATATAACATCACGCTATGAACGACGGGAGCAGTGCAATAGCCTTAAATAACGCGGGTGTAACCACGGGCATCCTCTAGTAATTTCTATTACTTTCAAGATAAACCTATGTAATCATATTTTATGTGATTAGACATTTATTTAATTGCGTCACATAAGAAGTTGTGTGAAGTAGTGATGATTCCCAACTTTACCTAATAATAACAACTTCTTTATAGGCTTGTAATTGATAGTTTTACGATAGAATGGTATGATGTCTGTAAAACTGTTTATCTCTTTGCTGTCCTCTCTATACGTTCGGTAATCAGTTACGTTTTCATGTAAACAGTTATGTCAACGAAGGAAAAGTTGTCGTGAAGAGTATAAAACTGTTACCTATATTTCGACGGTAGCTATTGCTCATTTACCTTACCTTACACTTTCCGATTTATAGGCTCTTAGCACAGACCATTAGGTGATCTTTGGAACTTGACAACTAAGTTAGGACAACTTTATGGCTTATCACTAAACTTTGACAAGATTTTGAATAGTATTAGTAAGCCCACTTTAATTATACACCTTAACCCGTAATCAGGAATCTCTCTATCATTGCTAAAAATTATTGAGATTATACAGACGGACAGAAGCGGCAGAGGACTTTACTTTTTTAATATGTATAGATATTAACATTCTAATTATCGCTTGTCCCTCAGAGAGAACGCTAAGCTCTCGATCCCGGCTATTGTGAAGATCTTTGACAGACGTTGTAGCAACTAGGTACCCTTGATTATGACACTGGTCTAAGCCGTAGAATATGTCTATCTCTTTTAATGTGGGGTCTGCAGTCGCTTTGTGGAAAAGTAATCTGTTAAAACAGATTAGGCTAAACAAGCGGATTCCGGGTCTAATATGTGATCTTGAAACCCTCCGAACCCTACCGGCTCTAATATGTGGATAAAGCTGGGATGATGATAAATCGTTAGTTCACTTTCACAAGAACTGCCAGCTTGCCACGTGATCACAAATACTTAATACCAATAAGGAGAGGGCGTTGCATTAGATAAAATCAATTGAAACGTATTATTTAATTAAATAAGATTATATTCAGTTTACTTTAGGTGTGGTTGATGGCACAGAGGTTAAAACTACTGTCTTGTCGTTTAGTATGTATTTTACACTAGTCTTGTAGGTTCAATTATTATACGGGATACCACTCTGTGTAATCCAGAAATAGGTAAATCGGACTAACAGATCAGCTTGTTCCTTTTCTCGTTGAAGGTATGTTTGCGACTAACTCGTCACCCAAAAAGAAAATTTACTAGAAATACCATTTTATCTTTCAGCTGCAATCCTTCATAAAACACTAATACGAACTATGTACTGCCTCGTCTCTGGTACTGCTTAGCTCTGAGAAATGTGAGTACATAACTATTCCGCAGTACGCTATGCTACAAACTACACCCATAAACAATTTACAAACATCTTTAACACCGTGGAAACAATTGACCCGTCGCATGATTGTATAACAAAACATACAACCACACTTCCCACAGCAGACGTGAGCTTAGCGCCGGTAATGACCGTTACACCTTTACACTTTTCGTGACATAAGCGAAGCGAAGGTAATCAATTTACGCGAGATGTGCAGAAGCGATGACGCAAGCATGTGCAAATATGTTTACACATAGCTTTTGTGTTAAGAGACTTCAGAAGCTGCATTGATCATGGAATAATCTAGACAGTCTGACGTTTCTCAAGTTTTGGTTGATGCTTGGTCGATAAATTAACCGGGTACGCGAAGTAGTTCCCTCAGGACGCGGATGAAACCGTGGGAAACAGCTAGTCATCATCATCAGCCTTTAATAGTCCACTGCTGGACTAGGCCTCTCCTATGAAAGGAGGAATTGGCCTACTATACCACGCTGGCCAAGCGGTATAGGGTTTGTATCAAGTTTTCCTTCTCTTACAGTGCTGTTCTCTGCATGATATACTCCCTCTGTCGGCTCTTACGACACCCATGGGATGATATGGGGTGGTGACAAATCGTATTCTTAATCTGTCACCACACGGACGTGGGAAACAGCTAGTAATAAATAAAAAATAGGAACTGTGTCACCTTTTAAATAAATAAAAGCATCAACAATGGTAGCCTTTAGCCCGATTAACTGCAGCGTCATACAAAACCTCTTCTAAAGTAGTTCTCACCATTACGAGTTACGTCAGAAAGAATACTCTTTAAATCCTCTCTAATGGTGCAATACTAATCGTCCGATTGCGCGGAGCACACCGGAACTGTCGGTACTCTATTACATTGCGAATAATTTAACAGTATGACGGCGCATTAGTACCTATAGTTGCATACTAAAAGAATTCTTTATCAGCAGTTAAAATAAACTAGATACTTAAATAAGGGAGCATAGCCTAGAGAAAATACTAACAGGCGAAGTAAAGGGTCAAACATACGGCGCTCACATCTGTCACTTTTGCAGTTATGTGCGTCATCATCAGCCCATATACTGTCCCACGGCTGGGCACGGACCTCTTCTCACTATAAGAAGGGTAAGGCCATAGTCCACTATGCTGGCCAAGTGCGGGTTGGCAGACTTCGCATGTCTTTCGAGAACATTATGGTGAACTCTCAGACATGCAGGTTTCCTCACGATGTTTTCTTTCACCGATAAGCAAGCGATAATTAACAATTTAATACGCACTTAACTTCGAGAAGTCATTGGTGCGTGACGTGGTATCGAACCCGAGACCCTCTGCGTAGCAGTCTGTCGGTCTCTCCACTCCGCTATCGCTTCCCTAATTCATTATGCAGCGCGGCAGTTATGTGCGTATTTAATTGTTAATTATTGCTTTCCCTGTGCTTCAAAGAGCATGTTAAGTACCGGCTATCATGAAGTTCTTTGATAGTCATATAAGAAGTCAGTATCCTTCAATAGACTGATTATACTCTAAGTACCATGAAATATTGCTTCCTTTGCGTTGCGGAGGGCAGACGACAGTTTACTAGTCTGTGGAAAAGCAAATATGTAGTTTGCCAAATCTGGTTAGTCTAGGAAGCCCCAATGCGAAAATCTTATGAAATTATAGTCTTGATTAGATCTAGATAGAAATCAAGAAACCCGTAATACCACACAAAGTGTCTCGTATGGGGATCGAAGAATTTTATGTGTTGAACGACAAGACGGTCTCTTAAATCTTTACACCATACGTGCGGAGTCATGGCTCTATTTTATTTTAAAGTAACATCGAATTATACAGAAGCGATAGACATAAAAACATTACTTAGAAATTAAACAACACTTGCCGGGTGTCCCGCGGCAGTACTACCCTCTCTCAGAACATCGACGTAAACTTAATAGTATCTATTTTATTTTTGTATAGTCTCACGCCGGTATCCCTGAAGGGGTAGGCAGAGGTTTAATATTACACCCACATTTTTCCATGAAATTTTAGGTCCCACGTAATAGGGGGCCTATTGCCGTTACCGGGCACATCTCCAGACTCCGTGCTGCTACTGAGATTCGGAAAAACCCAGTTACACTTTGCCCGACCCGGGAATCGAACTCGAGTATTTTTTTATAGTCTCACGCCGGTATCCTCTAAGGGGTAGGCAGAGGTTTAATATTACACCCACATTTTTCCATGAAATTTTAGGTCCCACGTAATAGGGGGCCTATTGCCGTTACCGGGCACATTACCAGACTCTGTGCTGCTACTGAGAATTCGGAAAAACCCAGTAACACTTTGCCCGACCCGGGAATCGAACTCGACACCTCCGATCAGCAGTCGCATACGCTATCCACTGGACCACGGAGGCAGTTACGGAGGTAACAGTATCTATATTGTTGCGTTTTGTTCGCTGGATGAGTGCGTGTACCGGGGGCCCTATCCCCCAATTCCCTCATCTCGATGCTCCTTATTCCCTATTCCTATTCCCATTCCATCTCCGATGCCATCAGGCGATTAGTCTGCTCGTTTGCTTATTACTTACATTAAAATCATTCAGTACTATGACAATAGCGAGCCGACCACATAACCTACCACACCTGCCGCCTAGTCAAATTATTTCCTTTCTATACATTGTTACGAGAAAAATAAACATTATTAACACCTCAACCTTATAAAGCTATTAGATAATATTTAGAGTTCAAAGATTATGTATTACACTTAGTATTGGGCATAACTGTTCATATCACTTAAGATTTGAGGATAAAGAATTGCTGCGGTCACTCAAACATGCCTATCCGTTAAAAGTCTGACCGCAGCTGACCTTTTATACCACAAAGAGAAAGATAAGTAGCATGTGGATATTAGTAACTATAAGTATCGTATATGTTAGTAAGTTTTTTTTAACAATAATAGGCGGCAAATGAGCGGACGGATCGCCTGATGGTAAGCAATTACCGCCGCCCATGGACACAAGCAACACCACAGGAGTCACAAGTGCGTTGCCGCCCCTTTGGGTTAGGAAAAGGGATAGGATAAGGAGTGGGATGAGGGAGAAGGAATACACCGAACGAAACGCATCAGTTTAGGTTTTGTTTGTTTGTTTGTTTTTCGTGTGAGTGTGTGGCCAACTCTAGTGTCGCAGTTTTCAGACCGCCCGAAGGCCTCCGACATGGCCTAACGATTCTTATCCTGAGGCAAGAACCGGGACCGACAGCTTTACGTGCCCTCCGAAGCACGGTAGCGCTCAGATGTAAAATGCCACACGTGGTCACCCATCCAAGTGGTGACCTGTGCAAGCGTTGCTTAACTTTGCCGATCTGTTACGAACGGCAAGCCAAGTCTCGCTATGAGCGCTACGTCAGTCTTATCATCAGTTTAGGTACTGTTACTTTACGTCAATTTTCTGTGAGAGGGTGGTACTTCCCCGGTCGAGCCGGCCCATTCATGCTGAAATCAGCAAGGCTCTACTGAAGTGAAATAATATTGACGATGTTTGAAACTATGTCTTTTGTTGTTCTTCTTCTCCTCTTAATTTTCTTGTGATCAAGATGGTAGGCTTTTTACAAGCTTTTATTTAAAGTTTAATATATTAGTTAGTCAAGTAGTAATAAAAATAAATTCTGAACACACCTCACTATAAAAAATATCCAAAACAAAAACGATGTAACACTGCTTAGCTATAAGGAGCTTTTTTCATGTCGTAAAAACTAGTGTCGTCAAGAAGTGAATATTATCATCAGCATTTAACAGTCCACTGCTGGACTAGACCTCTCCATTGAAAGGAGAAATTGGCCTACTATACCACGCTGGCCAAACAGGTTGGTGTAGGGTTTGTATCAAGATTTCCTTCTCTTACAGTGCTGTTCTCTGTATAATATGCTCCCTCTGTCGGCTCTTACGACACGCATGGGATGATATGGGGTGGTGACAATCCGTATTATTATTACGTCACCACACAGACACGTGAATAGTTTTTATAATAATTTATCTTAGACCATGTAAATAAAAAGTTTTCTTTATATAAATTTTTACTAAACCTACATATTATTAGTTACTTCATAGTTCTATGTTTCATACAAATCTATTCATGAAAATGTTCAAATGTTAAGGCGTATGTTATAATGGGCAGCAACGTAACTTTTTTTGACTACTACTGAATGTTTCTCCGACGCATGCGTTACAAAATGCTTGTGTGTCTTTGTGGTCAATTTAAATAGTTAAATTTTCCTTGTACAAAGAGATGCTTGAGTTTATATTGAGACTCTAGTATACTGAGTTCACAAGTTTGCAAAGTTGGATCACATAATTTTCTCTTTTGACCTTAGTCTCGAGTATATTTTTAGGAATAAATCTTAAATATATGGATTAAGAACAAAAAATGACACTGGCTCATTTCATTCCCTGGGCGTCGTTAGAGGCAATCAAGGACAATATCAGAAGTAAATATTATCTTTGCGAAGATTTCTGCCTAGCCCTGGTGATAGCATCGAATACCGATGTGTCTAGATGACCACTTGAACTATTGAGCCATCGGTGCTCACTAAAAGTATTAGATAATAGCTCAATGACTTCGACGACTTTTATTCAAGTATATACTCATTCAGTTACAATAACTGAATACATTGATATAATCTACGTTCTAATTTGTTAGGTTGTGAAAGGAGTGTTGATTCAAGTTTTTTTGGGTTCTAATAATAAGGGTTTCTAATACGGGTTTATGCTCGGAGTTGCCTTACGAGATCGAATCAGACATGAGAGCCAAAAAGCAAACCAACCTCACCGACATAGCTCTCCTAAAGGTCAAGCTGAAGTGGCAGCGGGCAGGGCACAAAGCCGGAAGAACTGATGGCTGTTGGAGCAGAAAGCTTCTGGAGTGGCGAACACGCACTGGACGTCGTAGCTGAGGGAGGCGAGGTTGACTGACGATATTGTTGAGATCGCGGGCAGTGGATGGATGCGGGTGGCTCAGAATCGGTCCAGCCTTGAGGGAGGCCTATATCCAGCAGTGGATGTTTTTCGACTGATATGATGAATAAGGGTTCAGCGGAATCCGGCTCCAATGCTCCATTGCAACTGGAACAGCGCTAGGATGATGATGAATAAAGAGAGTTCCAAGAGTACTCCATTTCAGATAAATTAAACGTCAAACAAAGATTACAACCATCTCTCTATATTTTTATGTAAGGTTGTCTTCTTCTAACCCTGCACCCAATAATCGGAGCCCTACGAAACTGGGCAACAATACCAAAAAGCCTTTTAGACTAAATAGTCGGTAAACTCGATCTCGCAACTAGATAATATAATGTGCAGTTTCAGCTTGAACAGTTAATGAGTTTGTTTTTTCCTACAATCACAGAAGGCTTGATGCCATGTATTTCTATTACATTAATTTTATTTAGAAATATATATATGTAGTTATATAGGTATATTTATTTATTTTTATGTACCTACGGTATTATTTTTATTAATAATGTATTTATAAGTACATATAATTATATTTCATATTATTGTGCTATATACAAATATTTTCCCGCATCTACTGTCATTTTTTCACAATCACTGTTCCACAAGGTACGCCATTACCCACTATTTTAGCTTTGCTATTTAATATATATATCCGAACTAGGTTGTCTGGAAGAAATCGCAATGTGCGATAAGACCGCCCTTGTACCATTAGTTTTAAGATTGTTGATGTAATTTATTGTAATACCTATTGTGTATTTACTGGTGTACAATAAAGTGTTTTTATCTTATTAATTTTGTTACGTCTTGCTCACACAATGATTTTAACTACTAATCTCAAATATCGTAGTCCACTGCTGGACATAGGCCTCTCCCAATATGCGCCAAGCGGACAATCAACGAACACTGTAATATCATTAAATAAACAATTACTTACCCTAATTACCTACTGACATTTTTATCCTATGTGTAGCATGCAAAAATCAATCATTACAGAAAGTAACAGCCTTTTCCGGCCATATTGCCGATGGCAAACATTAACGTGAATGCCATGTGCCACTGCCATATTAACATGTAACATGACATTTTAACCGACAGCCCAAAAAGTGATAGTTGTGTTTTGAGTACTTGTTATCTAATTAATATGCCTTCTTCGGTTGTGGTTTGCACTTGCGCAACTATTATTATGTGGACTTTTGATGGATTTTCCTTATAGGATTGACTTATTTTGATAGATTATGTTACGTATTTTACTGTGAATAAATGGATACATCTTCTTCACTTCAATAATCTGTGATTTTTTGTCTTGGTCGTGGTTTTGATTCGTGTCTACGACTTCCGATCCGAATTTTTTGAATTTTTTGTGTGTTGAGTCTGACTATCACTTTTATGTCTGGCTGTAATTAATTTTTAGTTTGTATGTTTTATAACATCACAATAACACTATACCTATACCTATAAGTACCTACCTATGTTTTCCGGTTCTGGTCGTCATAGTACAAGCTCTGCTTAGTTTAGGAGTTGATGATCGCCTGTAAGCTGTGCTTATAAAAAATAAGTTCTCTAGTACCAAGTTACTCATTCTTCTTTGATCAGTCATTAAAAATACATTTTATTGTCATATGGGTCTTTAAGCGTAAACCGTTCTAGTCACGTGTGAGTTAAGAAATGGCAAAGTTTGAGAATTGAAAGTCCCTAATTACATCATTCCTTTTCACAAATATCAATTCAAAAAGTCAGAAATTCGCAAAGTCGGTAAAGAATGCTAACCGCGAATCGCGTGACCCCGCCACAACATGGGACCGTAGTGGGATACCGCGGTGGTTTTAGTGAGTAAGCCTCTAAGGGAGAGCCTCACACACGTCCTCCGTTAGCCCCCAACACGATTGATTGTTCAATTCGACCGAGTGGCGGTGTCGAGACGGCTCATAAGGAGTTTCCACCGCGCAACAAAAAAAAAAAGAAATTCGCAAAGTCGTCGATCCTTGTATTCCCAGTTCATACCTCAGGACATAAGTCATTATGTATTGGAGGCCTCCGGGCGGAATATAACGTACCGTACCATAGCCACTTACACGAAAGGAAGGAAATACTTCACAAATATCTTTAAATAGCAGTGAATTGAATATAAAATGTATCAAATAGGCTTAAAATCATGTCAAGGCTTTTCCAATCCATGTCACTTCTCGTATAAGTTCGTCATCGTTCGAATGGTAATGTTTTCGTCCTCAGCTCTCACAGTATGGCAGTGTGGAGGTCATTACCAGGTCGCAACTTTGACCCAGACCGAGTTGTCGGGGACAACACGAGAGCATGCGTGATGGAATGCTGAGGATGCGACCATTTTAGAACAGTTATTACTTGACACGGGTGTTGGAGCAACAGAATTATAGTGTTAGGTACTACTTGCTACTATGGTAGTAGCTACTTAGATGGGTGCCCCTTTGTTGTGGCATTTACTTCAGAGCGCTGGCGTGCTTCATCAGGCACGTAAAGCCGACGGTCCTGGTTGCGGCTTGCGTGCGATATATAAATTCCAAACACTTGAATTCGCCACACACTCAAATTAAAAAGGAAAAAGGCTACTTAAAATCACCGCTGTAAAATGGTTTAAGGTACCTACTGCACATTTGAGGATTCTATAGTTACTTACAGTTTTTTTTTTCTCTATAAAAAGTTACATCATAGTAATATTAGTAACAAAGTCATCGTGGTTACTCTGTTGGCGTATAATGTTAAGGGTATACGTACTGTCTTTACTTGGTCTGCCTTACCTGAACCGCTTCTTGGAAGATACCCTTAAACTTCTACCGGTTCGCTGCGTTGCAAGAAAACTCTGTATCTGACCGTCTTTGGTAATAGTGTAAATACTTTTTTTATAGCATAGGAAGACAAACGAACAAGCGGGTTACCTGATGGTAAATAATCACCGCCGCCCATAGACACCTGCAATGGCCGAAGGATCACAAGTGCGTTGCCTATCTTTTTAAGAGGAATCTGCTCGCTTCTTGAAGATTCCAATGTCGAACTGGTTTGTCAATACCGCTGCAGGTAGCTGGTTCCACAGTTTGGCCGTACGAGACAGGAAATGGCGTGTGAATCGTACGGTAGAAGAACGCCACTCATCAAGGTGGTGAGGGTGGAATTTTAATTTGTGGCGAGTTGTACGGTGGTGAAATTCTGCAGCGGGTATCAGACCAAACAACTCCTCAGAACACTCCCCATGATATATACGATAGAGAACGCAGAGAGACGGAACATCTCTACGCAGGTCAAGATAGTCGAGCCGGTTTGTAAGGACCGCGTCGTCGATGACTCGAGCCGCTCGAAGTTGGACGCGGTCAAATGGAATCAGTTGGTATTGTGGTGCCCCGGCCCAAAGATGGCAGCAGTACTCCACGTAATTTAAATAATTATACTTCCTTTTTACTAATATATAGAATGTGCCACTGATTTCATTTCAGATTGCTTCTGAATTATTTATCTATAAATTCTACAAAAATATTATAGTTGTTTTATAATATCACGTCAACTGTTATATAATATTTTATATAAATTATATACTGTACAGCAAATAAATATTTGCTGTGTTATAAATACATATTATGTATGCGTAAAAAGAGATGGATAACATATCAAATATTTATTTAAAGTCATTATGTAAATAATATTCATATCATCGCTACTTTACCGATTATTTGATTTACTGAGCAGTAGAAATATTAGATTTGAATGAAAATATGATTTATGTAAATCAAATTTTAAAAGCTTTTAGGTTCGACATGTTACGCGTATGGTGCAGATGTTAAATAGCATACATACATATACCTACTCACGCCTTTTTTCCATCGGGGTAGGCAGAGACAACAGAACGCCACTTGCTTCCATCCTTACAAACCTTACGCGCTTCCTCTACACTCATTACTCTTTTCATACATGCTCGCCGGTTTCGGGTACTTCGGAACTTGCCATTTTTTAGGACGTCCCCAATTTGATCGAGGAATGTCCGACGAGTTTTTTTATTGTTAAATAGCCGCCTCGTCAAATTAGCACTGCACAGATTTTAAAAAGAATAATAACATTATTTATATTTTTAAGGACTCACGCCTGTATCCCCGAAGGGGTAGGCAGAGGTGAAATATTACATCCACATTTCGCATTAATATAATAACATTAATGTATTCATGTTTAGCTTTCGCTTAGGCAAGTTACAAGCTAGATTAACTTACATCTATACAAACCAGGGTTCGAGGATATACAACATGTAACAAGTTTAATGCACATCTTGAAAGTACTTTGTTCAGAATCGGCAACTGAATCCATTTCCGTCATTTTTAATATTGTTTATTTTTAGTCTTAAAATAATTAAAATAACGTAAATTGTAGTCACTCATTTTTTAAAAAATTGGGTTATTCGAAAATAAACCTTAAATCAAAGCAGAACGGCTTATTTTTAAATGCATTTGTTAAATGGTTCCACGTTGACTTACACAAACGCACACATTAAAACAACACAATTTAAAAAAAAATTGAGCTATTCGAAAATAAACCTTAAATCAAAGCAGAACGGCTTATTTTTAAATGCATTTGTTAAATGGTTCCACGTTGACTTACACAAACGCACACATTAAAACGACACAATTTACAAAAAATTGAGCTATTCGAAAATAAACCTTAAATCAAAGCAGAACGGCTTATTTTTAAATGCATTTGTTATATGGTTTCACGTTGACTTACACAAACGCACACATTAATACAACACAATAGACGGCAAAAGACAATAGCACACAATTGACCACCAAAATGTCTATCATCTATCTTTCACTAACGTAGGTAATAAACAACGGGAAAGAGCGAGACGTAATGTCTCGCTCGCTCTGGCGCATGACAAGCGCAGCGGGCGATGCGCTTAGACATGTTATGACAAGTACAACCGGGAATATCTATCTGATTCTATCAGTGAGTGCTGTGAAAACCTTTTTAAAAGTTCACTTGTTTACAAAATGTGTAATGGTGTATAATTTAATCATTCAACAACAAAGTGAAAAGTTCAACATCATCTTGATGTTGACTTGTCACCCATGGACTTTCTCATTGTGGAGAAATAATAAATCACCAGTTTATTGTGACGACAGAAAAAGTGCCGAGTAGTTAATAAATTAAGATACTAGCTGCTTTTGAAACAGTGAAAAGATGTGATTTGTGAGGAAATACTGAAGTGCTACGTGGACGAAAGAATTGTGATTTAAGCCTGTAAGTTATTTTATTATTCTATTATTGTAAGTATTTAGATTCACAAGACAACTTTAAACACGCCGTTCTTGTTCATTTCTCTCATTGATATTCTTTTATTTTATCTGATTAAGTTAAGATAGTCACAATAGTCACTTACGATGTTAAGAAACAATAGATCGTGCATATTAATAACAAACAATACATGATTCGACTGTCCACACCATAGCTTAAAAGTGTGATGGAAAGAAATACTCATAATATCTTTGGTAATATCAACAGTAGCCGACAAATTGTTCAAACATCATTTTTGTAAACCCCACTCTATCAGAGTGTGGTTTACAGACTGAATTTCATACATTTTGTTATATCGTATAATGTTTCGTTCCTATCAGATCGCTGTTGTTTGTTTACCATAGCAACCGTTTCGTTTGTGTGCGTGCGCAGATTTAGAGTGACCACGATTTTCACTTTTAATTGAGTTAATACTTTCTTTAAAAAACATTATTTACGCAAATAAAAAAAATATTTCAATGCATGCATTATGATTGTAACAAGGTTTTCTAATTGGGGTGTCTGAGGATGTGCATTATTTCCATTACACGTTGTATATGAATGGATATATATCAAGATATATATCCGATATATTTGCGATATTTATATCAACCTCGATTCGACGATATATATCAAATGTTTTTTTGTGATATATTGCAATACAAAAATGGTTTAAAAAGAATATTATTTTTGCGTTTGTTACTGTATTTCTACTTCCCAAATGTAGATGGCGTGGGAGTAGAGTTAAAACATACTCCCTAATGGTAAGTTCTAATCTAAAAATGGCAACACAATTATAAAAAAAGGTTTTATATTTTTGAGTTGATTTTTGATATATAAGATTTTATGTTTTTAGTTGATTTTGCCTGATCTCAAAGAAGATTTTATGTTTCTTAGTTGATTTTGCCTCATGTAAAAGAAGATTTTGTGTTTTGGTTTCATTTGTATATTATTGTATCACAATTAATGCATTTGATTTGTCTGATTTTAAGTACTCAAATGAATAAAACATTAAAAACATTTTAGTTTTTTATTTTTGATCATTTTAGTATGTAAGTAAATAATAGTAATAATACAATGAAATAATAATATGACTTATATACAAAATATATCAATCATATATCATCATCAAAATATATATCCGATATATATATATATCCGATATATATCGTAAATATCCGATATTTTGATATTTATAATAAATATCGGATATTTTCGAACCCTGATACAAACTGTCTGTTTCTATAGGTGTAAGTTAATGTATCTATACAAACAGACACAAATGGAATGTTCAAAGGATATTTTTTTACTGAAATCCTCTAAGTCGGCTATCCTAGATGTTGAAATTCTCCTGCTTTTAAAATAATGTTAGCCAATGAATGCATATTTTGAAATATACGAATAAATAAACATAAACTAAATACATTGATAGCTCTAATTGTATTATTGGTTGATTCAAATAACTCTAAAATTGTAATTAAGATCTTGAAATGAACCGTTACAAGTGGATATGCATTTTGAACCTCTGTTATGTAATGCTGTAGTTAAAGTTAACCTTTAGTTATTAATAGATAGCTGTCAGCTGTCATTACGTAACGAAGGTGCGGTGATTTATCTATTTATGGCGATTGTGAAACTATTTTTACAAAGGGAAAAGTGGCTATCCGATTGGATAAGAACTTTCAGCTAGTAGCAAAAATCATTTTTTTTTGCATTAATGTAGAAGATATAATAATAATAATAATTCTTTATTTAGACAACAAAGGCCCATTCGAAGGTGTTAGTTACATAGGTACTTACAAACTAATGTTAGTATTCTTAAAAAACTAAAAGATACAGAAGATAGACTAGTATGTCAGCCTCTCCCCACATGAATCCGGGAGCAATAATTCATGTAGAGAGAATCAAGCCTATCAGCTATCATAGCCAAGACGCGGTTGGGGCTGGCCCGCACTCTGCAGAGCAAGGATGCGCATCTTTTACGGATGGTCGTGTAAAAGCAATCCACTCTGTTTTCAAAGAACATGCCTGATGCGCTGCAGAAACGAGGCAGCCCCAACAATGCCCGGAACGCATTATTAAATTGTACTCGTAGAGCATTGTATGATCTTTGCGTGTATCTGGCCCACAGGCTGCTTGTGTAAAGCGACGTGCAGTAAGCTCTGAATAGAGTAATTTTCACTTGACGTGAACATTATTATCTAATATCCTAGGCTAAACACACATTCAATACATAGACATGAGAAACACCAGTCACCGATGATGTAACTCATGCCAAAGCACTATCTAAGAGAGTATTTTTGGAAGTCTAATCTTCAAATAATTACGCAGACCCTTTTGCATAAAAAGTAAATGTTAGCATTATCGTTATTCTCGTTAACAACACAGAACGATTTAAGGCACATCGCGTGTGACTCTCTAAGTGTTATAATTGTTATAGTGACCTTTACTTGCTAACTAGTTGATGTTTCGACACACACGACATGTCATGACATCACACACACTTATCTATCGCACACTGATATATGATATCATTTCGATAACAGCACATGAGTAGATAAACGGAACAGAGACACAGCTTTATACAACAGCGCGAATCGGTTGCACTACTACGAGCACGCGGCTTATGTGTGCGTGACCACTGGCCGCTTGTCGTGTACGCGGCGAGAGTGGAAAGAACCGGTTTACGTAGGCACAGGCAGTTGACAATCTTAGGGTTATTACGGTTTTAATATTTTAATGTAAAAAAGTGGTGTTTTATTATTAATAATGGTTGTTTATTGTTCTGTGTGTATGAATAATACAAGATGAAATAATAAAATCATTATAAAGATTTTAACAATGGTAACGTATAATTGGGTTTTTTAATTAGGTATAACTCCTGATAATTTTGTCGCATTTGTTGAATTGTTCGAGCAAAAGTTTCGCGAATATTTCGATCTTGAAATAAATATTGTCAATGTTGGCAACGAAATACTTAACAA
Organism: Euclidia mi; assembly: GCA_944739405.2. Taxonomy (NCBI): domain Eukaryota; kingdom Metazoa; phylum Arthropoda; class Insecta; order Lepidoptera; family Erebidae; genus Euclidia; species Euclidia mi. Next base: position 110,755,028 of record OX123186.2, on the reverse strand, counting down.
CTCATTAGTTGTGAAATTGTGTAAAATCAATTAATGTTTACAAAACCAATGACTATCAGAAAGTGATCAGCCATGAGATAGGGATTACAAAAAAACAGGTGCATGCGATTTTCGACCTTATTGACGTAACTCAGAATTTACAATTTTAATAACGTATCAATGTCAGAAAGCAAGAAAATACCAAATAAAAGTCTGTCATGAATTGTCAATAAGGTCGAAAATCGCATGCACCTGTTTTTTGTAAGCCCTATCGATGGCTGACCATTTTATAGTCATTTGTTTTGTAGACGTTCATTTGTCTTACACAATTTCTTTTTAAACTTATTTTAGATACCTATCCCCGTGGTAAAACTAGTGGCCATAATAGCTAAAGGAGATTCCTATGTTTATTAGCAAACTAGATCATATTACCAGAAAATATTCAACACGATTAGTGGTATCGTTGGGAATGTCAAATAAATCACGTCGTCACGTCGTGTCCTTGGTAACAAATGTATATTTTTATTGCGTGCTTTTAAAAGTTTCAGGTGCATGCCTTCTTTGGTTCCACTCGCTATTTTATTTACAACGGCTGTACTTCTGCCGTATAGCGAATCCGTTGAGTCCAAGAATCTGCCCAATCCACGAATCTGTCGAGTTGGGTATCTGCCAAATCACGAATCTGTCCAATCCAGAATCTGTCGTATACCGAACAAGCGATTTGTCTTAAACTATTGTGACAACCCTACCAAGATAGGTAACAAATTTACAAGCTCTTAAGAAGCTGTCTCTCTGTTCGGTTTATTTACTCATGTGATAACAGGCTGAGCAATTGCAGCAGTAAAATCTATTAACTTCTCATTTGGCATATTCGTTTCAGCCGCATCGATAAACTTTTGTTTGAACTACAAATATTTTTTTCTAGTGTAGGTATTCTCTGTGTCCATTGTATAAATGTTTATATCCCACGATACATGACTAAAAGCTAGTGCCTCCCTATCTGTAACACAAATTGCGCATCACATAAATTACCGTCTCGTGTGGAGATTGAAATAACGATGTTCGGCGGAATGTTACACTGAGATATCTTCTAAAGCTACTATACGCCATCTGCGTAGTCAAATATTTGAATTTATAAGGTGACTATACTTTAGGGTTAGTAGTTTAGTATCTCAATCTGCTAGGAGGTCAGTGCATTTATTTATAATATGTTTGAGTTTAACAATATCTTAATATATAAAATCCTTGCGTTACTGACTGACTGACAGACACGCTACAGCCGTAACTACTGGGCGCAGGAAGCTGAAATTTGGCATGTATGTTCCTTGGGGACCGTAGGGGTGCACTAAGAAGGGATTTCTCGAAATACCCACGAAATCGGCCAAAACGAGTAAATTAAAAAAATGCAAGCATAGCTGCTGGCGTCCTCTAGTTTATTTATAATATGTTTGTGTTTAACAATATATAAGTGTTTATAAGGTAGCTGGTTACCCAAGTACAGGCTCTAACTAGTTTGGAATCAAATGTTTGACCCAGGAACCGGCGAGCATGTATGAAAAAAGTAATGAATGAAGAGGAAGCGCGTGAGCTTTGTAAGGATAAAAGTGGCGTGCCGTTGTCTCTGCCTACCCCGACGGGAAAAAGGCGTGAGTATATGTATGTATGATTTATTATATAAAATGTGCGTTATGACTGTGTAATAGATACGGTGTATTAAAACACAAATAAGTTTGAATCATAAAGCCACGGGACAGCTTTCAGTTAATTTTCACACATTGACGCTAATTCTAGCACCGTATTTTATGGCACTGTAGGCGTAGTGATCTATGCGGGTTCGATTCTCACATGTGACAAAAATACCTGCTGAATATTTTACTGTGGTTAATGTCGCAATTCTTGAAGAGTACCTTTCTATACAAAGGAACTGTCATTATCTATACAACTTACATAAAAGTAGGCATAGATATACTAGTAAAAGAAACCGAAAGTAGGTAAATAAAATTTACGTGTCTGCTTTATTTTCATAACAAAACATCCTTTTCTATATATAGATCAGTACGATTCTTTGTTCCGGGTAAACGGTTCCACCGATCTAGACAGCACTATTTATGACAGATAGATATAAAATGGTTTCCATTGGCGTGCAACAAGTTAGGTACCTAATATTTCAATAATCACGCGGGATGCTACCCTGTATGAGGTAAAATAATATGAAAAACTCATTGCATGGTTGGCGTAGTGGTTTAAGCGGCCGCCTCGCCGCTTGACACTGCGCCGAAGTGTTGTAGGTTCGATTCCCACACGAGACAACACTTTAATTGTGTGATCCATAAATTGTTGTTTCCAGTTTGGGTGTTCATTGTGTCCGTTGGTTGTATGTTTGTAAAGTCCCCCGCGACACAGGATTTATTCCTAGTGCGAAAGTTGTCTGTTTAAAGCAAATAAAAAAATTATACCTATGCATCGAGCAGGTGGCCCAATATCTCTATGGAGAGCCGTGGGGTACGCCTAATTCCAGCAGTAGTAGACCTACCCATCGTAATAATCATCATTATCCTCTAGTTGCACCGAATACCTACGCCTGGGATCGCGGGATCCGGGTTTCTAGTCTAACCAGATTTGAAGGAATACAAGCTTTAGCACAGGATCAGCGATTAGATCCCTTTAATTAATACCTATATACATACATACATAGTCTCACGCCTATAACCCCGAAGAGGTAGGCAGAGGTGTATATTAATAGTTTATACGAAAGCATATGCTTTCGTATAAACTATTAATTAGTTGCAATTTTGCAGCTAATGTCACTTCTTATTGCGATTATAAATGTGAAAGAGTTTGAGGATGTGTGGATGTTTCTTTATGTTACACGCATAAACTTCTCGGCGGGTTTTAATTAAACGTTACAGTAATATGGTTTATATATCAGAATGACACATAGGCTACTTTTAGTCGTGATAACAGAACACCAACGTCTCAGAAACCGCAAATATTCCTCTTACCGAAACAATTTAGTTTTTCTTTCAACAATACTAACCATAAAACAAAGAAGGGTCTATAAAACGCTATCTAACCGACAATCAGATCTCGACAAACCACATAATTCCTACTGACCTGCCGCTATAAAGATCCACCGCGAAATAAAGCCAAATTAAATTAATATGGACACCTTCAAAGTGCTATGGCATCTTGCTTCACGCTCTCAACAGTAGCAGATAATGACAGTGTATGGTCCATTTAACAGCTTAAAGTCTATGTTACGACAGTCGGCACAAAGACTCCAAAAGTTATATAAGTGACTTATGGTGCTTCGGAGGTTAGGAGGTCAATGTGTTGGTAGTTTCGCGTAATTATCTACATACCATTCATGATTACTTCATTTACTATTTGGCAGAAGCGAAACGGTATTGCCAGTGTAATTGAGAAGTTAATGATGTCTACACTAATATTATAAAGAGGAAAAATTTGTATTTTTGTTTGTAATGGATAAACTCAAAAACTACTGGACCGATTTTAAAAATTCTTTCACCATTAGAAAGCTACATTATCTGCGAGTAACATAGGCTATATTTTATTTTAGAAAAAATAGGGGTCCGTCAGGACGCTGGTGAAACCGCGGGGAACGGCTAGTTGTTAATATTTTTATGCAGTATTGTTGGTCCAGTAATTATTGAGCCTGACTTGGGTGGAGATCGTTTGTTCGATCCAAATGCGAAATGGAAACTTAAAATCCTTATTTAATCCAGCTTATTGAATTTAATTATTTATTAAAATGAGATGGCACGAGGGTATCTACGCACGTCGCGTTACATACCAAAAGCCTACCCATCTTTCATGGCAGTAGTTAGTTAGTTAGTTGGAAGAGGGTTTTCCGCACTTAGCCACTTATTTGGGCCATTGTGCGTAAGTGGCGACTTGATTGACGCCGACTACTCATACCACCTTAGCTCCTTCCAGAAAGCCATTAGTTGGCTGATGTCGTTCAAAGCCTCACACATGGTTCTGGGGTTGTTCAGCAGCGTTGCCCGTTGATCGCTCACACTTGTGCAATGCAGAATGACGTGAGCGGGTGTTTCTTCAGTTTCCATGCAGCCCCTGTACAGTGGGCTGTCCGTAACGCCTATGTTGAATAGGTGCTTGTTGAGTGGACAGTGGCCGGCTATTATGCCTGTCAGATGCTTAAGTGTTTTCCTATTTGAATGCAGCAGCTTGTGCGAGAGTCGCTTGTTCAAGCAGGGGATAGCATCTTTTAATTTTTCATGGCAGTAAAGACATGCCGTCTGATCTTTTAGCTTTCTCAAATAAAAGAATTCAAGAAATGAGAAATGCTGTCAAAGCTCAACTTAAAATAGAATTCCCTTTACCTTCTCACCTTTTCGTTGATTAACCCCTTGTATGCCGGATCGCATATCTACGCGAGACACAATAGCTTTTTAATTGTGTCTGGCATTCCGGCATACAAGAGGTTAAAGCCACCGCATTTTTTTATTGCTACAAATGATATTAAGTTGCGATTAGTCCAAATTAAATTTATTTATGTTAATATATTCGAGACTATCAATCAACTATATTATATTCATCTCAGATAGTTTGGTAACGGTTATCAATCGTAAATTACCAGTTTTGCGGAACTTTCCGGTCTTAGAATGGAATTGGATCGTTTTGTGTTTTTGCGAAAACATTAATGTTTACTACTTGATGAGTAGTATTAATACGAAAGTTGTGAGCAAATCTAGTTGTTACAACATGGTAACAGTCTGTTTAGTATACTATTGATGAGATTATCATATGACCTGGACTGGAATGCAGGTCACAAAGGTAATGGATACTGTACTACCTCATGAATATTGATAGTACATACCCTTGAAAGAAATCCCTAGAAAAGCAGATATATTTTTACTTTCTTTGACAAGTAGTTATTATCACTCTTAACATATCGTTATGTTGTTACTTATGTATATACCTACTTACTGCTTAATTTTATAAAACGAACTAAAATCACGGAATAATGTGTCCACGTCGAAACCTCCGGGCAAATGGAAGGTATTTGAATCGAGATCCGTTATGTTACTTATTATGTACTAGTAAGTATGTGCACTCGTCGCGAGAGTCTGTACATATATATATGTATATCAGTGTTGTCCAATAAACTATAAAGAACACTTCGTATTTGACTGCACGGTTGGCGTAGTGGTTTAAGCAGCCGCCTCACCGCTTGACACTGCGCCGAAGTGTTGTGGGTTCGATCCCCACACGAGACAACACTTTGTGTGATTCATAAATTGTTGTTGCGAGTCTGGGTGTTCATTGTGTCCGTTAGTTGTATGTTTGTAAAGTTCCCCGCGACACAGGATTTAGTCCTAATGCGGGAGTTGTCTTTAAAAAAAAAAAACACCTGTTTCTAAATCTTCAAACAAGTTAATCACTCAATATTAAAGAAACTGAGTAAGTATTGAAGAAACTGACAGTGGCCATTGTTTCGTGACCTTCAGTGACCTCAGGCGAGCACCAAACCCAGACACGCGTGATTGATGGCTGTGGAATATATGGAAATTAACCGCTAAATTATTCACACTGTTAGGCTGCGTCTCCACTAGACATAAGCGAGTTGGTGGCAAAACACTTTACAATAGTATCACATGTGCTGAGCCATGCTAGGAAGATAAAGAGATTCTTCAAATGGAAAAGGTGAGGTTTTCCTGCAACTAGAGGGAGGATCCGAGTCTGTGTGGTGACGGATTAAGAATACGGATTGTCACCACCCCATATCATCCCATGCGTGTCGTAAGAGCCGACAGAGGGAGCATATTATGCGGAGAACAGCACTGTTAGAGAAGGAAAACTTGATACAAACCCGTTTGGCCGGCGTGGTATAGTAGGCCAATTCCTCCCTTCAAAGGAGAGGCCTAGTCCAGCAGTGGACTGTTAGAGGCTGATGATCAGAGGGACGATCCTCTACCCAGGTTAGGTGATCGTACCTGATGGTGTACCGCCGAAGATGTGACTGTGTGTGATTCCGGATCTTCAATCGTATCTTCACTTTTCTGTCTGTGTGTTTAGACGCCTCCTGTTTGTTGCACATTATACGATAAATGGTCTCAGTTGTATATAGCTGCGACTATACTTTATAAACGCCTGCCTTATACAAAATCGTTTTTAATGATTTTATCATTATTTATTTGTTAAACATAGGTCATACAGGTTTTACAGGTGTCATATCGTTTTGCAAGAAAGAGATAAAACATACCTACTTACTTAAAATTTTTTTGATGCTCGCAACCCCTATGGGTTTGCGAATTCACCGTTCCTAAAATTTACACCCTGGCTAAAAAAATATAAATAATTAAATCCAAGCAACAACTCACTTTAATTTGTGCCATTGTACTTATATCGATAAAATTGCATTATTATTCGTTTGCATGTTGCGACAGAAACGATTAGGTCAACTTTTTATGGAAGTTGTTTACAAGAGATGGTAAGAATGAAGAAGATATTGAAAGAGGAGTTAATGCAGGTAATAGTGTGAATGGAGCTCTGAAGGCGTTTATGAACAGTCAAAACGTGTCCAAGAAGGCGCGTTTGGCTGTACATAGAGGGGTGTTAGTGCCTACCCTTATGTATGGTAGTGAAAGTTGGGTATGGCAGAAGGGACTTGAAAGTAGAATAAATGCTGTAGAAATGAGAGCACTGAGAAGTATGTGTGGTGTGTCTTTGACCGACAGAATAAAGCATTGTGTGATACGAGAGTGGTAAGGGGTAAAAGAAGATGTAGTGACAAGCATCGAGAAAGGCATGTTAAGATGGTTATGACACATGGAGAGTATGGATGACGAAAGACTGACAAAGAAAATATATAAGGCAAGTGTGAATGGGACAGGACGAAGGGGAGACCTAGGCGGACGTTCTCTGACCAGATTGGAGGCATCCTAAAAAGGACAGGTCAGAAGTACCCTAAACATAAGAGCATGCATGAAAAACTTGATGGGAGTGAATGAAGCAAGAGAGGTATGTCAAAATCGTTGCAAATGGCGTTCCGTAGTCTCTGCCTACCCCTCCGGGAAACAGGCGTGAGTCTATGTATGTATGTTTTATGGAAGTCGATAAACACAGATATACAAAGAGCTGTGTTTTGGATTAGTTTCTAGTTGTTGCAGTCTGGGTGTTAATACTGTCCGTTTGAATGTTTGTAAACCTTCCTTCCAGATAGGAACAAATCTTAGTGGTGTGGGCCTTTTAAAGTCATTTCAGTTTAATAAGCAGCCTCAAGAAGCTACAATAGCTGATTATCCAACATGGAAAGTCATATACTTGGCTCAGTTTGTTGCCAAACAAATGTTGCGTGCGGCTGACCAATATAACAGGGAGATTACTTACATCTCTATAATTTCTAGAATGCCTCGTGGAGTACTTTCGAAACGTACCTACTGCTAGTCGGGAGGTTCAGAGTTCGATGAATGGAAAATGTTTATATAATTATGTAGTGGTATTGGTCTAGTCTAATAGATAGTGACACTGATAGCTAAGCCAAAGCAATGAATACAGATTTACATAGAAGCACAGTTCTTAAGGATTTCGTGTGCCGATTCTAAGTGGAGACTGTCTCCAGTTTAGTTCGTAGTTGGCGCCGTTAGCAGCGCTGGCGTCGTTCTACGTCTCTCTTGCTCTCGCAGTAAAGATACACTCGAGGAACGTTCGTCTCTCTTGCTCTCGTAAAGACAGCTGTTACAGCGTGACTGCCACGCCGCCAAGCGGCAATTTGGGTCACAGAAAGTTTGTCTTCAGAGCGCCCATAGGAAATGTGCCTCTATGTAAATATCTGAGCTCTTTGGCCAAAGGTCATGGGTACTATTTCTACCCGGCACAACCTTTGTGTATTGGGCAGTACATTTTTCTGAGTACGGCTCTAATTTGTCTATAATACGTATAAGAATGTATAAGCAGGTTTATCAGTTATCTGGTTACCATAGTACAGCTCCGCTTAGTTTCAGATTAGATAACCGTATGACATGACTGTGACTAATAACCCAGTATGTAAAAGTTTTAAGTATTTAATGCTCGATAGACAGACTACGGAATTCAATATCTTAATATATAAAATCCTTGCGTTACTGACTGACTGACAGACACGCTACAGCCGAAACTATTGGGCGCAGGAAGCTGAAATTTGGCATGTATGTTCCTTGGGGACCGTAGAGGTGCACTAAGAAGGGATTTCCCGAAATTCCCACGGGATCAGCCAAAACGGGTAAATTAAAAAAAAATGCAGGTGTAGCTGCTGGCGTCCTCTAGTTGGAAATATAGATAGATCTGTAAATTTTAGATTCGTTTTTGACATAAGCTCCATACGAAATATGTCAAACACGAATAAAAAATCTACAGATCTATCTATAGTTCGAATATTGAAAATGGCCGAGAATGGCATTAAATTTGAACAACTGAATTAGACAATGTCTAATCTTTTTAAAATAGGTAACAGTTTTATTCTTTAAATAAAATATAGAAATCAAATGCACGATCATTTAATCGTCATTTGTGTAAATATTCAAACACTATACCAAAAAGTCAGACATACATAAGTATTGATTAGATAACAAATACTTAACTTTCATTTTGTAGGATAAGTGACAAGTCATGTGGATATATATCCAGTGTTGTTACATTCCATCACTTACATTCTGTGATGTAACCTAGTGATTTATACCCAGTGACTAACACGTAGTGTCTTTGGGTCGATTCCCACACAAGACACCATTTTCTGTGATCCAAAAATTGTTCATACAATATTATTTAGCGGGTCTTAGTCGCGATTATTTACTTATTTAAAGGCATGAATACCTCTGTTGTTCTCCTACGTTTCCCGGCTTGCAACGGTTGTGGTCGCGACCACAACCGTTGCAAGCCGGTAGAAACTTATCGCGACTAAGACTAATGAATGGAAGGAAAGAGGAACCCACCACGCAACCTCGGATTGACCACCCCAACTATTGCAATAGAAAAAGGTTGACAATACCGAACTCCTCTAAAAGGATAAGGGATATAGGAATGGTATGGGTTCCAGGAAGATACCTGACTTGCAGTATCCCGCTGTATGCGCCGACTAATATTCGACATGTGTTTCGCCTCTGCACGAGGCATCCTCAGGAGCGATGGGCAACGACTGAGTTCCTATATCCCTTATCCTTTTAGAGGAGTTCGGTATTGTCAACCTTTACTATTGCAATAGTTGGGGTGGTCAATCCGAGGGTGCGTGGTGGGTTCCTCTTTCCTTCGATTAGGTTACAATGGAGTGTCGCCAAGTAACGCCTGATTCAATCAACTATACCCAAAAAATTTTGTTTCGAGTCTGGGTATGGAGAACAGGGTGACTATACTCCGAGGCTTATAATCATTGACTAACACCCAGTGATTCGTCGTCATCATCAGCATTATTTTTAAAACTGTCTCACTGCAGAGCACTGGTCAACCCACATTATAAGAAGGGTTGGACGCAATAGCGTTGCCAGCTAAGCTGCCTAGTGAGGGGCAAGTTGTTATGAAATATAAGAAAATTACGAATTGTAGGTAAAGTCAAGTCAAAAGCACATCATGAATTATACAAAATAAATTAGCGGGTCTTAATCGCGTCCAATTTACTTATCTGTATATATAAAATCCTTGCGTTACTGACTGACTGACAGACAAGCTACAGCCGAAACTACACGGCGCAAGAAGCTGAAATTTTGCCTGTATGTTCCTTGGGAACCATAGGGGTGCACTAAGAAGGAATTTCCCGAAATTACCACGGGATCGGGCAAAACGGGAAATCCGAATATATGTGCGTGCGAAGCCGCTGGCGTCGACTAGTTTAAGATATAAATAGGTACCTCTTTGTTGCCGATGTTTCGCTCGTCTTGCACCGAGCGTGGTCACAGAAAGACTGATGACTACCGACAGTGCGAACTTAAATAAAGACCAAGTGAGGGTAGGTGCCGAAACCCGCACTTCCACAAGACGGCGCTGAGCTCTCATCGGTCTCTCCGCGACCAAGCTCGGTGCAAGACGAGCGAAACGTCGGCAACAAATAGGTATTTATTTTGTATGATTTATACAAATCGCGAAAGTTTAAAATCGATTAAGAGCACATGGAGCTTTTCACTTGTAGTACGAGACTAGTAATAATAACAGTACAGATCCCAACGTACAGCTCCACAGAATTATGTTTGCTTTACTTTTGGCAACGTTTTTTAAATCTCTGCAGCGGAGTTGCGGCTGCAAATTTAAATATTTTTATGTTATTATAGTTATAGATTTAAACCATCATTATGAGTCGACAGTTGACAGTTAACACACCATTAGAAGCGCAGTTCTTAAAGATTTCGTGGGCCGATTCCAAGTGGAGACTGTCTCCAGTTTATTTCGTAGTTGGCGCATTTTTTCATATTTTTTCTAGCAAAGCATAGAATTTCGATATTTAATCAACAGAAACTTTACCGCAAATTTGTGAATCTGTCATGTAATCAATGAGGTCATGCTTACGTTTAATTTATTTTCATAATAACAAGGATTTAATTCAATAATCCTAAGTTGTTTTATCAAGCGAAATTTAGATGCAAAATGACTAATAATGCAAATTGTATAATATTTAATTAATTAAAGTTGGTTTAGGTTAGAGCTCACTTTCTGCTCTGAGGCACCAATGCGACAACACTGAATAAAATCAATCTAAACGATATTAGATAGGGACCAATATTTTTATCGCAGATTCTCTCGTTGCAGTAACGCTGCAAAAATTACCTTATTTACAGCTTACTGCCAGTCGTTCTACACTAGCCAGTTGTGGACTGATTACACGCAAAAACCTTCCACACGTTACGAGTGCAGTATAACAACGCTTTTAGAGTCATGCTCGGCCTGCCCTGGCGGTGTAGTGCGTCTGGCATGTTTGCTGAGAACAGAGTAGATGACTTTTATCCAATCATGCGCAAAAGAACAGCATCCTTTATGGATCGAATCAGGCTATCAAAAAATGCAACTATTGCAGCCGTTTAAGAGTGTTGTAAATTTGTGACTTGTAAGTTGTAAATTTTATAAGCAGTGAATGTTACCGTCAGTGTTGCCAACTCTGATTTTCAAAAATACGTAGATCGGAGTTAAAAAGTACGTAGATCTACGTACTTTTAATAATATCTAAGATAAAGGGAGTAAAAAATGGTAAAACGAGTGGTTCAAACATCCCCCCCGTGGGATCTCCACCTTGTCGTGGTGGGGGGGCTCAGTAACCGTGGATTGGTCACCCGCGGTGAAGCTAAGAGGGATCCAGAAGGGGACGCTCCGCGTGGGCTTGGAGGGGCCTGCGCAGGATGCGTCCAACGGTGCGGATGCGGGGGACAGTTCTGTTTGTCCCTCGCAGTCGGGTGCGGTCGCGGGAGGAGAGGCGTGTCGGTGTTGCGTTGCCGCGCGCCCTATCTCCCGCGACCAAATGGGGGCGCACCATTCGATGCGTCGCGGTGGGGCCGCAGAGGAAGAGGAGATGCGGTGTTGCGTTGCCGTCCTCCCTATCCTCTGCGGCCGCTGGGCGTTTTGGCGGCGGAGTCCAACACCTTAATCCGTCGCCAAGGGGGTTTTGTTCGGGGCCCGCCTGACCGTCTGGCGGGCCAATACCCGTCGGAGGGTGGCGACGAGTGCTTTGGTGATGCCCCACCCTCCGACACACGGGTACATGGCGGAAGTCGAGGTGGTTTTTAGTGGAAACACCACATACTCCGGCTCTTATTTCCCCCAAGAGTCGGAGATCCGAAGGGATTTTCCACCTCGTAAAACAAAAAAAAAAAAAAATGTGGTTCAAACATAGATTCGAGTGTGTAAGCAAATATTATTGACTTAAATTGATCGATATGTTTTTAGTTTGTACTTGTTAACTAATTGGGTACGAATAAACATGCAACAAAGTATTGTATACGTCCATTTTTACTTGTGGTTTGTGTTTAATAATGCTTCTTTCTTAGTAAAATCTCGTTATTTTGCTAATTTGGTCATTTGCTGAAAAATACATAGATTCTGGGCCTGAAGTACGTAGGTTCGCGTGAAGGGTCCGAAATACGTAGATCTACGTAAAAAGACGTAGAGTTGGCAACGCTGGTTACCGTACGAGTTTATGACTCATGTATGTATTTAAAGAGTTATTGTTGTTCCTCTATCTTTCAAATTCTCTTCATAATAAAGTCATGTATAATTAATAAACTAAGTAGTTTACAGATATTTAAATGAATATAATAACATTATGTAACTGAAATGCATTTGAGGTACCGTAATATAATATAATATAATTTATTTTGTGTTGTGTAATTTAATTTAATGAATTTGACTTTATTGAATGAATTTATTGATTTCAATACATTTTTATTTAATTAATTTATTGACCTTTTAATTGAACTATATTTAAAGTACCGTAATATAATATAATTTAATTTGTGTGTAATTGAATTTAATGAATTTAATATACTTATATATTTAAGTACTTGAACTGAATTTTATTATTTATTATTAATTTAAAATTTTGTTACTTTGTTATATGAATCGAAATAACAATATCTAATGTACATATATTATGAAATGTAATGTAATGTGTAATGGGTGTTTACCTGATAATAAACAATTATTATTATTATTTAGCTGACAACAAGACCAGTTATTTTTAACTTCCCTGTGAACTTCAACATAAAATGCTAGCGTACTGTTTATTAAATCTATTTTTATGTCGACATAAAATAGAGCTCAAACTATATCAGACAGCAAAAACAAGCATAGTAATCCTTTTGATATAGAGCTACATATAGGCATTTTATTCGTATCTGGTGGCACGGCAGTGCCCCCGCCAAGTCGGGCAAAAGAGCGGCACGGCCGTACCATCCTTTTCTCGAAGCAGTTCAGGCCATTTTCGACCCCCTAAAAGTTCATCGTTGTGGATAAAACTAGAAGCCTATTCCTATTTATTTAAATCATAGATTTTTATTTAACCGAATTGGTATTACATGGATCTCACAACTTTTTGCGTTTGCGAGACTTGGTTTTTTTGACAAGTATTGTTTTTATGGGATTAATACTATACCCGCGCTGCACTTATAGAGCAGTGGTTTAAACGATACCTTTTAAACCATGGCAACCTTATGAAAGCCTAGGACTACAAAGCTATTCTGACGAAATCGCCTTAATGAAGCGTGTTAACCACGATTCGCATAACCTCATCGCTACTAGACACCGTTGACTTTATTTAATATAATATATAATTCTACCACATTCACGCAACACCATCTAGTCCCACACTAAGCAGAGCTTGTAGTATGGGTACTAGATAATGGATAAAATTACATGTATACTTTTTTTTGTAAATACATACATATTATACATAGAAACACCCAGACCAAGACAAACATCCATGTTCACGCACACAAATGTTTGACTTGAGCGGGAATCGAACCCGCGACCTTCGGCGTAGCAGTCGCTTACACTCCCGCGGCGCCAAGCGGTCGTCAAATAATGGAATGTTGGTTCATTTTAAGGGAGAGGCTCACATGTCTCTGTCACCTGCCCCAGACTCGACTCATTGAATGAGTGAGGGGGATTACCCCGCTGCAATAGGGATTACCCTACAAGAAAAAAAATAGAGTTCCCATGACGTCATAGACTAAAGTCAGTGATTGTCATTTCCTCATTAGCATCATCATCAGCCCTTTATGCTGACCCACTGCTGGGCATGGGCCTCTTCTCACCATGAGAAGGGTAAGGCCATAGTCCACCACGCTGGCCAAGTGCGGGTTGGCAGACTTCACACTTTCGAGAACATTATGGAGAACTCTCAGACACGCAGGTTTCCTCACGATGTTTTCCTTCACCGTTTAGCAAGCGATAATTAACAATTTAATACGCACTTAACTTCGAAAAGTCATTGGTGCGTGCCGTGGAATCGAACCCGATGCCCTCTGCATGGCAGTCTGTTTGTATCTCCACTCGGCTATCGTTGCCATGTCCTCATTAGCATGCTTCATGAAAATCATATTACCATACATTTAACTAGTCATGCATTTTTCACATTGTGTGTGGCATAATATCATCTTTCTTAGGACATCGTTAATTCATTTTTAATGCGTTGTGCGTAGGTTACGACAAATGTCACGCATCTAACATGTATTTTCTCATCATGCGTTACTTGGTGGGTCAATGTCAGGTCAAATCTGAACAGTTCCGTAGTACAAAAGTATTTAAAGGTTAGGTTTTAAATAACATTAAAGAGGAGGGGCTCATAGCTTAGATCTTTGTTTTATGTAATGATTGCCATTGTCTTATTTTATCCAACAGGAGCAGAATGGATGCAAATATCTTTTGTGTATGTACCTATGTAGGAATTATTGTCGATACTTAATTACGATAGGGGTTTTATGGGCTATTAAAATTTTTACCTCTTGATAGATTTCGGGCCTGAAAAAGAAATTTGTGGGATAATTAATAAAGATGGTTTCATAGGTCAATATTGGCATATACGTGCTCATAGTTATATAGATAAAACTATCAGTATGCTGAGCTCATAAAACTATTATAATATAAATGCAGAGGCCACAGTTACACCCGCGTTATATAGTGCTACTGCTCCGCATCATTGGTCTAAAGCGTGATATTATATACTATACAGCCTTCTTCGATAAATGAGCTTACTGTTATTCAATTAATAAATGTTTATTCAACTCGCAGCAGTAAGGCTAGGGCTTGATGAAAAACTTCCACCGGATTCTTACTTTGTCCCAAAAGAGCTAGGTCATCAGCGTGCCCAATGACCTTTTGCTGTCCGTTCCAATGACCAAATACACCAGGGGTAGGCTGAACAACATAGTGTCAATCTATTTCCGTACTTCGGTTATCACATAAAACAATTGTCATATTTTTGCAACAAATAAACTAGCAGTAGTTCTTGATGTTAGTTCATTCAAACAAACAAACTCCTTAGCTTTATTATATTAGTATATATTCTTTATCAAGACATATACACAAAGCTTGATATTAGATCCAAACTCAAAGGTTCACACAAAAAAAAAACAATATATTATAGGTAGTTTACATTAAATTTCTAGCCAAATACATTTCCATATGCCTAATCACACGGTCACGCATGGTTAGTAGTACACAAACACCTTCTGTGTTGACCCATCCACCGCTATGACGTAACGTGACGTAATCAATGTTTAGCTTTTAATATTCTATACGCGTACAGAAACAAACAAACAAACAAATAGATTAAACACGAACGTTATCGCATAACTAGTGATACTTTCTTTAATTTTTTAGGAAGTAGAATAATCTCCTTCCTAAATTTTCCGTTCGTATAATTTTGGCTAAAGCTGTTAATAATCATCCTCCTAGCGATATCCCAGTTAGAGTACGGAGTCCGCTTTCTAGTCTAACTGGATTTGACAGAATATTAGCTTTTCCACAAGGCTATAGCTCTCTGACCACTGCGACCCAAAGGGATATCGATATTCCACAGTTTAGACTAGTGTCAGTATATTCATAGGTACTGATCCCTATAACGACTGTCAAAGCTCTTTATGACAGCCGTGACCGACGGCTTAACGTTCTCTCCGAGGCACGGGTCAAGCGATAATTTACACTTCAATACGCATATAACTCCGAAAAGTCATTGATGTGCGTCGTGGATTCGAACCCAATACTCTCTGCATGGAGTCTGTTGGTATCGCCACTAGACTATTGCTGCGGGCACACTGGCTGCGAAACAGCTGGCTATAGTTGTTCCTCTTACTAAGTTAAACCTTTTCTGTCATCGTGATAAAGCAAGGGCGATGATGATGATGATAATAATGATAATCCAGTAGAGGCCTACATCAGGCTGATGATGATGAAAAAATTAATATCTTTCTATCTATCTATCGTCACGCCTGTCTCCCATTGGGGTAGGCAGAGACTATGGAACGCCAAATGCTCTGGTTCAAACACACCTCTTTCGCTTCCTCGACATTCATTAACCTCATCATACATGCTCGCTGGTTATGGGTACTTTTAATTTGGCCTTTTTTTAGTACGTCACCTATTTGGTCGGCGTACGTCCGTCTTGGGCGCCCCCTACCGACATCTCCATTCATTCTTACACGATACACTTCTTTCGTATTTCTTCTTTCATCCATCCGTTCCAAATGTCCAAACCAACGCAACATTCCTTTTTCAATCTTTATCACTACATCTTCTTTCAGATCACACTTCTCTCGTATCTTAAAATGAATAAATATGCAATAATGCAAATTTTCCATTACTACAACCACTAACAAAAACAAAATTTCGTAACTATGTCTGGCGTAGGATCAATCTCTAGACCACACACAGTATATGATGATAATATCTGGAACAATCTTAACATCAAAATAAAATTAAAAATTGAAAGTTTGTCTCTATTGTGGCTAAGCTGGTCTAATTTATAAAATTATGAAAATATTTAAATACATTTAATGAACATAGTATATATTATGTTTATTAAATATCTCGCTAATTTGCAAACATAGAAATCACACATTCCCTGTTGACACAAAGATTAGAAAAACAAATGTTATGTATAAATTATAATGTATTTCATAACAATTATATTATCAAAAGAGAAAAGCATTTTGTTGCATGAAATATTATGACTGATATTATTCATATCCAGAGTGCCGATTTCAGAACAGCTGTTGTATTATCTTTAGTTTTTGATATATACGGAAAACAATATTTTCAAGAAATTACGTTAGATATTAAATAAAAAGTTAAAAAGGCAACCAGAACTTATAAAGACAAATTCTTTTATAGGATTTTCTTGTTGGACTTGATTCAGATGAGCAATTTTTCATACTCCAACAGCAGTCCGCAATCATGTGGGCATTCCTATGACCCTGGTAACGCTCCCATAGTTCGAATATCTTTGTGGCACCTGTCTCCTTGTTCTCCGTACGATTTTGAGAGAAGCGGGCCACATGACTCCACAGTCATGTGGCCCGCGTAATACTGTGTGTAATGCACGTCAAGGTATCCACATATCTTGACGTGTATTACAACCAGGTTGCAAGATGTGCAACAACATACCTTTATTTTATTTTATTTTATTTTAAAACTTTATATACACAATGCGTATACCAGGTGGACTTAATGCCTTAGGCATTTTCCGCCAGTCTACCTTTGGTGCAGAGATTAAAGGTAGGTGTATTTTACAATTAATTTGAGACTGATTTAGTTTTATTTAAATATAATACAAAATACATAAATATATACTATACATAAATATACACTATACATAAATAAATATTATGCATACATATTTTATAATAATACGAAACAAATACCTTGATATGAACGAATGCTATGCTACTTCTGCTAACTTTTCCAATAGCAGTCCTTTAACTTTTGATTTAAAGCCATACCTGGTAATGGACCTTTAAATATGCTTCGATTTCGACTACCCTAACCTAATCGACTGCACGGTGGTTTAAGCGGCCGCCTCGCCGCTTGACACTGCGCCGAGTACAAAATAAATTAGCGGGTCTTAATCGCGTACAATTAACGTAACTTTTATTAACTAAAAGTAGCGGAGAGTCTCTCAAAGACCACGCTCGGAGCAAGACGAGCACAACGTCGGAACCAAATAGGTATTTATACCTTAAATAAGTTAATGTACGCGATTAAGACCCGCTAAATTATTTTGTATGATGTATACAAGTCGCGAAAGTTTAAAATCGATTACTGAGCCGAGTGTTGTGGGTTCGATTCCCACACGAGAGAACACTTTGTGTGATCCATAAATTGTTGTTTCGAGTCTGGATGTCCATTGTGTCCGTTGGTTGTATGTTTGTAAAGTTCCCCGCGACACAGGATTTATTCCTAGTGCGGGAGTTGTTGAGTCTTTTAAAAGAAAGAACAAAAAATAAACTATTTGTTTTCTACAATTTTTTATAACTCGCACGAATTCATTCCAGGCTTTTTCTGTTATGTGTAATTCTATTAAACTTGAATCCTTTATCAATTTTCTTGCCAGCAGACCATCAAAAATTCCGATTTAAGGTCCTCTTTATACTCTAATTTTGTTATTATAAAACAATTTCATCACTTGTAGAAGAACTTTTTCTTCCAAGTCATGATCATTTTGTATAGATGAAAGGGAGTGCTTGTGGTACTGACCCATCGCCGGAATATATGCATTGTCATGTAACAAATAGCAAGATATATAAGTATAGTAGATAAGTTTAAAGCTATTTGGACCGATTTATTTTATTAAATCCCGTTTGTATTGACCACGCAAAAATAACATTTGAAAGTTCCCTACAAACACTGGTGTCTGATTATCAAAATGGCTTTTTTATTTGTGTGTCTATAACGCTTTTACGCATGTAGTTATTGTCGCGGGTGTCCAATAAAATCCAAAAGAACTAATCACAATACACTCGCTTTACGAATTTCGATACGATTCAACTACAATTTTTCATCAAGTTCGCAAGGCCCATTCATATAATATTCTTTAATACATATATCGATGGCGAGACCTCTTTTACTTCACAGTAAAAAAGAACATTAAATATAGTGAGAGTAGCAAATTTTCGGGGTCGGCTACCTAAGCCAGGATGATTGGCGAAACCGTTTATTTGCCCATCTATAAATAAAATAACTTATTATCAAACTTTATATTTAATGGGTTGGGCAAAAGTATTACTGAGTTTTAACGAATTCTCAGCAGTTAGCAGCACGGAGTCTGGTAATGTGCCCGGTAATGGCAGTAGGCTCGCCGTCGCGTCTATTACGCGGGACCTAAAAATTCATAATTTAGAAATGTGGATGTTATATTACACCTCTGCCTACCCCTTCGGGAAAAAAGGCGCGAGTCTATAATAATATATATTTATTGGGCATAACCGATCGTTGTAAAAAGTAGCCTGTGCAAGAATGAGAGCCATCCTGAGAAAAAGCAGATAGGAAGTGTGTGGCCACTTTTTCAATCACTAATACATGAACATCCTAAACTACCTAATGCAATGTATTTCTTTTTAGTTGTAATATGGTCGTTCAGAACATGTATGTGAACAGATGAAGAAAGAAGAAGATGCAAAATAGTTTCTTAAGATGCAAGGGAAAAGTGGGTTAAACTTAGCAGTTTCGGTAATAGTATAGATGTGACATAAACAAATCAAAACTCAAGACATACCGCGACACAGAGGTAGTGCAAAATATTATAACTTTTAGTGCCTAACAGATAATTACATACTACAAGTAGTAGCCGTTTGTAAACATTACTATGAACATAATCACCATTTTCACCCGCTTTATTAAGAGGTACTGCTCCATACCCGTGCCTCAAAGCGTGATGTTATATAGCTTATTGCCTTCCTCGTTGGATGGGCTATCCACCACAAAAATAATTATCCAAATCAGACCAGTAATTCCTGAGATTATCGAGTTCAAGCAAACAAACAAACGAACTCTTCAGCTTTATATATTAGTAAGTATAGATATACGAATGACACATTACTTCCTTAAAGTACGATTCTATGGCAAATCACCATAAAACTGATGTTTATAACTTTCCATACATTCCTCATAGTATTAACAGTGTTGACATAACTTATTATAACAATCGGTCATAGGGTCAACAGCATAGGGTTTAGAGTGATGTGTTCATAGTGACGTAACAAGTCACTATGAAGAAAGAAGATGTAGTGACAAGCATCGAGAAAGGTATGCTAAGATGGTTTGGGCACGTGGAGAGGATGGACGACGAAAGACTGACCAAGCAGATATATAAGGCAGGTGTGGAAGGTACAGGACGAAGGGGAAGACCTAGGCGGACGTTCTCTGACCAGCAGGCCGATTCAGAATGTCACGACAAGTAATCGTACGATATGTCAAATTATTGTCCTCGTCTTTTAGCCGCCTATCGGAGATACTTTGAACAAATATTCATTGAATTCGGTTTGTTTATTAATTTACTTCATACTGAATGCATAAAATTAATAGGAAATGCGATAGTTTTGACAAAAAATGAGGTAGCCCGTCTGACAATTAACGGAATCGAATGTCAAATGAGATATCGAACGATTCTGAATCGCCGCCCTGATTGGAGACATCCTAAAAACAGGACAGGTTAGAAGTACCGTGAACAGAAGCACCAGAAGAGCATGCATTAGGAATCTGATGGGAGTGAATGAAGCAAGAGAGATATGTATGTCAGGATCGTTGCAAATGGCGTTCCGTAGTCTCTGCCTACCTCTGTATGTATGTATGTAATAAGCCACTAAGTACGTGGCATGTTACGTCATCAGTTTGATGGATCACTGACTGGAGATGCATTCGAAAAGTCGTATGTAGCCTTTGTTTTATTAGAGCTAATGGAATATGAACCTTAGTGCTGTTACTACAGAATTAAGACGTGTATGATGTATCTATACACATCGCGAAAGTTGAATATCGATTCAAAATAGGAGAAAATATAACAACTAAATCTTAATATATAAAACCCTTGCGCTACTGACTGACTGACAGACAAGCTACAGCCAAAACTATTGGGCGCAGGAAGCTGAAATTTGGCATGTACATATGTTCCTTGGGGACCGTAGGGGTGCACTAAGAAGGGATTTCCCGAAATACCCATGGGATCGGTCAAAAAAATTAAATTAAAAAAAATGTGCAGGCGTAGCTGCTGGCGTCCTCTATTTTGTTATATTATGTACCTACTCGATTTTGGTTCTTATTATAAGACGACCTAATTTATTTCATTTTGACATTTGAAATAAATATAAGGAGAAGTATATGGAGCATGTCTCCTTCGGCACCAATTTGCCAGCGCCAAATTATTATTGACGTTATTTTGGCTGTTTGGTTTGAGCTCTTTCGATATTCCATTTACAGCACCAATAGTATTAGAGGCTTGGTAACCTCCTCTTCGGGACTTATACAGAACATAATTCAATAGAATTTAACCGATTTCAAATACCTCTCTGTGAACTGGAAAGGAAAGACAAATTGTGAAGGTAGTGCCATCCAGAAGCTCGCATACAAACATTTTAATAACTTTTTTCTTTGCTATCATGAACGATCTGCCATCTGCATATATATCTGCAATATACATAAATTTATACCCAACACAATTAATTAGGTCATTCATCATCATCGACCTAGCGTTATCCCGGTTGCATCCAAGACTTTCACGCCTTAGAGCCCGAGCCCGAGGTGCGCTTACTGGTCTAACCAGATATACAGAATACCAGCTTTTCCACAGAGCGACTGCCGTCTGACCTCCGCAACTCAAAGTGGTATAGGTTTAGACCAGTATCTCTTTATTTGAGGGTACTAACTCCCCGTAACGACTGTCAAAGATCTTTAGGACAGCCGGGGCCGACTGTTTAACGTGCTCGCCAATTAACAATTCAATACGCACATAACTTCGAAAACTTAGTGGTGCGTGCCGTGGATTCGAACCCGATACCCTCTGCATGGCAGTCCGTTGGTATCTCCACTAGGCTATCGCTGCCTTTAAAATTAGTTCATTGTTTGTTTGTAATTTGTAGCACGCAAGCAATGCTTAAGAACATACTTACTGCAGTTGATCGTTAAATGCCAGTCAAAATATTTCGCCAATGTTAAAAACTAACTAGTTTCTCACCACAGTAGTAGTCATTAAGATATAAATGCAGTCTTTATTGACCTCGTATGATAATTAAATCGAAATTCATTAAAATATACGACGCGAAATGATCCGACTAATTATTTTATATGGGAAGCGTTTAATTATTTCTTCACTGATCATAATTATGACAGGGTTAAGACAGATAATTTGTAATCACGTAGTTTCTTTCATAATAGTATTTACTAGCTGAGCTATTATTTGTTTAGGGCTACTGCTCCGTACCCGTAGTGTACAGCATGATGTTATATAACTTATAGCTTTACAATTAATTCAATCGAAAAAGACTCATAATCATCAAAGTTCTAGAAACTCTTACATCTAGAATTTTTCATTATTTTTTTTTAACTAAATAACAACAATATTATTAAATTAAGTGTTAAAATAATAAAATACTAATTAATATATAAAAGAAATGAACATTAAAAAAACTTAAAATTAAAATTTAGAAGGCGTCATGAAATCCGCATCGCAGTCAATTGGAAGCGTGCCCAAAAGACTGGCAGCATTACCTCGTTGTATGGCTATACTTATTTTTCAGGCAGCGATAGCCTAGTGGAGATACCAACAGACTGCCATGCAGAGGGTATCGGGTTCGAATCCACGGCGCGCACCTATGACTTTTCGGAGTTATGTGCGTATTAAATTGTTAATTATCGCTTGTCCCGTGCCTCGGAGAGCACGTTAAGCCGTCGGTCCCGGTTGTCATGAAGATCTTTGACAGTCGTTACAGGGCGTCAGTACCTTCTAAATAAACTGACACTAGTCTAAACCATGGAATATCGCTATCCCTTCGGGTTGCAGAGGTCAGGCAGGCAGTCGCTCTGTAGAAAAGCTAATATTCAGCCAAATCCGGTTAGACTAGGAAGCGGACCCCAGATTGAAAACTGGAATAACGCTAAGAGGATGATGATGGCTATACTTATTTTTTGAGCCAAATACGTGCCCTCTGGTCACGCCTCGCGTGATCAGTCAGTAAATGGGCTATCTAAAGATTTTTTCAAATCGGAGCAGTAGTTCTTGAGCTTAGCGCGTTCAAGCAAACAAAGAAGCTCTTCAGCTTTATATATTAGTAAGTATTGAATAGATTTTGGTTTATGAACTGCGCATAATGCGTAACTGTGCCTAGGTCGGTTAAATGTTACTAGGTTTTTCAATCTATCAAATATTGGGACATTGGTGGATATTATTTGGTGATAATTGGCCTGGTCATTTTGACTGCGGTTTGACCGATTGTGGTTTTTTGGGAAAGAGAAAGATGCTGGCATACGAAATCAAGCTCAGCTGAAGTACAACCACAGATGAGCGATGCAATCGATACTGCAACTGATATGGATGACTGTTTTCATAGACATCTCCCGCACTTAGGACCAAATTCTACATACATACATACATACATATCGTCACGCCTTTTATCCCCGAAGGGGTAGGCAGAGATGTATTTCTACACCCACTTTTCGCCAGATATACTTTAGTCCCACGTAATAGGGGGCGAGCCTATTGCCGTACCGGGCACATTTCCAGACTCCGTGCTGCTACTGAGAATTTCGTGACAGAAAAACCCAATAACACTGCCCGACCCAGGAATCGAACCCGGGACCTCCCGATCCCACGCGCACATTTATGCCGTGAGACCAACGAGGCAGTCGTATAGGGTTTGATGTCAAGTTTTCTGTCTCTACGCAAAAATGGTATTTGCATCGTTTATCCCTTAGTCGCCTCTTACGACACCCACGGGAAGATAGGGGGTGGTGACACTTGTATTCTATGCCGTCAACCACACGGCAATTCTGTTTCGCGTAAATTTTATAAATATACCTAGGTACAATTAACGGACACTATAGACACCCAGACATGAAACCATATTTACACATCTCACAAAGTGTCTTTGTGTGCGGATCGAACCCGCGAACGTGCGGCAAGACACTCGTTTAAACTGCTACGCCAATCGTGCAGCTTCTTCTTTGAATTTTCTTCAAGTGCGTTGCCGCCCCTTGGGGTTGGGAAAAGGGATAGGATGAAGTGTGGGATGAGGGAGAAGGAATAGGGGATAGGGCCTCCGGCACTCTCACTCACCGAACGAAACTGGTTTAGGTACTGTTACTTTACGTCGATCTTCTGTGAGAGGGTATTACTTCCGCGGTCGAGGCTCTATAGCAAGGCTCTACACTACCTAAAAGTAAGTCGTAAGTCTAAGTAGTACCGACAACTACGAAATCAGTAAAGTAACCAAGTCGAAACGGGATACCGAATTATTAAAGAACTTTATTTAATCGAAGTATACTAACATTTTAATACGTGGCTCGCAGCGGTTGAACACGAAAAGCCAACAGTGCCATAAAGCCAGTGACGTGCCATTGGAGAGGCCTATACCCAGTCGTGGACTGTGACAGGCTGATTATGATGATGAATTTTTCAAAGCTGAAGAGCTTGTGTGTTTGTTTTAAACAGAATTAATTCCTAGTGCGGAAACCGTCTTTCAAAACGAAACTAGTGTTTTTAAAGACACACGCCACGTATCCCCGAAGGGGTAGGCAGACAATAGACTAGACTCAGTGCTGCGACTGAGAATTCGTATCTCCTTTACCCCACTGGATCACGCAAGCAGTCCAGTGGATACCAATCCTTAAAGCTAAAACATTTTATCTACATCCAGTGGCTTACAAGACTGCCATTATCATTTGACTGCCTCCGTGGTCTAGTGGATAGCGTATGCGACTGCTGATCGGAGGTCCTGTGTTCGATTCCCAGGTCGGGCAAAAGTGTTACTGGGTTTTTCCGAATTCTCAGTAGCAGCACGGAGTCTGGTGATGTGCCCGGTAACGTCAATAGGATCGCCCCCCTATTACGTGGGACCTAAAAAATTCATGTATTCATGGCGAAATCTGGGTGTAATCTTACACCTCTGCGTACGGCCCTTCGGGGATACAGTCGTGAGTCTATAAAATATAAAAAAAAATATATAAAAAAACACGCCACGTATCCCCGAAGGGGTAGGTAGAGACTACACTAGACTCAGTTCTGCGACTGAGAATTCGTATCTCCCTAACCCCACAGGATCACGCAAGCAGCGCAGTGGATACCAAACCTTACAACTAAAACAATTTACCTACATCCAGAGACGTGCAAGACAGCCATTATCATAGTGGTAATGATATACGTAGTTTTAGCGCCGTATTGACAAACACAAGTACATACAATATGACGTAACGCATCACAGCTAACGGGCCATGCTTAGAATTCATCATTCATTGTGGTTTCATTACACCGCCTTTCTCTGGTCAATGGCAAATGTGCTCTATGGTTTATTTAAGATGGTGACTAGCCCGTCTTGGCGAAATTTATGCCATAACTAGAAGACGCCAGCAGCTACGCCTGCATTTTTTGTAAATTTACCCGTTTTGGCCGATCCCGTGGGAATTTCGGGCAACCCCTTCTTAGTGCACCCCTACGGTCCCCAAGGAACATATATGCCAAATTTCAGCTTCCTACGCCCAATAGTTTCGGCTGTAGCGTGTCTGTCAGTCAGTCAGTAACGCAAGGATTTTATATATTAAGATGTAGAAATTTATCGCTGGGTTAACAGGCTTGCTTTTAAATAGCATGTTTCAATGACTCATCCTTCTAGCGTTCTCAGTTGCAACCCAGGGTCCGCAGATGGAAATCAATGTTAGCTTTTCCACAGAACAACTATCGTATGACCTCTCCACTCAAAGGGATAACAATTTTCCACCGTTAAGACTAGTGTCAAGCATCGAGAAAGGCATGTTAAGATGATTTGAACACATGGAGAGGATAGATGACGAAAGGCTGACAAAGAAGATATATAAGGCAAGTGTGAATGGGACAGGACGAAGGGGAAGACCTAGGCGGACGTTCTCTGACCGGATTGAAGCCATCCTAAAAAAAGGACAAGTCAGAAGTACCCTAAACAGAAGAGCATGCATGAGAAACTTGATGGAAGTGAATGAAGCAAAAGAGGTATGTAAGGATCGTCGCAAATGGCGTTCCGTAGTCTTTGCCTACCCCTCCGGGAAACAGGCATGAGTCTATGTATGTATGGATGTATGTAAGACTAGTGTCAGTTATTTCAGAGGTACTGACTCTCCATAACGACTGTCAAAGTTCTTCATGACAGCCGTGACCGACTTTACTTGCTCTCCGAGGCACGGGGCAAGCTATAGTTACTAATTCAATACGCACATAACATAGTACCTACAGTAGTGTCCGTTACCAGTAGTGTCCGTGTGGTGACGGATTAAGAATACGGAATGTCACCACCCCATATCATCCCATAGGTGTGGTAAGAGCCGACAGAGGGAGCATATTATTATGCAGAGAACAGCACTGTAAGAGAAGGAAAACTTGATACAAACCGTATACCAACCCGTTTGGCCAGCGTGGTATAGTAGGCCAATTCCTCCTTTCAAAGGAGAGGTCCAGCAGTGGACTGTTAAAGGCTGATGATGATAGTACCTTATAGTCAGTGGTGCGCACGGTGGATTCGAACCCGATACCCGCGTAGCTGGCTTTTGGTATCTCTACTAGACTAAGTACTTTACATTAATAATTACTGCCTCGTTGGTCTCGCGGCATAAATGTGCGCGTGGGATTGGGAGGTCTCGGGTTCGATTCCCGGGTCGGGCAAAGTGTTATTGGGTTTTTTAGTTAGGAAATTCTCAGTAGCAGCACGGAGTCTGGTAATGTGCCCGGTACGGCAATATTGCAACTCTGCCTACCTCTTAGGGGATACAGGCATGAGTATATAAAAAAAAAATTACTGCAAAAGACAACGCTACAATAACAAGCTAAAAGCTGTCATATCCAGCCATTTACTCAGTTGCTAATAACAATATGATGACCGCCACCCGTGAATTTAAATAAAGGCATTTAATGTCAACGTATATAACCTGGTAAAAGCTTTACTTTTTGGTTTTGTTTTTACTGTCAAACTTTGTTGTGTTTTTATTGGTGTGTTTAGTAAATGTTTTCTTTCGTTCTTTATACAAAAGAGCGCATTACATTATGTTCCTTTAGCAACAATGACAATGCCCGTTCTAGGTATAAATTCTGTTTTTTATGCATTTATTAAAACACTGTAGGCATGCAGACATACATGAACACCCAGACACTGAAAAAAATTAGGATCACTGAAAATCTAACTTACAATAATTAATCTGCGGAGTATTAAACGGAGAAGCGGTAGCTTTAACCGTGACAAATATGAAGTAAAGTGGTTGCTGAAACGGATTAAAGACACACATTAGGATTTGTTGAATTCTAGGCAGCAATAGCCTAGTGGAGATACCAACAGACTGCCATGCAGAGGGTATCGGGTTCGAATCCACGGCGCGCACCAATGACTTTTCGGAGTTATGTGCGTATTGAATTATAAATTATCGCTTGTCCCGTGCCTCGGAGAGCACGTTAAGCCGTCGGTCCCGGTTGTCATGAAGATCTTTGACAATCGTTACAGGCCGTCAATACCTTCTAAAATAAACTGACACTAGTCTAAACCATGGAATATCGCGATCCCTTCGGGTTGCGAAGTTCTGACAGGCAGTTGCTCCGTGGCAAAGCTAATATTCAGTCAAATCCGGTTAGACTAGTAAGCGGACCCCGGATTGAAACTGAGATAACGCTAAGAGGATGATGATGATTGGGATTTGTTGAATTCAGATATTCGTAACCATGCATGCGATGAAGATATTTTTATCAAGAATTAATATTGTCGATAACTATTGTCAGAAAATTGTTCTTAAAACTTAAATTTCTATATCGATTTTCAAACTTTTGCGATTTGTATACATCATACAATAGTCATTGTCACCACGACCGTTTCAAGCCTATTAAAACGTAGGAGAAAATAACATAGGTATTGAAATATACATATACCTTTAAATAAGTCAATTATCGCCAGTAAGAACCGCCAAATAATATTGTATGATATTTGGATATCGTCGAGTTGCTCAAAAGATAAAGACTTTGTCAGTTTTGACATCGATAGCATATATTGTAAAATCTTAGAGCATTTTGTAAATTTTCCATTCCATCAACAATCAAGCGAATGGCTTGCGTTGCATTTATTTATTAAATAATAGTTTCAACATTAATTAATTGTTTGACACATATGTGAATGTATTTAGTAACCACAGATATTATTTTAGTAGTCGCCGCTACTTGAGTAATAGCTATTAGCGCCATTGTAAAACCATCATTTATACACGTTAATTTAATAAGTCTGATGTTAACTAACATC
This sequence comes from Euclidia mi, assembly GCA_944739405.2. NCBI lineage: Eukaryota > Metazoa > Arthropoda > Insecta > Lepidoptera > Erebidae > Euclidia > Euclidia mi. Next base: position 110,727,111 of record OX123186.2, on the reverse strand, counting down.
ATCTTCTTGGTCCTATGTATTTCAATTCAATTCAAATCAATTTATTGCATGACATAATGTACATTTACAGGTGGTAAACTTAGAATTAGGAAACAATTATGGACCCTATTGGGCACAGCACTATTAGGAGAGAGGAGAAGCTGTTTAGTTAATATACTTCTTTTTTCTTTTTTTATAGACTCACGCCTGTATCCCCGAAGGGTAGGTAGAGGTGTAATATTACACCCAGATTTCGCCTTGAATTTATACGGGGCGAGCCTATTGCCGTAACGGGCACATTACCAGACTCCGTGCTGCTACTGAGAATTTCCTAACGAAAAAACCCAGTAACACTTTGCCCGACCCGGGAATCGAACCCGAGACCTCCCAATCCCACGCGCACATTTATGCCGCTAGACCAACGAGGCAGTCTAAGTTAATATACTTGTAATATAACAATAAAATAATAATATGTATTTTAGGTGCATTAGGTATATTATATATACATACATACAGACATAGATTCACGCCTGTTTTCCCGAAGGGGTAGACAGAGGCATATTAAACGCCCACTATATATTATATATGTTACTGCAAAAGCCCGAAGCACGGCAAATCCCAAGATTAAGAAGATCTCTCTCGGCTGTATCCAAGACTACGTCTTTGAGACTAGCGTCGGTTGCCTTGTCTAAACTGATATGACAGACTATTTTTAAGGCTTTAATATTGACAGCTTTCACGGGTAGAGGCATAGAGCTCAGATATTTACATAGAGGCGCATTTCCTATGGGCGCTCTAAGACAAACTTTCTGTGCAAAAATTGCCGCTTGGCGGCGTGGCAGTCGCGCTGTGACAGTTGTCTCTACGAGAGCAAGAGAGATGAACGTTCCTCCTGTGTATCTTAACTATGAGAGCAAGAGAGACGGAGAACGACGCCAGCGCCGTCAACGGCGCCAACTACTAACTAAACTGGAGACAGTCTCCACTTGGAATCGGCACAGAAATCCTTAAGAACTGTGCTTCTATGTTAGAGGTACATATGACTGAATGACTTAAGGGTTCTACGAAACGTGAAAGGTATCTTAATGTAATTCTTATGAACATATGTGTTTGTCTCCTAATTCCTCCTAAAAGGCTGGACAAATATTAATAAAGATCTATACCTACTTCAATGTTCCTGGATGTTTTGAAAGTACTATTGGACACTTCAGTTTCATCTAAATATAAAGCATGCTCTCTTTTTTATATTCTTATAATCACATATATCCTACTGAAAGTCGCCTATTGAAAATATTAACAATTTAAATCTTTATGTTTTTAATTAGGGCACGTTGACAACCTTCGTCCACGAAGACTTGGCTCCCGTCCAGAGATACTTTCAGTTCTAGCAGCATTTTAACGTCCGCGTCATCTAGATAACCTAGAAAGAATACGGCCTAACTAGGTTATTAGAATAATATTAAGGCTTATATATTCACATACGCGGTAGAACGCTGATGTTCAGGAAATGTATGTAAAGCATTAGTAGGAGCTGTGAAGTGACACATTTATTATTTGTAAGGGCCACGAAACACGTTCCTTCATTCTGTTCTCTTGACTGAGAAAAGTTTAAAATTTCTTTACTGAAAAGTTTCAAATAACTCATACCGGTCAACGCAGCAGGGATAGGCCTAGCGGTGAACCAACAATTGCGGGAAGCGGTTGAATGCAGTCGGCTCAAGAGTGGTCTGTGTGGGAAACCATGGGTGAGGCCTATGTCCAGCAGTGAAAGTCTCGAGGCTAAAATGATAATTTTCGATCATAAAAATAAAACAAAAATAAAGCAATAGGTATGTCTTAGTAACAGTATCTACTCGTTGGTAGACTTCACATGTCTTTGGAGAATAATATGGAGAACTCTTAGACATGAAGGTATACTTGATTCACCGTTTAGCAAGCCATTATCAATTTAATACGACAAAAAACTCCAAGGGTCTTATTACAAAACATATTATTTTACCCGTGTTGCCCGATTTCGTGGGAATTTCGGGAAATCCCTTCTTAGTGCACCCCTACGGTCCCCAAGGAACATACATGCCAAATTTCAGCTTCCTACGCCCAATAGTTTAGGCTGTAGCTTGTCTGTCAGTCAGTCAGTAACGCAAGGATTTTATATATTAAGATGAGGTTTTAATATAAAATCAGGTTTAATACAATATACAATTTAAAAAAGGGTTTTTTAAAGAGTTTAGTCATTTATTTTAACGCAACATTTATTCCTAAGAATTATAGTGAAAATAGTTTAACAAAAATGTGCGAATAGTCTACGTATAATCAAATTTACATAGCTGAGGCTGGGTTTAAACTTCGGTTTCTATTTAGACCATGTTTTGTAATAAGGTGGTAAATATTCAGCAAAACAACATAATTCAGACAAATTAGAATGCATTCAAACATTAGCAGTAAAGTGACGGAATGTTTGATAACGAATGCTGTTGAAATATAAGTGCCTCTTGATAACAATCTGGGAGTGTATATATGTCTTAATTACGGAAACAAATGCATGGAAATTGTATGTTAATGTACTAAGATTGTGCTTGTGCACGGTCGATGACGATATACAACAAATGTTGAGCGAATGAGGCACACCCGCCAATGTAAGAACGTCGTAAATTTAGTGTTATGTGAACGGATCTTGGTGTTTTCTAATTTACCTTTTTTTAGTTGGGTAAAAGTAAACCTATTTTATTATTATTTATTTATTTTAAAAAGACAACTCCCGCACTAGGACTAAATCCTGTGTCGTGGGGGAATTTACAAACATACAACTAACGGACACAATGAACAGTCAGACTCGAAACAACAATTTATGGATCACACAAAGTGTTGTCTCGTGTGGGGATCGAACCCACAACGCTCGGTGCAGCGTCAAGCGGCGAGGCGGCCGCTTAAACCACTACGCCAACCGTGCAGTCATTTTAAATGAGGTTTTTCTCTTTCATGAGACTCTTTGCCACGCTTTTCGTCATACCTATTTAGGACTTCTTGATTCATGTTTTCATGTCAATGTACAGCTGTGAACTAGATTCATCATCTTAGCATTATCCCAGTTTTAATCTGGGGTCCGCTTTCTAGTCTAACCGGATTTGGCTGAATATTAGCTTTTCCACAGAGCGACTGCCTGTCTGACCTCTGCAACCCGAAGGGCTAGCGATATTCCATGGTTTAGACTAGTGTCAGTTAATTTAGAAGGTACTGACGCCCTGTAACGACTGTCAAAGATCTTCATGACAGCCGGGACCGACGGCTTAACGTACTCTCCGAGGCACGGGACAAGCGATAATTAACAATTCAATACGCACATAACTCCGAAAAGTCATTGGTGCGTGCCGTGGATTCGAACCCTCTGCATGGCAGTCTGTTGGTATATCCACTCGGCTATCGCTGCCACTAGATTCAGACTTTAGATATTCCGCACATGCTGAGATAGCGGTGTCATCAACAGCCTTGAACAGTCCACTGCTGGACTAGGCCTCTTCTTTGAAAGGAGGAATTGGCCTACTATACCACGCTGGCCAAACGGGTTGGTATAGGGTTTGTATCAAGTTTTCCTTCTCTTACAGTGCTGTTCTCTGCATAATATTAACTCCTCTGTCGGCTCTTGCGACACCCACGGGATGATATGGGGTAGTGACATTCCGTATTCTTAATCCGTCACCACACGGACAGATAGCGGTGTACTAACTACTAACTGTAAGGACGACAAATAGAAGTGCGATTAACGCTTGTGTAAGTTAAAACTGTACTGCGATTCAATGTTTCGTTCGACCAAGCTTGTGCGACACACTGAAACTCGACATGAATTGGTAAATTAATTATTAGCACTTGACTATCAGAGTATACTAAATTGACTTGCTCTTTCCGCTATGAGACAGGTATAAGGCCCTGGTCACGAGATCGGTCTAAGCGGCGAGCGAAGAGCTAAGCGGCAGGGCCGCGCGCCGCGTAACAGTAAACGCGCTATGTACATCGAAAACGCTCGCCGCTACCGTCCGCCGCTGTAGGTCGTGACCGGGCCGTAACTTTTGTAATTCTAAGGAAACATACATAGTCATGTCTATAAGCTAAAGTTAATCGCACACCGTCTAGAATCTCACCTACAGAATAGAATACTTTATTTCAGACTAGGCAACTATATGTATACACACAATTCTAAAAACAATATTTTCAGGTACGTGAACATAAATACCTAGGTATAATAATATATTTTTTTATAGACTCACGCCTGTATTCCTGAAGGGGTAGGCAGAGGTGTAATATTACATCAACTTTTCGCCAGATATATGTATTTTAGTCTCACGGAATAGGGGGCGAGCCTATTGCCGTTACCGGGCACATCACCAGACTCTGAGCTGCTACTGAGAATTTGGAAAAACTCAGTAACAATTTTGCCCGACCCGAGAATCGAACCCGGGACCTCCGATCAGTAGTCGCGTACGCTATCCACTGGATCACGGAGGCAGTCGGCGGTATACTAATATTACGTAATAAAGTATTTGCCTTAATTTCTATGATATTATCATTTATCGAAACTGCAATAAGTTATGCATGTGTTACAAATAAAGAGATTCAGGAACATCCAATGACCCGCAACGCATTGTATTTGCATATAAATATAAAATTAATATTATTAAAATAAATATGCTTAAAATGCCAATATTTTTCGTAATTTAAGATAAAGAAAAGGATTAAAAAAGAGAAATCTCTTATTTAACGATATAATCACGTTACAATATTACTACATAATTATATAAATAGCGCAATTTTTTCCAAATCCATCCAAAAAATATCATAAAATCCATCCATCTTCGTCTTCCTAGCGTTTATCCGCGGTTGCATCCAAGACTTACATGCCTTGGAGCTCGGGGTCCGCGTACTAGTCTAACTTCCGCAAACCAAAGTGATAGCGGTATTCAATGGTTTAGTCCAGAAACAAGAACAGGAATTATATATAACTAGATGACGCCCGCAGCTACGCCCGTACATTTTTTAAATTTAACCGTTTCTGCCCGTTCCCGTGGGAGTTTCGGGAAATCCCGTCTTTGTGTATCCCTACGGTCCCCAAGGAACATACATGCCAAATTTCAGCTTCCTACGCCTAATAGTCTTGGCTGTAGCTTGTCTGTCAGTCAGTCAGTAATGCAACGATTTTATATATACAGATTAATCCACGGTACTAGAGCCTTGCTGATTTCAGCATGAATGGGCGTGCTCGACCAGGGAAGTACTACCGTCGCACAGAAAATCCACGTAAAGTAACAGTACCTAAACTGTTGCGTTTCGTTCGGTGAGTGAGAGTGCCGGAGGCCCTATCCCCTATTCCTTCTCCCTCATCCCACTCGTTATCCTATCCCTTTTGCCAACCCCAAGGGGCGGCAACGTACTTGTGACTCCTGTAGTGTTGCTTGTGTCCATGGGCGGCGGTAACTGCTTACCATCAGGCGATCCGTCTGCTCGTTTGCCGCATTATATAAAAAAACATTATTGTTTAATGTATAGATAAATTGTTAACAACACGGAATACTTAAATAATCATGTTCGTTACACAAAGATTTGTTTTGTATAGGAATCGAACCCACGCCGCGCTCAGAGTCAGAGTTAGTAACAACTAGCTATTAGGTATATAGAGTTTATATGCATTTGCAAAGTATTTTTATGGATGAATATACTACTATAACTAAATACAAATACAAGATAAATAAAAATTTAAATTTTAAAATATTTTTTCGTATACATTTCAAAAATCAGATCTGTGGATTGACCGCCGCTGCCGCTCAGCTGATCGCCACAAGCTCGCACTGCAGGTACCTAACACACGCCAGCACACGCACCTATCGTGCAGTCTTATTCAGCTCCAGTCAACAGTTTATTCTGATTTACTATCTAAGTAACATTGAATGAACATAGGGGTTTATATCATCGCACACTGTTTTAAATAATTTAAGGTGAATAAGTATACTGTCTACATCAACATATGTATTTATCTTATATCAGTATTCATCTCTCAAACATATTAACCTAACCTAAAATGCACAAACCATTAATGTAAACGAATGTATAATATTTATGAGAAATAAATATATCCCAAACCTCAAAACTATATGTTCACTGAATCACAGTTGTTTATCAAACACATACAAAAATCTTTCAAAATGTATGAGATTGACATACACACTTTCTCATACAAACTCATACACGTGTGTATGACGTAACTGACCCGTCTGCGACCATAGAAAAAAAATTATCTATGTCTGCGACAGCATAGAGCATAGATATTTACATAGAGGCGCATTTCTTATGGGCACTCTGTAGACAAACTTTCTGTGACCCATATTGTCGATTTGTCGCTTGGCGGCGTGGCAGTCGCGCTGTGACAGCTGTCTCTACGAGTGCAAGAGAGATGAACGTTTCTCCTGTGTATCTTAACTACGAGAGCAAGAGAGACGGAGAACGACGCCAGCGTCGCCAAAACGGTGCCAACTACGTACTACACTGACGTGTCGTCAACACGCCAATTGGAATCGGCACACGAAATCATTAAGACATGCACTTCTATTATAAATCTGTATTCATTGGCGACAGTTAGGTAATGTGTTTGACATGTGCACACATTGTGTCATTATTAGGTATTATTGCTATTACACAAATATTTGATTCGTTTTGGCAAATGTTACGTTAACGTACTAAGGCAATAATGCGAGTATACCTAGGGTAGACCGAGGCGAATCGGATCAGGGGGTGAATCGGATCAAAATAAGAAATTTGTGAATATTTTTAATACAGCGTTGACAAGTAATGCCAGCTACTGACTTCTCACAAGCCACTTTCACCCCGCACCTCCTGTCATCGGTGGCGTTTCGATCCGACCAGTAAGTACATGAGCGTCAGCACCGCTCGCCAGAGAGTAACTTTTTGTGTGCGTTACAATTTTCGCGCTCATCTAAAGTACATGCTTACTATTTGTTGGTGTTAATGTAAGAATTTGTGTTAAAACTTTGAGATATATAGCTTAAGCGGTTTGGGAATAGGTCTATTTTAGAAAACATTTTAATTTTTAAGCACAGTATTATAGGTTTATATGTGAAATATTTATTTCAAGTTCAAGTCTTCAAGATGGGGTGATTCGGATCGCGTCATCGGGGGTGAATCGGATCACTTATTTAAAATGTTTTATTTTACTGTTGAGAATAACTAACCCAAGAACAAAGAACTCGAAGAACGAAGAACCGATGGCCGTTGGGGCAGAAAGGTTCTGGAGTGGCGGCCATGTACCGGACGACGCAGCAGAGGTAGGCCCCCCGCAAGGTGGACCGACGACCTCGTCAAGATCGCGGGAGGCGGTTGGATGCGGGCGACTCAAGACCGGTCTGTGTGGAGAACCTTGGGGGAGGCCTATGTCCAGCAGTGGACGTCGTTTGGCTGATATGATGATGATGATGAATAACTAAGCATGTTTATTCAATTAAAGATGGTTCACACATATAAAAGACAAACAATAAGGAGAAGAAGCAGGAAAATGGTTCCCAAACAAAAATTATAGCCCCAAGTGAAGTACTGGCCTAAGAATTAATCTTGGGTCGGGCTGCTGAGATTAAAATATTTCGATACAAAGAATAGTTTCTCTCTACAATTATGCCATTAAGACTAGTGGTTGACAATAAAACCAGTATAGCATTTGTCTCCACCTCAGTGTAAGATTAATCTTGACGAAAGAGATGCTAAGAAGAAACTTAAAACTGCCAAAAAAGCTGTGAAAAAAGGCGAAACAGACTGATACCAAAGAAAATATTGAGACAAAGAATAATAAAAGAACACCTTGAATAAGAATCGAATGCGAAGCACAAAGATTGGCTTTGTATTCACTGATAAAAAAAAATATTCATCCACCATTACGTAAAGAATGGTGCCATGAAAAAGTGCTGGTCTGGGTGGGAAGAAGGCCCGTATCCATGTGATTTATGTTTTAACATTGAATATTGTCCTGATTATTTATTATTTAAATATTGCCATTGATGCATAAGCTTATACTGTTGAGAAAACCTTAATTTTATGTATGATCCTATTCGCCCCGATAATTGGGGCGATTCGGATATTTCTCTCTTTTTTAATTTTGATTAATATTTTGCCCAATTTATGAGTTATTTTAGTTTTGAAATGTTTAATATGTAGCTAAATAATTACTGCTTACCGTTATGGCCAATAAAGTTACATATATTACACTTTAGTATGATTTTTATGTCCTGAAATAAAAAGTGATCCGATTCGCCTCGGTCTACCCTACTATAGCTTATATACGCAGCGATAACCTAGTGGAGAGACCGACTGCCTGCTACGCAGTGGGTCTCGGCCATCTCGGGTTCGAATCTACGGCGCGCACCCATGACTTTTTGAAGTTATGTGCGTATTAAATTGTTAAATATCGCTTGCTAAACGGTGAAGGAAAACATCGTGAGGAAACCTGCAAGTCTGGGAGTTCTCCATAATATTCTCTATAGACCTGTGAAGTCTAACAAACCGCACTTGGCCGCCGTAGTGAGAAGATGTCCGACGCCAGCATTGGGACAATTTATAAGTATACAGGGCTCATGATGATGATACCTACTATATCTACTGGTATAGTGACTAGCTTTTGTTCTCGGTTTTGCTCGCTAAAAGCCACATGACCATTAATATCAAAGAATTTATCATAATCCCGTAGGTATTTGATTCTCATACATATGTCATACCTACATTTGTACATGTTTGTCTGTACAAACATGTACAAATGAGAATAACAGATTACTTTGTAGATGCATATTAATCATTATAAATCACCAAGTACCTATATTATAATGTTCTTTTTCATTTTCCAACGATTGCAGACTGACTTACACTGTCCAAAGTGATAGCCATACTCTATGATATAGACTATTATTATTATGGACCATTATGGGGAAAATTCATCTTCTGTGTACTAAAACATGCTGAGTCCTGTCACATCCACTGGTGTTTACTGGCTGAGACTTGTCTGACTGGTAACCCATCTTTAAATCAAACGGAACGCAATTAACCTGACGAATCGAAAAGCAGTAAATTCCACTTTTCAGCTTCCTCGAATATTTCGACGGTAACTACATCTATTTTGGCACTGACATTCACTCTTATCTCACAAAATCTACACAAAGTCAATGTCCAAATTATACGGTCAAAACTGTCTGATATATTCACACAAACTCGCATATACTTAACCGGTGACTTAATACTTTTAACTGCTGGTTCGCGACCTGTCGTGAGAAACTACTCAAGTTCAAGATTCTCTCAAACTGGTTTTTTATTTCTGCAAAATACTTGGAAGCTTGCTAACCTCGCGATACTCGCTAATCATTTTAAATGGTTAAAGACTTTAATTGCCGATTTACTAGTAAAATTAAGGTGTTGACAACTCTTTAAGTGCAATTTCGATTTATAGACTTTTTTTTTAATCCATGAGTTATTAACCCCGCGAAGAAAGATTGAATAGGGGAGTCATCATCATCATCATCAGCCCTTTATTCTGTCCCACTGCTGGGCACGGGCCTCTTCTCACAATGAGAAGGGTAAGGCCACAGTCCACCACTCTGGTCGAGTGCGGGTTGGCAGACTTTACATGTCTTTCGAGAACATTATGGAGAACTCTCAGACATGCAGGTTTCCTCACGATGTTTTCGAATATTAACTAACGGAATTGGGGAGTAAACTATTTAAAAAATAATGAACTATAATGTATTATACCTACCTATTCAGTATAACTTTAAGCGTATATCAGAAATGTCTTGTAAAAATATGCTCTATTTTACAATGTATAGCAGTAAAAACTTTAGATAATTATAAAGTAACCAACTAATGAACCTACAGTTGCATATTTTACAAATAAACTATGCCCAGACATAGAACATATCATCGTTGTCATCACACGAATATTCGCCTTGGGTGGGAATCGAACCCACTAGCATCTCGACATTTGACTTCGTGGTTAGGGCACAGAATAGATAGTAGGGACACTAAAAAAAAAATCCCAAAATCTACAAAATGTCAGATGGTTTTATTTGCTGATGATATAACAATAATTATACCATCTAAAAATATACAGACATTCGAAAATGACATCACTAATGAAATTGCATGCGTAAATAATTGGTTGATACTCAACAAATTAAAAATAAACTGTGAGAAAACCAAGGTGATGAGTTTTTATCAGAGAACAAACAGACTGAATCTCAACATAACTTACGCAAATGAAAAAATAGCTGAAGCAACAAACATTAGATTTTTAGGTCTTCACATGGACAGTCACCTATCATGGAAGTGCCACATAGACATTATCTGCAAAAAACTAAGCCAATATTCCTTTGCTCTACATAACCTTACGAAAGTAGTCAATGAATCCACTGTTTTGGTTGCTTACAACGCGTATGTAGCGTCTACCTTGCGCTTTGGAATTATTTACTGGGGAAACTCTACAGATATTCAAACTGCTTTTAAGGCCCAAAAAAAATGCTTGCGTGCTATGTTCACATTAAAATCTTGGGAGAGTTGTAAACCATTTTTCAGAAACTTTAATCTTTTGACTTTGCCATGCATGTACATCTTTGAGACAGCAGTCTTCATAAAAACCAATATACACCTATTCGAAACACTAAGATCTAAACGGCGTAATAACGAAATACGGGCCAATGCGCACGCAACTGCATTATATTCTAAAAGTTTTCTGGGAATGGCACCAAGAATATATAATAAGATTCCTAAATATATTGTAACTCAAAATGATCTTCATAGTTTTAAAAAGTTTTTCTATCAGTTTTTAACCAGCAAAGTATACTACTCTGTGAGTGAATATCTGGCGGATGAATATTTGATTTAATAAATAGTATTATGGTATTTAGTCTTAGAATTGTCTAATTGTAGCAAACGAGAATTAATATTGTATTCGATTTCTAAAAAAATGATTATTATTCATATATTGACATTGTTATTTGAGCTAATATCTATTGAATTAATTAAAATCTGACTATGTGTATTTCGTTTTTATAAATAAGTATTTGTACGCCTTAAACGGCAAGACATAGAGAATCTATATAATGTATAAACTATGTAACATCTATTTACCTATGTTCGACAAATAAAGAATTTTGAATTTGAATTTGAATTTGAATTTGAAAAGCTAGACCGACAGATAAGTTGATTATCCCAGAATATAGTTTTACCTATTTATAGTCCTAGACTAGATTTATTAATTATTCAAGTGAATATTATACACGATGTTATATCTTATACTTATACTTATCTTATATACTAATATATAAAGCTGAAGAGTTTGTTTGTTTGTTTGGTTGAACGCGCGAATCTCAGGAACTACTGGTACGATTTGAAAAATTATTTCAGTGTTAGATAGCCCATTTATCGAGGAAGGCTATAGGCTATATAACATCACGCTATGAGCCACGGGGCGGAGCAGTAGCCTTAAATAACGCGGGTGTAACCGCGAGCTCATCCATTCACTTATAAAATTTGTTATAAATATTTAATTTTCGAATCACTTTTGAATTTCACTTTTTACTAAATGGTTTGGTCTTGGGTTCTGTTCTCGAGAAGGTGTGTACATCCCAGTTAATAGTTACCTTTATGAAGCACAAGGATAGTAATTGGAAAGGATCCCGTATACCTAAGGTCGCCTACCACTTTACATTCTTAAAGTAAAAACACTTAACTGCTTATAATTACTTAAATTATGTATTCTTAATCGGTCATAATTGTGTAAAAAAACGAGCCAAGTTCTTCGCGATATATGGAGTAAATATGAGTATAATTAAGTCTACACTTATGTTAATACATTTTTCTACGATAGATGGATGACCTCAAACTGTCAGCATCTTCATCATCCTAAAGATAAACCGGTTGAGTGGCCGCGACACGCCTCTCTGCTGCGGCGATTCCGTACAAATATTTTATTAAAATATGTAAATTACATTAAATATATGGCATTTCACCTTTATTTTCAAAGTAGATAGCTTCTACACGCAGCTTCGCCCGCGCGATTGTTGGTTATTTGGACAAATGTCTATGTGAATTGTCCGTGTGGTGACGGATTAAGAATACGGAAAGTCACCATCCAATATCATCCCATGGGTGTCGTACGAGCCGACAGAGGGAGTATATTATGCAGAGAACAGCACTGTAAGAGAAGGAAAACTTGATACAAACCTTATACCAACCCGTTTGGCCAGCGTGGTATAGTAGGCCAATTCCTCCTTTCAAAGAAGAGGCCTTGTCCAGCAGTGGACTGGTAAAGGCTGATGATGTATGTAAATGAAAAATTTCATCAAAATCCATGAGTACTTTTCCCATGAAAGAGTATCAAACATACATCCTTTCGTGTTTATTATTTAAGTTAGGTGTAGTAAATATAATAGGCTTGTGTCCTAAAATGTAATTAGCGATTGATTCGTTCCTTTATTAGATGTTAAACTGAAATACCTGATTTTTTCTTCAAAAATCGATCAGTGACATTGCGAATTACGGCTTTTTAAAAACCTTTTAGAATTTGACACGAAAGCGCTGTAAACCATCATGGCGGGTGAGTGTAAAAAGTGCAAAACAAAACAAACCGTGAATGAATTCTGGTCTAATGTACCCACTTTTATTTTGTTATATTCGATTTGACAGGTAGAAAGTTTGATGTTTTAGTTGTATTTACTACTAAAACGTCAACAACATGAATGGCGGACGTACTGTTTGACGTAATTGTCTCTGATTGGTGTTCACTGTCAGAATCATAAATACATTATTTTTAGTTTTAGAATCCTTAAAATAATATTAATCTTACCTTTTATATTAAATAATAAATTATATTTACATCTTAAAATCATATAGAATCTATAGATACTACAATCAAACCGATTTATTCTTAGTGGACACAAGCCTATTACAAAAGAATAGTGATATGTTGCATAAAATATTGCTATAGTCCTTGGTTATACAAGTACCCTATTATTTATATTGATATTTAACTAATATTCAAAACGTATTAAAATTAAACAATTTATCTTATTTTTATTATGTTTTGAATATTCATAATTTAAGTCTGGCAAATTATTATTATTTGTAAATGGGGTTTATTATTAATCTTCTAATTAATAGATATTTTAAACAATTTTACGTATTGACAAATAGAAAGTTGTTTTTATTGAAATTAAATAATACATAAATAATATTATTGCAATTAAATGATTCATAAATAATAATAATCAACCTACTATTGTAAGCATTCGAGAGTTTATTCAAAATAAATCGATGTTTTTGCAAGTATTACATCAACAGAGTCATTGTAATTACAAATATCTACTTAAAAGAACTCTAAAACACATAAAGTAAAGTGAATAAATTTTGGGATAAACATTTTTTGTGTCCGCGCAACGGCAATCAGGTAGGGTTTCTTCTTAGTAACTGTAAATGGTACTAACTGGCAGTAAATGTAGAATCATTAAGTAATTAACTTCAATGTTGACGTTCATAAGCGTCAGATGAATAAATAATTTTGACTTTGACTTCTTACATACATACATACACATACATACATATACTCACGCCTTTTTCCCGTCGGTGTAGGCAGAGACAGCAGAACGCCACTTGTTTCTATCCTTACAAACCTCACGCGCTTCCTCTACACTCATTACTCTTTTCATACATGCTCGCCGGTTTCGGGTACTTCTTATTATAAAGATATCATAATCTTGACTTAACACGTAAGCTATATTTGGAGTGAAAGTTGGGTTTGGCAGAAGAGACTTGAAAGTTGAATAAATGCTGTAGAAATGAGAGCACTGAGAAGTATGTGTGGTGTATCTTTGACCGACAGAGTAAAGAATTGTATGATAAGAGAGTGGTGTGGGGTAAAAGAAGGTGTAGTGACAAGCATCGAGAAAGGCATGTTAAGATGGTTTGGGCACATGCAGAGGATGGATGACGAAAGACTGACGTAGAAGATATATAAGGCAAATGTAAATGGGACAGGACGAAGGGTAGGTCTTAACCTAGGTGGACATTCTCTGACCAGATTGGAGACATCCTAAAAAAAGGACTGGTCAGAAGTACCCTAAACAGAAGAGCATGTATGAGAAACTTGATGGGAGTGAATGAAGCAAGAGAGGTATGTCAGGATCATTGCAAATGGCGTTCGGTAGTCTCTGCCTACCCCTCCGGGAAACAGGTCTATATATGTATGTATATTTGCAAAGCAGCGATCGCCAAGTCGACTAACAGATCGGTACGTGGAGGGTATCGGGTTCAGACTCACGGACACGGAGTCCAGCGCTTACTTTGCCAAGTCATGCGATTAAATCCAAGACGTCTGTATTGAGACTTGGCTGTACTTTTCGTGCACCCCATAATGACAGTTTACACCTCTTTCATTAAAAGGAATCCCGAACTATAATCTCTTAAAAGTTCACGACTGAAGATTGCTATCAAAATATTTTCTGTTCGAGCGGAATGCATCCTTGGTCCAATCTGTCCTTTTAATAAGCATCTGCAAAATACCGTTTAGTACAATACCTACTCGTATATATGTATGATCATGAGATTTTTTGTGTTTGTATGTTCTGAATATATTTAATGCAGGAGATTTTTTGCCGATGGTTGTAAGGTTGTCTGAGTTTGCTTAAGATTTAGACTTTTCGGTTAAACTATACATAGAAATTACTTAATATTTCTCAACAATAACAAAGTAGGTAACATGTTAATTCATTCGATATTTAGAATGATCCATTACTACTCTTGAATAAATGAATATTAAGAATAATTACTTTAAAATTTCTGCGTACGTGTATGTTTTCCTCAAAAACGGCTGGCTCATTGTTCAGGTATCATGATACAGATCAACATAATATCTTAGAAATGATGTGATACAGGTAAAAATACTTTTAAAATAAATAATAGTTTTCGGCTGTGCCCATGCAAATAATATTGATGTAAAAACATATAATAATCATTTATTTTGATTACACACATCCAACAGATGCCTACCCTACCTAACGTCTTGCGTCGCTAATGAGTTGAACGGATCAAAATGGTTTAGCTTGACTATACTGCCAATCAACACGCTGACTCTACGCACACAGTTGCGCGTGCGTCAGTGTTAGTGAGAAAGCACTGCATTTCCCTAAACTTGGCGCTGCGGATTTGGCGTTAAGGCGCCGAGTACAGCTACTGAGTTGAGCTGTTGCTGTCCCTGTCTGATTGTATACATAAGAAAGAGAAGCGCGACGACGGCGGGACGTTCAGACCTTTAAAAAAACATGAAATAAATTAATTACAGAAAATGTATTGATTGGATTAAAAAATAAAACAGTTTTTCGTTAGTATATTGCTTGTTGAATAATTTGTCAAAAAATCAGAATGATTGTATGTATTTTAATATGGTTTTTACTCGTTAAAATATTTTTTTAGAAGTATCTTTGTGATTTTCTCTATCGATTAAAGTTAGTTGTATTATGTTTTCAACACAGTACTTATCTAGATTATATCCTGAAGAATATCACATATTTTTCTGATTGTGTTAACTGCATTGAATTATATACTTTAACGCATTATAAAACTCGCGTTTAGCACTTGTAGTCCCCATAACGCTCTTAAGTAAGATTAGAGAGATGCATTTATATTTAAGCTGGTAGATGGCCCTGTTATTGAGATTCAGAACTATCCATTTTACCGAATGTAATTTGGAATAATTTAAGGTATATCAAATTTCAAAACTCACATTGATTATTGCTATCTTATGCAGTCAATAAGCTACAAAGCACGGACGAACTTAAAAAAATAAATGAAGCGAGAGAAACCGTGTCCCATTACTATATTTCCGATAAGTTTTAATAAACCAACAGTTATAATTATATAATATTACTAGACGCCGCCAGCGGCTTCGCCCGCCTCAATTATACGTATAACCCTTTCTCTTGAATCATTCTATCTATTAAAAAAACCGCATTAAAATCCATTGCGTCGTTTAAGATTTAAGCATACATAGGGACAGATAGACAGAAGACAGACTTTGTTTATATATACTATGTAATGATGGCCAATTATCGACAAAGCAACCGCCATCATTTCTGTGCAAGGACCGTGAATTCTTACGAGGTATCCTTTAAGGAAGTCGTTATGTTTCATCTTATTAAGTATTGAAAAGACATCTTGGTACATTAATTGTGATAATGCAGCTTTAAAGGATGACTTTAAAATAATATGTATTTTAAATATGTCACGTTTCGATCTGTTTATCGACTGGGAAACGAAAGTAATTTTAATAAATTAGTGGTATTATTAAGGCAGGAACAGCCCAGTGGATTCAAATATACGCCGCACACGGATGACGTTTCGAAGATATGTGAGGTTTAAATTAGTTATCGCTTTCCACGTGTTTCAAAAACCAAGTGAAGCCGTCAGTCTCGGCTGTTGAGAATGTCTTTGACAGTCGATTGAAGGAGTCAGAACCCTTATTTCTCACACTGGTCTAGGCCATCCAAGAGGGATGCATATCGCTATCCCCCTTGGTTGCTTAGGTCAAATAGCAGTCACTGTCTGTGGCGCTAACAAATACCCTCACATCATTATAACATGAAAATATGACGATACTAATTTGTAGTCTTACAAACTAATAAAGTAAACATATCCCAAAAATAATTGAATGTCTTGTAGCCAAAATAAAGCCTTCAGAAAAATGGCTTCACAAGTGTAGAATATATCTAGACGGAGTTTTCCTATTTGTTTATTTTTTTAGCTGCCTTGTGATTCTTAGTAATCGTTATGATATGTAAGTTATGTAGATGTTATAAATAAAATATTTATAATTATTTAGTGGTCCAGTGGATAGCATATGGGTCTGCTTATCGGGAGGTCCCGGGTTCGTTACCCGAGTCGGGCAAAAGTGTCACTGAGTTTTTCTGAATTTTCAGTAAATAGCAGCACGGTGTCTGGCAATGTGTCCGGTAACGGCAATAGGCTCACCCCCTATTACGTGGGACCTAATATTCATAAGGCAAAATATGGGTACAATATTACACCTCTGCTTACCCCTTCGAGGATAAAGACGTCACAGTATTAAAAAATATAGGAACTTCAGAAAATTTTGTAATGGATGCTTTGCGAAAATACACTACCTAATATTATAAATGCAATCGTCTGTCCGGATATCTGTAACGCTTTAATGGCTAAACCACGATTTTTCATGGAGCTAGTTGAAGGTTGGTCGGGTCGCCTCATAAAGGGCCAAACATTAAATTTTTATAGACACTGATACGCATTCTATCGCGATGTACCTATTGGTTTTAAAGACATAGGTAAGTATTACATTTAATCCTAATGAGCTAAATTAAATGTAATGTCTTTAAAAAGTATTTATCGCGATAGAATTTGTAAACTGTAGTTTGATTTCAGATATACTTTAGTCCCACGTAATAAGGGGCGAGCCTATTGCCGTACCGGGCACATTTCCAGACATCGTGCTGCTATTGAGAATTTCGTGACAAAAAACCCAATAACACTGCCCGACCCACGAATCGAACTCGGTACCTCCCGATCCCACGCGCAAATTTATGCCGCGAGACCAACGAAGCAGTCGTATAGGGTTTGATGTCGAGTTTTCCGTCTCTACGCAAAGATGGTATTTGCATCGTGTTATCCCTCAGTCGCCTCTTACGACACCCACGAGAAGATAGGGGGTGGTGACACTTGTATTCTATGCCGTCAACCACACGGCTAATATACATTCGCGTAAAGCAAAGCAAATACGATGCATACATATGTTAGGTAACATTGCATACTTATAAAACGCAATAATAAGAAGTATAATATACACAATACATAATATATACACGCCTCACTATCTAGTCGCTAACTAAGCAGGGCTTTTACTATGGGTAGGTATTAGACTATGGATTGACATACATATTTTTAATTATGATACACATACATACGATATACAATTTTTGCCAGTAAATATACTTATAAACTATGTGCACTCGTGTGGCACTTGTCCGCGGAAGCAACGGAACACCACTCCCTTCGGCCAAAAGTCCTCCTTCATAACAACAGGCAGAAAGCACGTCGGTACCCGCACCACACACGCCTTGAAGCTGACGTTGCGACGCGACTTTTTTTACGTTTGTTGATTTTATACGCGAGTCTTAACATCATCATTTCACCACGAAACACAAACACAGAAATCTCACATGCTTCCAAAACATAAGAAAAATAAACAAACAAATTATGTCGTAATCTAATGTTCAAAATATTCGTCTTTTACCGTTACAATACAGAACAATTATCATATTAGCATCTGTTACGCAGTATTAGTATCTATTACAGAAGATATTCTTAAAATATTATTTGTTTTGTAACGTTACTATGACCCTGTGTGTCATATGCCAAATAAAAACATTACAGTTATATAATACGTGTAATTGAATATTATGTTGGTAATTCGTGTGAACAATATGGACAACTCACCCAACTAAAAACTCTTACGTTCTTAGGAAATTTCTTATTGAATGTCACATATTGTTTTAGCAACGATTCGATATGAGCAAATTAAGAGTCTACATGTATTTATGAAAATATAAAAACATTAAATAATTAATTCCAAAACCCAGTTTGCTAATAATTCATATATGGTCATGACTATTCATGTATATTGTATGGTATTGCCTTGGCCTTTGAATTAACCTTAATAACCATTACTTATTTAAAAAGTAATAACAAACTATTTAAGAAATACTATCTTGATATCTGCAAAATTATTAGCCATAAACCAACTTCAAAATCTGTATAAATAAAAGTAAATCATGGAAATGTTTGTACGGGCATTACTTCTAAACGGCTGCACCAAATTGGATAAATCTTTCTTTTATGCATTCGTTATTTTCATGAGAAGAATGTTTGTATGAACAAGAAAAGGAATAAAATAAGAGCAATTATGTTAAAACAAAAGGTCTTCGCTACTGAATTTCGAAGTTTGAAATGTCGACCTATGTTAGTTCTAAAGTACAATGAATGAATGAATGAATGAATGATATTTATTTGCATAAACATGTTGTATACATACATTGGTGTGCATGCAAGATCTTACAGTGTATTGGTTCATACATGTTTGCCATAACTTGTGGCGTGCAAATTTTATGAGATTTTATTATTTATTTAAATTTTTTAATAAACAAATAAGAGTCAATCAAAGAATATAAACATAAAATAAAAATTAAGAAAAAACAAAATGTCATGTATAAAAGTAATGAAATAAATGTCAAATCAATTAATTATAATTTTAAGTTACGCACAATAATAAAGTCAACAATTATATCTAATGTCAATTTTATAAACATATATTAATTCATTGGATTATTATTATTACAATTTATTAATACATATTATAACAATAATAATTGGAGCTGGTGTAAATAATATTTTATTTATATTGAGTCGTTCAAAAACTCTGTGACACTATAATATGCTTTAGTCATTAATAGCGCTTTCACTTGACTTTTAAAAGCTTCTGTGGTAAGTGTTTTCCAACTCTTAGGGAGTTTATTGTATATAACTGGAGCCATACAAAAAATGCTTTTGCGCATAAGTGTTGTCCGAGCCGTGTGCAGACACAATTTGCTATTATCTCGCCTATTTCTAGGTGCTACGTCTGATAGACGAGGAAATAAATTTGGGTTGGATTTAACAAATGAAGCTATTTCCAATATATAAATACATGGCATTGTCAGTATATTGAATTGCTTAAAATACGGTTTACAACTATCAGTAACTTTGAGATAAAACATAGATCTAAGGCACCTTTTTTGGGCTTTGAATATTGTGTCCTTTTCGGTTGAGTTGCCCCAAAAAATAATACCGAATCTGATTAGAGATTCCACAAGTCCATGATATGCAGCCAATAATGCTTCTCTGTTAATTACTCGTGATAGCATGTAAAGAGCATACGCACTACTGCTAATTTTTTTATTAAGTTTATGTATGTGCGCCTTCCAATTGAGATTCCTATCCAGAGTTAAACCTAAAAACCTAGTCGTGTCAACTGCGTCAATATTATTATCATTATATTCAATGTCAAAACTACTACATGTCATTGCTCTATGGCTAAAGTGCATTATTACCGTCTTGTTAACATTTATTTTAAGATTATTGCTATCCAACCATGATATAGTTTTAGCCAGAGTATTACTTATATCATATCTATATGATTCCCTATGTTTGCAGGGTATAGTTATCGTGCAATCGTCCGCGAATAGTGTCATGGGATGTTCTATGGCTTTTGGTAAATCATTAATATAGAGAATGAATATTAGGGGCCCGAGTACGCTCCCTTGAGGGATTCCGTAGGCAACTGTACGTTCCTCTGATTTGAAGAATTCTTCTCGTTTGTTACTTACGTTAATTCTACTGATTATTGTTATTTGTTTCCTGTCACTTAGGTAGGAGTTCAAGAGCTCTAGAACGTTACCTCGTAAGCCATATGCGTCGAGCTTTTTTTTTAGAGTTTCATGTTCGACATGGTCGAAGGCCTACAGGATCTCGATGTACGCCAGTTCGAAAGTTCACTGGAGCGAAGTATGCAAGGCCGACGTACCGTTCATATGAAAAAGTCTCGTTAACTCGAGAAAAAAATTCGGGCAAGTGCGAGTCTGACCCGCGCACCGAGGGTTCCGTACGCATTGCATCGTGTATCAAGACGAATTTTGCCCGTTTTTTATGTCGAGTGTAAGTTTTTCTACTGTTAACATGAATGACCTCCTTAACTTTGGCAGTAATTGCGAAAATATTAAAGTACTTTCCTATCTACAAAACCGTTCTTGGAGTTATTCTTGTCTTCATACTGTAAGACCTTGCTTCTTGCAAAATTACAGTACTCTAAGTCCACAAAAAGCACCCTTTCGGTTTTTATTTACAAATTTCATAACAAAATACACCTTCGCCTACCCCTTCGGGGATAAAAGGCGTGACGATATGTATGTATGTATGTTTCATAAGAATTGATAAGAAAATATGTATAAATGGCCATATTTTTTTATTGCACTGTCGTCCCCTCCCTCATGTTGCATGCCAGTAAATCAAATGTTGTGCAATCTACTTGCGTGGCAGACGCTGGCATGCCAGTTAGCGAATACACATGAAAGTATGTGCAAGGAGCTTGTATTCAAGTGTGCCAGCTACAGGCATGTGTATTCCCGGCTTTACTCTCGAGCAACTTTCAAAATGACAGATGAAATCCTATTTCGACGTGACATCTTCAGTCTATCGCGAACAAATCGTAACGCGCATCCGTGACTTAACTTGTCCGTTCAAGCAATGAATACAGATTTACATCATCTGTATTCATTGGTTCAAGCGACAATAATTATACATATTACTAGCTGCTGCCCGCGACGTCGTCTGCGTGAACGCTATACAGCACCTTACTATTAAATAAATACCTACCATTACACCTTTTAAAATAACATTTATTTACCCGTTTCTTCTTTATATTTCATACCTGCAGAAAGTGTAACAACAGAGGGAGTCTGTCTTTTGTAAAATTGACCTTCAAAAAGTGCTGATTTTCAGCCTGCTTTGAATAAATTACTTTATGGTGATTCTGCTGAATTAAGTCATAAGTTGTGACTGAAGCAGATGGAGAAAATAAGGAATACATAATAGGGTAAAATACATACTTATAGGACTTCCCGATACACAACATTAGTGGTTTGGCTCTCCGCAGCCAAAATGTAAAGAGAGTCAGGACTGGTGACGCGGAAGAAAGCGAAGTACAGGACACCCGCTGCCCTCAGTGTCTGCCTCTGCGACTTTTTGGTGGTCATCGCGAAGCAAACACGCACGGGGAAGTGTATGCGCTTGAACGGGAACCGGAAGTTATGAGGTATGAGAGGAATGCGTGGTATAAATACTGCCTCGCCGACGCCACAACCCGTAAGAATTTCCGCCTAAATGGTGTGTCTGTGGAGCGAGATGACTTTCAGGCGGGTCACGTTACACAACTTCGGAGGAGATAGGTTCCGAAGAAGCATAATCGGGACACCGACCTACAGCTTGATGGTATGCGCTGGAAGTTCACTTGCTGACAGGGAGTTCAGAAATTCCACGGGATAATGTGTGGCGTTTTCTTGCTCGACGACAGTGTTTATACAGGTGTAGACCACTTCATTCCCCTCAATTTCCGAGAGAATGCATTCGTCAATTGCTACAGCCAGATCATTTTTGGGCGTCAAAATAGGCTGGTTCTAAGCTGGATACAACTCTACTGAGAGACTCTGGAAGCACCACCTGTCCACCTCTGTCCTCAGGTAGAGTGACTTCGTCAAGACTTAGAAAGACATCTTAGAGTTGTTGAGCACGTGCATTGACACCAAGCTGAGCTCTCATATTAATGGTCAAGCGCATCATACGAACTCGTGACCACAACAAAGATAATTTCAACGAAGCACTCACCTTGTCCGTGTGGTGACGGATTAAGAATACGGAATGTCACCACCCCATATTATCCCATGGGTATCGTAAGAGCCGACAGAGGGAGCATATTATGCAGAGAACAGCACTGTAAGAAAAGGAAAACTTGATACGAACCCTATACCAACCCGTTTGGCCAGCGTGGTATAGTAGGCCGATTCCTCCTTTCAAAGGAGAGGCCTAGTCCAGCAGTGGACTGTTAAAGGCATGGATGCAAGGATCATGATAATGATGATGACTCGATCCCCGCGTCACCACGTGAAGCGTTTGTCGGGAATCGTCACTGAACAGAACTATGACCACCCATTAAATGCTCGTTCCTGCGGATGTCCTGCAGGGTTCTGTCCATGGCCTCAACTGCCTATTGGCCATCGTACGCTCATCCCATACGATCAGAGAGCAATCCTTGAGCACGTGTCCCTTATCACTGTTACGTGACTTACCACAAACGGGTGTTACGGCGCTCTCTAAATCGATGAGAAATTTAATTACATGGTATGTGCTGTCTTGCCATCCGGAAGCAGTGTGGCAGCGATTGCCGGTGATGCTACAGCAATGACAATTTTGCCTTGCCTCCTGACCTCTGCTAGTATGCCAGTAGTAACAAATGTTTTTCCTGTTCCACCAGGTGCATCCAAGAAAAACATTTTAGCCTGGCTTTGCCCAACGCTTTCAAGGACGGTGTCATAAAATTCGTAAGGTGGTCATTTCAAATTGTCTCAGCATTATACTCCCAATTTTCACGATCTTGATGCGGTGATGATTGGGAAGCTGGTAACAAATATTTGACCAGTGGATTGCCGCCGATAGAAATGACCACGTCTTGAAGTGAACTGAGACAGGTGTTCAGCACGCGGTCATCAGTTACTTCGACTTCGTCTCCAGTAGCACGCCTCAAAGCTCGTAGAAAATCTTCAGACAGATGATGGGGATACTTCTCCCAGAAAGCTACCGGGTTCGCGACTCCACAAAACAACAAGATGACGTCAAACAGATGACGCATGCGGCTGGGACTGTCACTGACGCTCGCCTCCGCGAGGTTATCATCCCAGTATTGGTCACCGCCGAGAAAGTGACGTACTACGCAGGCTGTGCGGTAAGTGGGATACTCCACGCCATCAAATGTCCACAGAAAGGCGAAAGACGTTGGGCCTCGGACTTTGTGAAGTAACAACCGCAGAAAATAGTATTCGACATTATTTGTGTGTACGGTATAAAATCTACAAAATGCGATGTCCTTGAAACTTCCCGGAAAACCTTCCACAGCACCTCCTCGTCAACGTCGGTTAAATACACCCTTTTGCTTGTCGTACGTGTTATATGAAGGCATCTCGTCATACGTAAGGGACCTCCCAAACTTGTCGATTTTACAGAGCCTAAAAAACGCCAAGAGACCGACGCGGATTTTCCAAGTGCTCAGCAACGCCGTCGGGATCAAAATATATGCGCTGACCGTTCTCTTGTAAAGTGGTGGACGTGTAAATGCATGACGGTAGGATGCTTCTCATGTATAGAGAACACCAGTATCCGCCAAACCGCTTCAGACGTAACAATAAATAAATGGCTGTGTGCGAGTAAATAAGATCTACGAGTAGCTAGTTCCACATCTTACTGATATTTATATATAGTTAATCCAAACAAAGGTACGTGGTATATGTATATCCCGAAAGACAATTTAAAGCAAGTTTATATGCGACATGTAAATAAATTAATTAAAAAGCCATAATTACACCAATGTGACCAAAATGTTTTTTTTGTACTTAAGCTATTACTATTTATTCTGACAGAAATGATGTAAGCAATCAAGTGTGGCGATGGTGTCGTTAATTAATTAAATAACTTCAACTAATAGTCTTGCTCATGTCTGAAACGAATTAACAATACAATTTTAAGAAGAAAATGTACAACTCCATCTATGACTTTTGAAAACAACTATTAACGACGCCAACATGTTCAAATTAAATTATTTATATCCAAAAAGGACTTACAGATGTAATTCGACTTGATGTTTTTGAACTCTCTTAGATGGCGCTGCATTAAAATTGTCTTGATTCTACTTATATTCAATTAATTATGTTTATCAGCCTAAGTTACTTATATTGCGTGCTTTTTATAGTGTAAAGCTAGATTATAGCATAGTTAACATAATAATAACATTAAAATATGCATCTTTACATTACACGTTGTTACAGAATACGTTCAAGAAATAAAGGTTCTCTGCTCGTTCCCCGTAGGTGATAGCGTAATAATATGTAGCCTATATGGTGACCCGACTTTTTAATAATATTTGTGCCAAAGGAGAAAGACCAAATACGGCCTGTAGCGGCCAGAAAGTTGTGAATCGTTGAAATTAAACATATAATTTTTAAAAATTTTACATCGTTTTCGTTTCTTGGTAGAGTATCGGTGAAAGAATTTAGTTTTTAAAGATTAATTATTTTGAATAAGCTATGGTAATAGCGGATGAATGTCTTATGTTGCCAGCATTAAAAATAAAATGAAGTATGGTAGGCAGAAATTGTTTTAAGGAAATAATATTTTTATTACTATATTAGAAAACAATATATTTTCTTTACTTTATAAGTATATTTGTAAATAGAATCAAGA
Source organism: Euclidia mi (assembly GCA_944739405.2). Classification (NCBI taxonomy): domain Eukaryota; kingdom Metazoa; phylum Arthropoda; class Insecta; order Lepidoptera; family Erebidae; genus Euclidia; species Euclidia mi. Next base: position 110,701,974 of record OX123186.2, on the reverse strand, counting down.
AATATATAATTTATTATACATTCCATAATTATTAATCGGTAAAAATCGTTTTGTTTTTTAATCGATAGTAGAAATATTTTTTCAAACCATTTGCAACACTTTTTTTATCTGTTATGTCATTCGTGTTGCTACTGTGTATCGTAAATATTTTGCTTTGATTTATTGGTGTTTTCGTACGGTTTTAATGTAATGTAATTGAATATAAATTCAATAATAATGATCACTACCTTCTACCCATGCTAAGAATATGCAGCGGTGTTTGTGATTGTGGTTCGTTTTTTTGGACGAGTATACATAGTACGAGGTTCCCTAGTACACAGGTGATTATTCATTATTATTGGCCTCTCTTTATGTAGTTTTTGTTCTTTAAGACGTAAAGACAAGCTTTTATTTACATCTAGGTATTATATTTATGTTAAAATTCAATTTTGAGGTATATTTAGTTGCGGAATAATTTCCATTTTAAATATCTCGTATCTTATTTCCACCGAAAGTTATTTAAAAAGAAATTATACAGGTTAATAGAGTAGTCATTTATCTTCAAAACACACATGGTGTTGTGTTTGGCCGTGCCAGGCCCATAATGTATGGCCAAATGGTACATCTCCTTTGAAGTAAATCCATGCAGTACTTTTTTAGTTTAGCCCGGACATAAGGACAAACAGATAAACAGACAAACAGACAAAAATTCTAAAAACTATATTTTTGGCTTCGGTATCAATTGTAGATCACACCTCAAGTATTCTTTAAAAAAAATATTCAATGTACAGTTTTGACTTTCCTACCATTTTATTATATGTATAGGTTATTAATGACAGACATTTTGTTTACCATCTCAACTGTATTTTATTCATCTCGCTGATTGCAAATAAATATTTTCATTTACACAATAGCACAATTTTATTTATTTACCTTATTTGAGCTTGGTGCTAATTACGCTAGTCCTCTAAAACTGTATGAGCGCCCATACAACTTAGAGTATTATCTTAAATGGAGTCTACTATGTATGTATGGGGACACCTTTATATTTTCTACTTTTTTATTTTTTGTAATTTTTCCTTTATTTGTGCTGTAAGACCCTGCTTTTGGCCAAATTTCGTGATTCTAGTTCTACGGGAACTACCCAAAACCTATAGGGTACTTACGGTTGACCTAGAATTGTCAATTTTGGTTAAAACCAAGGTCTTACAGCACAAGTAAAGGAAAAATTCCGAAAATTAAAAACAGTTAAAAATTAAGGTTAATTTTAGTACTTACAAGTTTTCGCAAAAATATAATTTTGACCATATCTTTTTATCGCGTTGACCCTGATTTTTATACACCTAATACGAGTAGGAACCATAGAATTCAGTATCTGGTATAAATTTCAATTTGCTAGGTCCACCCATTCCTGAGAAAATCGGTGGTGACACACGGACAGACGGACAGACAGACAGACAGACAGACAGACGGACAAGACAGTGATCTTATAAGGGTTCCTTTTTTATCTTGTGAGGTACGGAACTAAGTTTCTCGAACAATACATATATTTATTCCGAAGAATCCTAAGGATATATTAAAAAGTATTTATCGCGATAAAATTCGTAAACTGTAGTTTGATTTCAATGAATATATATATATATATATATATATATATATATATATATATATATATATATATATATATATATATATATATATATATATATATATATATATATATATATATATATATATATATATATATATATATAAGGTCTTTTTTCTCATTCCTTTTTTTCCATTCATCCATCCATCAGGGCTTAAGAAATTGACCAAAAAATAGTAGGAGTACCTATTGTATTACTAACACTGTGAAATTGCTGAATTGTTTCACTAACACAGCTGTAAAACGATGTATTAACTCCAGTATGCGACTGGCGCGTATGACTGATCAAGTGATATGATTAACTTACTAAGATGGCTATTAAAAATAGGGGTTGGTGTTAGAAGGGTGAAAATTAAGAGTTGTTTGTATTATCAATGCCATATTATAAAGAAAGAGACTGCCTCCGTGGACCAGTGGATAGCGTATGCGACTGCAGATCGGAGGTCCCGGGTTCAATTCCCGGGTTGGGCAAAAGTGTTACTGGGTTTTGCCGAATTCTCAGTAGCAGCACGGAGTCTGGTGATGTGCCCGGTAACGGTAATAGCCTCGCCCCCTATTACGTGGGACCTAAAAATTCATGTCGAAATGTGGGTGTCATATTACACTTCTGCCTACCCTTTCGGGAATATACAGGCGTGAATCAATAAAAAAAACTAAAAGTAAAGTAAAGTTGACACAGAAAAACGATGCCAAATGATAATTGGACCAATTATATTATGATGTTAAAGATATTAATTTTACTAAAAATGTCCCGTCCGCCATCTTGGATCTCCAAAAAAATGCCATTTTCGTTATCAGAATGCATGATGAAAACCCCGAAAATGACACCCATATTAATTTTATTAAAAATGTCCCGTCCGCTATCTTGGATTCCCAAATAGATGTCATTTTCGTGATCAGAATCCATAAAAACCCCGAAACTGATACCCATATTCACTTTATTAAAAAAGTCTCGTCCACCATCTTGTGAATGTAGACACTAAAAACTTTTCCCGTGACAATTTTGTGTCACACATGCGCATCGTAAAATGTGACTCTCATCATTCTTTCATAACGCGCCTTTTCAAAGAAGTATAACTTCAAAAATATGTTTGGGTTGGCCCGTCCATTTTACTTAGGGGTTTAAAAACTAAACTGCGGCCGATTCTCAGACCTAAAGAATATACGTTTAAAATTTCATACAAATAGGTCCAGCCGTTTCGGAGGAGTATTCTTATATATATACAGTGACAGATACAATAAATATATATATTACAAACAAAATATATATACATTCGCGTAAAGCCAAGAAAATACTATGCATACTTACGTTAGGTAACACACCATATAAAACGCGATTGAAGCCGCCAGAAAAAGCTAGTTCTATGTATGAGTATAATATTTTGCTATCAATTTAATTGTTAGTTTGTTTTAGAACTTTCAGCTGAAACGCAGTAATTTTATGCTGAAATTAAGTACAATAATAATTATGTTTAAATACTTACCAAACAAACGAAAAACTCAGCGTGAGTTTGAAGACGTAGAGTACGCAGATTAAGTACAAACTCATTAAAAGTTCGTGTGAAGGATTTAATTACAATTAGGTTTATTATAACACATTCATATGAGCATGTGTAGGTTACGTTATTTAACTGTGTGTTTTTCGTGTGGTCTCATTTAAATTTGATCAAGTACCGAAGAGTAAGTTGGGTTATCCAAAACACTCGGCTACTGAATGTCGAAGTTTGAAATGTCGACGTATGTTAGTTCTAAAGTACAGGATCTCGATGTACGCCAGTTCGAACGTTCACTGGAGCGAAGTATGCAAGGCCGACGTATCGTTCATATGAAAATGTCTCGTTAACTCGAGAAACTTTATAGGTTATGTTAGGTTTCCTTGTGACCCTTTATCCAAAAATAAGAGCCCTGCGAAGCTGGGCTCCGTCATGCTAGTTTGTCGAGTTAACGAGACTTTTTAAGTAAAAAAATATAAAAATCACAAAAAAGTTTTCTAGCTAAGCGTGGTTTCGATCCACGGACTACTATGTTACGAACGTAGCACGAGAGACTTTTTTATATGAACGATACGTCAGCCTTGCATACTTCACTCCAGTGAACTTTCGAACTGGCGTACATCGAGATCCTGTACTAGAACTAACACACGTCGACATTTCAAACTTCGACATTCAGTAGCGAAGACCTTTTGTTTTATTTACATAATTGCTATTATTTTATTCCTTTTCTTGTTCATACAAACATTCTTCTCATGATAATAACGAACGCATAAAAGAAAGATTTATCCAATTTGGTGCAGCCGTTTAGAAGTAATGCCCGTACAAACATTTCCATGATTTACTTTTATTTATACAGATTTTGAAATACATGATAGTATTTCTTAAATAGTTTGTTATTACTTCTTAAATAAGTAATGGTTATTAAGGTTAAATCAAAGGCCAAGGCAATACCATACAATATACATTAATAGTTATTACCGTAATTATTAGCAACCTGGGTTTTGTAATTAATTATTTAATGTTTTTATATTTGCATAAATACATGTAGACTCTTAATATTCTCATATTATATAATCGTTGCTAAAACAATATGTGACATTCAATAAGAAATTTCCTAAGAACGTAAGACTTTTTTAGTTGGTTGAGTTGTCCATATTGTTCACACGTATTACCAACATAATATTCAATTACATGTATTATATAACTGTAATGTTTTTATTTCGCATATGACACAGGGACATATTCACGTTACAAAACAAAGAATATTTTAAGAATATCTTCTGTAATAGATACTAATACTGCGTAACAGATGCTGATATGATAATTGTTATGTATTGTAACGGTTAAAGGCGAATATTTGCACATTGGATTATGGCATATTTGTTTGTATTTATTTTTCCTTATGTTTTGGGAGTGATGTTACTATGTTTGTGTTTCGTCATGAAATTATGGTGTAACACTCCCATAAAAAGTGTGCTCAGGTACAAAACGGTGTGACGATCTACTGACTGCCTCCACGGTCCAGTGGATAGCGGATGCGTTTGCTGATCGGGATGTCCTGGCTCGGGCAAAAGTGTTATTAGTTTAGCAATGTGCCCGGGAACGGCAATAGGCTCGCCCCCTATCGGGGATACAGGCGTGATTCTATGAAAAGTGACGATTTATGATAAAATTCTTAAGCATTTGTAATAATATTTTCCTGAGGCAACTTACACACGATCATCTGATTTCAAACTAAACACATGCGGTAATATAATAACAATAAATGTATTAAGTTACTTATCATACATACCTACATACATAGACTCACGCCTGTTTCCCCGAAGGGGTAGGCAGAGGCATATTAAAAGCCCTTATCATAAATGCACTAAAATAAATATATAGAACCTAGCGTCATCAACCTTGTGTTCCCGGTTGCACACGAGACTTGAAGTCAGGGGCCCAATTCTCCTAAATAAATTATAGTTGCGATATCATGTCAGTGTCATACTTACGTCACAAAAAGCGTATTCTTCTAAATTATCTGATAATTGAACGAAGTTGTAACGAGATCGTAAATTGAAACAAGTGTCAAAATATGTGCCAACGACGAAATGCTGATTTCAAATTATACGATAATCAAAGATATATAAAAACCATAGATGCGTTGGCCGCACACTGAAATGGCAAACTGAAATCGAGGCAATTGCCGCTATTCCGTTTAGTTACGCGCAAACCTGTAAACGATTTTAAACTTTCGCGATTAGTATACATTATACAAGGTTATATAGCAGGTCTTACTCGCGATAAATCTTATATTTAAGGCATAAATACCTCGGTTTTTTGCCAACGTTTCGGCTGACTTGCTTCAGCCGTGGTCGCGGCGGGACTGGTGAGCTCAGCGCCGTCCTTGTGTTGTGCGTATTTTGGCACCTACCCTCACCGGATTTTTATTTTTGTTTTTAATCGCACTGTCGGTACCTCGACACACTACACTAATGACGTCTATACACTGTTGAGCTGTATCATTACGGCGGTGTTTACACTTATTGATGACTGGATTCCAAGTTGTTGATAATCTAAATCCATCCTCCCGGTTGAAATTCTTGTGTTTTTTTATTTCAACCGCGACCACGGCTGAAGCAAGTCAGCCGAAACGTTGGCAAAAAACCGAGGTATTTATGCCTTAAATATAAGATTTATCGCGAGTAAGACCCGCTATATAACCTTGTATAGCGCAAACCTGTGTTGTGATAGTACGCTCCGTAACAATAATTTGTGTGTAAGAATTTAAAAAACAACTAATATTATCTCACTCTAACAAGAGGTGTCCCCTATTGTAGTTTTTATTTACTTTCTCTTTCTTTATTCATACAAGATATTATTTGGTATTTGTAGCCGTTTTTCAGAGCCGCTTTGTAAGAGTATGGCGAGTATATATATATTATAATACGTCATTGACGATAATGACTTACGTTATTAGAATACCGCTTCTGAGTCAATTCAAAATTAAATATAATATCAATGTCATATAAAAATAGGAGAATTGGCCCCCTGGGGTTTGCTTTCTACTCTAGCCAGATTTTACAGAATATATTTATAAGCGCTATATTTGATAGCGGAAGTTCATAGGTTAGATGAGTCTCGTCGTAAATTCGTTCGGAAACTACGGCTTAACATGTTCTAAAAGGCACGTGGTAAGCAAAAATTTGCGATATAACACGCACATTACTTCGAACAGTCAGTGTTGCGATGGGTTTATACCCGATACCCCCCTGCATTGGTTTTAATATCCCTTAAGCTATGACTGCTTTATTTCATATCTATAAAATACTCTTTTTCTTTTATTTTTTAATTTGTTTTATTGTATTATTTTACTTTTATTGGTGTACAAGAAAGTATTTCTATTTATCCATCTATAATACTCATATTATTGAAATAACATTATGCAGTACTTCACTAAATCCATATAAAACTGTTTATTTTTTTGGTTCCTAACTGTTGGATGTTTTTTATGTGTAAATTTCTGCACGTCGATTCTGTAAAATTCAAACAACAACTCGCATTTTACATCGCTATTCGCTCTCACTTCGCAAAAGGTTCAAAATGACCTTGATATTGAGTGCGATGTGAGCGTCGAACCAATGAATTCAAATTTTACATAATAGAAGCGTATTTCTTTAGGATGTCGTGTGCCGATTAAAGTTGGCATATTGACGGTTGTCAGTGTAGTACGTAGTTGGTGCCGTTGGCGGCGCTGGTGTCGTTCTCCGTCTTTCTTGCTCTTGTAGTTAAGTGACACAGGAGAAACTTTCGTCTCTCTTGCACTCGTAGAGTCAGCTGTCACAGCGCGACTGCCACGCCGCCAAGCGGCAATATGGGTCACACTGGTCACAGAAAGTTTGTCTACAGAGCGCCCATAAGAAATGTGCCTCTATTATTAAATATCTATGCTCTATGGTCGAACTGACGGGGGAATTACCTTATAGAATGCCACTTTTTACGTCATCTCATACTTTATCTGTCAAAATCTCGAGGTCAATTTAGTTCAACTCGAAAACACGCTCGCAAGAGTAGCGCTAGTGTAGATTAGAATTATCAACCGAGTTTTAGAATGCCAATCAAGAAACTCACAGCAGATTCAGATTCAAAGTTTAGAATGAAGTCTTACAGAATCACACTGCTGGAGTCGGAGTTTATAGAGTTATTGATGGATGCCAATAGTACAAATTGATTGCTCCGAGTCAATATTTCGCACGCTCTATATTCCACAGAGATGGCCATACACCTGGCATGAAAATAAACTATTTAGTTTCTTGTTTATTTATACACTCGGGACACGGGTAACATTTGACTGACATAAGCCTCACGACCTGATATCAGAAAGAGATATTTTTATGCATCTGCTACTAATTTCAAGCCTATTATCACTGCATATGGTTCCCACCAAGAACTTAGGGTCCCAAGCCAACCTCACCTGCAAGTGGTGCACCTGCCGATCAACGGACGAGGCTCTGGCAAACAAAATATCCCGATAAGCGGCAATAGGCTCGCCACTTATTACGTGGGATCAAAACACTGGCGAAAAGTGGGCGTTTAATATGCCTCGGCCTACCCCTTCGGGGAAACAGGTGTGAGTCTATGTATGTATGTTATCACTACATAGTATAAAACAAAGTCTGTCTTCTGTCTGTCTGTCCCTATGTATGCTTAAATCTTAAAAACTACGCAACGCATTTTAATGCGTTTTTTTCAATAAATAGAATGATTCAAGAGGAAGATTTATATGTATAATTGACGCGGGCGAAGCCGCTGGCGACGTGTAGTAATTATATAAGAAAATGCCCACAGCAATTGCTGCACATTTTCTTTAATTACACGGTTTTTTCGTGACCCCTTGAAATTTTCGGGAAATCCTTCCGTAGTGCACCCCTAAGGTCTTCAAAGAACATACATGCCAAATTTTAGCCGTTTGCGTCGAATAGTTTTGGCATTTTGGGTTTTGTGCCTTACTGTCAGTTAGTAACGCAAGAATGTTAAGTATACAGAAGATAATAATAAGGATTGATAACGTGTACTCCACTACAGTGGAGCAGCGACAGCCTAGTGGAGACACCAACAGACTGCCACGCAGAGGGTCTGGGTTCAAATTCACGGCGCGCACCAATGACTTTTCGGAGTTATGTGCGTATTAAATTGTTAATTCTCGCTTGCTAAACGGTGAAGGTAAAACATCGTGAGGAAACCTGCATGTCTGAGAGTTCTCCTTAATGTTCTCGAAATACATGTCAAGTCTGCCAACCCGCACTAGCCCTGTGTGGTGGACTATGGCCTTACTTACCTTGTGGTGGACTGTACCTATTGTTTGGAGATACGAATAAAAATATTTTCTTTCTTTCTTTCTTTCTTTCTTTCTTTCTTTCTTATCCTTCTCATAGTGGGAAGAGGCCCGGGCCCAGAAGTGGGACAGTTTATATACAAGGCTAATGATGAATCCACTACAGTGTCAAGAGTGTTAATGGTTTCTGGTCGGTTGCGGCTACAAGAAGCGAGTACTGGTGTGAAGTGACCAAAGATAACACTAATAGTCTTTAGTTCGTTATTGGCACTTTCTAAAAGTGGCGTATGACCCATATACGCCTACTACACGGGATATAGGTACCGTGAAAGTTCATCTCTCTGCATATAATAATTTGTGCCACCTCGCGCACAGCGATCATTTTAATATACGACAACACCTCATACGAGTACATCCAAATTACTCTTTTTTTTACACACAACACCATCTAGTCCCAAACTAAGCAGAGCTTGTACTATGAGTACTAGATAATGGATAAACATACATATATACTCTCTTTTTGTAAATATATACATATTATACATAGAAACACCCAGACCAAGACAAACATCCATGTTCATGCACACAAATGTTTGACTTGAGCGGGATTCAAACCCGCGACCTTCGGCGTAGCAGTCGCTTACAATCCCGCTGCGCCAACCCGTCGTCATTATTTTACATCAATCCGATAAGCTACACACTCTCCAACCAACAAAAACAATACTTTGTTAATCGAAAGATATCACATTAGTACAAAGCGCGACTAGATGGTAATCACATATCGAATTGATAGGTTCGTACATTCACTGATAACTTTGATCACTGTTCGATTTACAGGCGAGAGAGGGGGTGACGTACCAGCCCCGAAGGGAAGGGGGGAAGTTGGTGGAAAAGGGGAGTGAGGCTTGCGGGGAATCGGGAGGGAGGTTTGTAGGCGTGGCTGGTCGATACTGAGGCTTGGGACACGCAGAAAAAGTTTGTTGGTATGTAAAGAATGATTAATGTATTTTAACAATGTTAAAAAGTTACGGTTTGGATGTGGGTGCTTTTGTGGAGATGGAAAACGTGAAGATATTATAAGTTTTAATGTGGGTGAGCTTTGTAACAAGGTTGATACCTGCGCGGGACTTAGATGTAGGAATATTTTCACCTATTTTTATTGGTAAAAATGGTTCGGGGTCTGAATAGCATATTTTGCGAAGTCTTTGTTTACAATCAACACTTAGGTACCTACACTTAAGTAGCTACACTTATGTATGGTAGTGAAAGTTGGGTATGGCAGAATAGACATGAAAGTAGAATATATGCTGTAGAAATGAGAGCACTGAGAAGTATGTGTGGAGTGTGTTTGAACGACAGAGTAAAGAATTGTGTGATAAGAGAGTGTTGTGGGGTAAAAGAAGATGTAGTGACAACCACTGAGAAAAGTATGCTAAGATGGTTTGGACACATAGAGAGGATGGATGACGAAAGATTGACCAAGAAGTTATATAAGTCAAGTGTGAATGGGATAGGAGGAAGGGGAAGACCTAGACGGACGTTCTCTGTCCAGATTGAAGACATCCTATAAAAAGGACAGGTTAGAATTACCGTCAACCGAAGAGCATGCATGAGAAATTTAATGGGAGTGAATGAAGCAAGAGAGATATGTCAGGATCGTTGCAAATGGCGTTCCGTGGTCTTTGCTTACCCCTCCGGGAAACAGGCGTGAGTCTATGTATGTTTCTTTACAAATGCATGTAGATAAAGTCAATACCTAAACCTGCGATATCGTTAAATCCTGTCATCGGTTTGTAAACTGAGCTATTCATCTATATGTATTTACCTGTGCTGAATGCTTCTAGTAACGTGCCGCTAAACTTGAGGATTCAATTGTTATGAGCATTCTTGCGAATGTAAAATTACAGAAAAACTAACAAGTGCGTTTTAGCTAGCATTCTATCAAGCGGTTCCGGTAAGCCTTCAAGCGAAATAATACTCAATTTGCTTCGAGCTTCTTGCTGACTAGAGCCTTCGCTAGAAACTTAGAAAGATCATGAACATGTTCGTAGCGCTGGTTAACTCTATGCTTGGCTCGTTATGCAGTTCTACAAATTTAAAACCGGCAAATGCACGATGTTCTTTTACAATTTGTTTGACGACCGGTTGGCGCAGCGGGAGTGTAAGTGACTGCTAAGCCGAAGGTCGCGGGTTGGATTCCCGCACAAGTCAAACATTTGTGTGCGTGAACATGGATGTTTCTCTTGGTCTGGGTGTTTCTATGTATAACATGTATGTTTTTACAAACAAAAAGTATATAAGTATGTTTATCCATTATCTAGTACCCATAGTACCTACAAGCTCTGCTTAGTTTGGGACTAGATGGTGTTGTGTGAATGTGGTAGAATATTATTAAAAAAAATGTATCCTCAAGTCTATAAGCACCTTTCAGTAACTGTATAGTTCTTCTTCAATATGGTAGACAGCCCTAAAGGCATTAATCCTTTCTTTTCAAATAAATTAGCACTTTAAATGGCAAGCACATTACTATATTAATATTGCTTATTCACTTCACTAATGAAAGAAACTACCAAACATCGCTTTACGACGGAAGTATCTATAATTATTTTTAATAACAGAAAATGGGTGACAATTTTAAATCATAATGGCCTTTGTCGGTCGCTTTTAATAAAAATGTCCCTTTTGTTTCATCTTTTTGTTCGTAAATGTTCCCTGCTGTGTCGTCCATTGTGAAGTGAAGAGATCATTTTTTACCAGTTTATTTTCATATTAAGCTATTGCATAGCTTTTATCGCGGGCTTGAGCGCGGCGACCGAATCCAGAAATTCCGTAACGAAAAAACCTGACACCCTTCACATATTACACAATCAACATGTCGTAAGCGCCAAGTTGATAATATGTATTATGAACTTTACTGTTTACTAATTAAGGTTTAGTTTAGAATAAAATGTTTTACTTGTACAAAGGTATTTTTTTTATGTGGAACATATTACAGCGGTTCATAGTAGGTATCTACTATTGTCATTAATTATATTACAAGTGGTAGTTATGGTAGCAATTGTAGCTTTGGTAAGAATAGTAGTTTTGAGAGAAATAGTTCTTTTGACACCACCGGCGGTTTTGGTAGAAATGGTAGTTTTGAAAAAAGTGGTAGATATGATAGTGTTAGTACGAATAGTAGTTTTGGTACATATAGTAATTTTGATAGGAATTGTATTTTCGGTAGGAATAGTAGTTTTGGTAGAAATTGTATTGTTGGCATATATGGTAGTATTTTTTATGTGGAACATATTACAGCGGTTCATAGTAGGTACTATTGTCATGAATTATATTACAAGTGGTAGTTATGGTAGAAATTGTAGCTTTGGTAAGAATTGTAGTTTTGAGAGAAATAGTTCTTTTGACAGCACCGGCGGTTCTGGTAGAAATGGTAGTATTGATAAAAGTGGTAGATATGATAATGTTAGTACGAATAGTAGTTTTGGTACATATAGTAATTTTGATAGGAATTTTATTTTCGGCAGGAATAGTAGTTTTGGTAGAAATTGTATTGTTGGCATATATGGTAGTTTTAGCTGTTCAGCAGTAGTTGTAGCATGTTACTTACGATTGCCACCAAAACTACCATCTTTATCAAAAGTACCATTTCTACCAAAGTTACCATTCCTACCAAAATTAAACCAAAGTTTACCAAAATTAAATAAAATAAAAAAATTTCAAAGAAAAATAAATACTGCATAAATAAAATAAATGTATAATTATAATTGCATAAGTTGATAAAAAATGCTATGCAGTAGTTTTACCGCGGCAGTCTCTGAGTGCCACACGTCTTTTTTTTTAGTAGGTCGAGATGAGTGGGTTAACTTAGATAAACGCTGAGATGAGAAAAGCAGTAATTTGAAATAGGTGCTGTATGGATTTTAATCTGCATCCGGCGAACTAATATAGACGTTCGTTGGTTTTGAGGAATACTAACCATGAGCAAAATATACTTTTGTGTAAAAATGCTAGCAAGCACTTGTAAGTTCCAAACTGTGATTAAAATTACAAAAAATTGTATCATAATCTTACTATCTTTCACTATTTCTTTTAAATTTATTTTATAATCATGCAAACTATTATATTATTACAGGTATCTACAACCTAATTCAATAGCCATGATTCAACCGAATTTTGGCCCGTCTTATGGTAGGTGGCTAGGATGAGAAAACGACCCCGAGCTGCCGGTGGTATCACTCAGCAATCTTAACAGTCCAGATAGATTGCCGTATCAATCTTCCTTAAGGCTATTTAAGGATACTGCCGTGGGCAACCCAGTCTATTAGTGCTACAGCACGTGTATCTTCCATTTGAAGACCTTACACCACCTTACAGCTACTAGCATAATCTGGCACCGTAAACATGACATATCATATATACTATCTACTACCGTCAACCGAACAGTAACTGAATTCTCTGTAACAGCACGGAGTCTGGCGATGTGCCCAGAAACGACATTAGGCTCGTCCCCTATTACGTGGGACCTAAAAATTCATGGCGAAATGTGGGTGTTATATTACACCTCTGCCTACGCCTTCGGGGATAAAGATGTGAGTCTATAATAAAAACTAATAAGTAAGTGTTACATTTCACACATTAAAACAACATAACAAACAGCCTGCAACTAGTTAACTCAATCAATTAATGTAAAGATAATTAAAGATGCCTGACACCGACATAGTATACTTATCTTCCCTTGTACATCGTATACGTTCATAACGCCTCATTTACATAAAATGTATACAATGTCACATACCACAGTGATAATCATACGAGCTGTAAATTAAGCTACATGGTTGTTAGAGATGATATTAATCAATATTACTGCCGCATTGCTTCCGTAACAGATAGTTATGGCACACTCTATACCTCTTTATAATGAGGTTATACCAACGCAGATCCTAGAACATACCTACATACGATATGTCTATTATTGTGTATGTGCCCAATCCTTTAGAGTTTTAGTAAATCAAATTGCAATCTATTTATTAACTATTGGTTTTATTTGTGCGAAAAATTGAATGACAGGTTATTAAAAGCCTGTCCGTTCTCCGATCAGATTGAAGACATCCTAAAAAAAGGACAGGTTAGAAGTACCCTTAACCGAAGAGCATGCATGAGAAATTTGATGGGTGTGAATGAAGCAAAAGAGATATGTCAGGATCGTTGCAAATGTCTCTGCCTACCCCTCCGGGAAACAGGCGTGAGTCTATGTATGTATGTAAAAGCCTGTTTATTCTTAAACAGTTTAAACCTAATAGAAGAATATATTCAATCTGTGTGCATGTCTAAAATAATTAAATAGCTATTGTTCATTAAAATGAAGAAATCGATTAATAATTTTGAAAGTTATTGGTAGGATACTTATCGGTATTATAATTTACGTATAGCATTTTCTCTTGGAAAAACATATTAAACTATGTATATATTTTATTTTTATATAGTCTCTCGCCTGTATCCCCGAAGGGGTAGGCAGAGGTGTAAATATTACACCCACATTTCGCCGTGAATTTTAGGTTCCACCTATTAAACTTATCTTATAATCCTTATTTTAAAGCCAAAAATAAATTTGATTACTATCGAAACTATTTGCATATCATTATTCTGAAAGATTTGATTCGCAAATCAGTTTCGAGACGTTTCTTTCAGCCATTTTCGTGTCATACGTTCCGACCTCATCCAAGTGACCCTCTTTCGTCCGTTAGTTCGATCGGTCGAGAGGTGAAGAGTGACGTTCTCTTGGCGACTTTACAAAGTCGACTTAACGTAACGATCTATAATTTTATATAAGTGATATTTACTTTATACTTTGGTATTAATGTCGCTAGTTTAAAGTTGATGAACAATTTTCAACAAAATTTGAAACAGTATGATCAAATATATGTATTTTGTTAAAATTTGTTTAGTAAATTGTTATAGAAGTTTTTTGTGTAGGTACTCTTGCTGTGTCTGCAATGTTTATTAAAACGCTTTATTCTGTTTATTATATTTCATAGCAGTATGCTCTGTCTCATTTTTCAATTAGGTAATTTTTTAATACAATAGGCGTAAAAATACATTTTAAACATTAGTAAAATACCGCTTTTGGGTCAAGCATTTGGGTAGAGTAACTATAACCGGTTGTACTCACGTATTATTTTTTGGTCGGAGTAGCCCGACTAGTTTCGGACCTTATTTTAGCTATTAATACTTGACATTCCGAAGTTATGTGTGTATTAAAAATGTTAATTATCGCTTGCTTAATAATGTGCCCGGTAGATGGCAATAGGCGCGCCCCCTACTACATTGGGACCAAAACATAACTGGCGAAATGTAAAAGTGGGTGTGTAATACACCTCTGCCTACCATTTCAGGGATAAAAGGCGTGAAGTTATGTTATGTTTTAGCTATAAATCCAATGTGCAGATAAAAAGATATGACTTTATACACTTTTAGTTAAACGTTTAGTTCTTTCCAACGACTGACCCGCATCTCGTGTGCATCGCCACTCATTCGTATCATCTAATATATAAAATTCTCGTGTCACAGTTTTCGTTCCCATACTCCTCCGAAACGGCTTGACCAATTTTGATGAAATTTTTTGTGCTTATCCGGTATCTATGAGAATCGGCCAACATCTATTTTTTCAAAAAAAAAAAAAAAATTTTCAAAACTACGTTTGCCGGGTCAGCTAGTCTTAATATATAAAATCCTTGCGTTACTGACTGACTGACAGACACGCTACAGCCGAAACTATTGGGCGCAGCAAGCTGAAATTTGGCATGTATGTTCCTTGGGGACTGTAGGGGTGCACTAAGAAGGGATTTCCCGAAATTCCCACGGGATCGGCCAAAACGGGTAAATTAAAAAAAAATGCAGGCATAGCTGCTGGCGTCCTCTAGTAGACTTTAAAACTCAGTCTGCTTGAATTATATTCGAGTTAACAATTAAACTAATGGAGTCAGCAGTATTTTGATGTTAGCACAACCTTAGGCTTTGAATTACCTGCCTAAGTAAAAGCATGCAAGACGCAGGCAGGCAGACAGAATCTTAATCTTCTATACCCATCGCTGATAACCAGGACCCCTATATATTAAGCTAATCCCTGATATCCAAACATCTATACGCCGATATCACGCCACTGTACGTGTCCAGAATTCATTCCCGCCTGTGTAATGAGTCGTGACGCCTGACGGGAATGCTGAGCGGAACGATGGATTTATACGAAGAAATTGAACCTGGGTTAAATTATTATATGTTATTTATTGATTTTAGTGTTGATTTATGGCTAAGTATCGATGTAAGAATTTTGAATCGTGATTTATGCCTACGTATTGACGTAGATATTTCCGAAAGCGGTTTGCAATCATACATTTGAACAGTTGTGTTAGCTCTGTCGTAATTAGGGTCAAATTCTGACTGTTTATATGGAGTAGGGGTCGTTGCTGATGTTCACTGCATACCTAGAGGGTAGCGACGGTAACGCCCGACACAACTAGAGACTTATGAATTAAAGTCCCCGATTATTATTTTTAATTGTAAAGTTTTAGACTGCACGGTTGGCTTAGTGGTTTAAGCGGCCGCCTCGCCGCTTGACACTGCCCCGAGTGTTGTGGGTTCGATCCCCACACGAGACAACACTTTGTGTGATTCATAAATTGTTGTTTAGAGTCTGGGTGTTCATTGTGTCCGTTAGTTGTATGTTTGTCAAGTCCTCCGCGACACAGGATTTAGTCCTGTGTGGGACTTGTCATTTAAAAAAAGATGTTTAAAAAGGAAAAAAGAAAGAAAAGAAAGTTATAATTTAGGTAAGTTTTCTTTCCAGCTGTTGCAAAAATATCATGCGTCATTCCCATCATTTTTTTCTGAATGTATATAATTTGTTGTGAGGTAAAATATTCTGCAATGGAATATTATGCAACACTACGGCTATGGAGCTGGCACATCGCCAAACGCAATTGAACTGGATTACTTTATTAATCGCGTTTCGTTTTGCTGAATGTGCAGAAAATAGCTGCAATACTGTGATTTTTACTACGTCTGATACTGCTCCAGCTGCTTTTTGGTAACTTAAGTCTTTTGGAAAAAGTTTTAAGACAAACACGTCGCCTGCTCCAAGTTAAACAATTTTAAAGTTCTAGAGAATATCAATGGAAGTAGGTATGAAAAGAATTCTAGCTCTCTTTCGTCGAATGTAAGGCACCGACACGTATAATATTACGTACTCTAGACCAGTGATTTCCAAACTGCATTTCATGGCAAAGTCAAGTTTCTCTGAAAGTAGCAAAATAATACCATGGATAAGTAGGTATTTCGAGCATTGCACGCGCGCGCTTTTAATTTCCTTAAGAACAATGCCCATTTTTCTTAGAGACGCCGGCCCAGATGTGGACCGTCAAAAATCGTAGTAGTTGTTATTGCATTCGATAAAAGAGTGTTAAACTAGAATTTTGAGATTGATTAGAGGTCCGCCACATTCATAGTTTTATTACAAGAAGTACTTTTATATGCTCACAAAACATTAGGTGTGTACCCACTTTTATTAGGATAGTTAAAGTATATCGTAGTTTTGAGTAGAAAGGAATGAGTTAATCATTTGGTAAGGGTGGAAATTCGAAAGAAAAGCCAGAAGTCGTAAAAGATCCAAAAACATAAAAAGCATTCACAATGTGCACGAGCAAAACAAATAGGTAACAAACAAAATAAACTGAATATGACATTATTGACATTTACTTAAGAGTCAAAAAAGTGTTGCCATTTCACAGTTTTTAAATGATATTGATTAATCGATATGGGTTTCGAGAATCGAGATGGATTTTATTTTGGTTCAAAATCGAACTTATTTGTAGTTAATCGCATATATACCTTAAAAATACACACATTTTAAATGTTTAAGGACCAAGTAGAGATTTGCTATTAACTCAAATCATTTTGAGCAGAGAAAACGTAAAATCGATAAAGAAGAAGTGATAATCGATTTAATATTATGATTTCTTTACTGGCAATTTCTGATCTATTACGTGTTGGCTATTTAGACGTTAACACATCTTTTTAAACCTATTTATTGAATAAGTTTCTCGGCACACCTTTAGTAATGCCTATAAATTAAGTTATAAATAAAAAGGATTTTTCAACAACTAATTGAAGCATGATGTCCACATCGCGTAGACTTCAGCTTCGTGATGGGTCTTGTGACTCTCTGTATAAATATTAAGAGTTTCGTTGCACTGAAAGAATTAAAAATCATGTCATATCATAATAAGCCAAAGTTTAACATCTATGGAATAGTATTGAGCAGATATTTGGGATATGGAGGGACAGTAATGGTTAACTAAAAAAAACGTATAATAATGTACACACGTAGCTTAACGCAACTGAAATTCAGGGAACTATGATATTACTCTGTTTTTTGGGACTTTAACATTGCTGGGAGTTTTAGTAGCACTTATAACATTTTATAAAGACAAGACTAATTTACTTGTGAAAGTTTGTTTTAATTGGATAATTATTTATTTCCACGATTACATCCAACATTATTTTTCTAAAAAAGTGCCTCGACAGAAATTCAGACAGTAATTAGAGGCTCCGTACATATTTAATGTTTCCAAATCCTTCCCTATTTCAACCTTCATAAAATATCGCTGGAAAAACTAACGTTTAAATAATTTAAAAGTGTTTGAAGTTTCTTTTTGTTTATTTCTTGGCGAAATCATCGCAACGTTATTGAACAAATAGTCTTAACATTACATACTAAAAACGAAAAAAAATTGTTTCATCATATCAGCTGTTAGATGTCCACTGCTGGACATAGGCCCACGTCTCTTCATAGAGACCATTTTGAGCTGCCCGCATCCATGCGCTGCCCACGATCCGAATAAGTTTGTCGGTCCGAGCAGCGATAACCCAGTGGTGAGACTAACGAACTGCTACGCAGCGTTCAAACCTGGCATTTTAAGTTAAGTGTATAGTAAGTTTTTAATTATCGCTCGCCTAATGGTGAAGAAAAACAATATTGAGGACACCTTTAGGTATGTCTGTGAGTTCTCCCAAGTAATCAAATTTTATACATACCTACGAGACCACTTGTACAAATACAAAAAGGTTTTTACAAGTTAACACCTTGCTACCTTTCATTCCGAGCTTAATCCTCGAATTTCGCTTATCTTAAAAGCTTTGTTACAACAAGCAAAGTTTTAGTATTTGCCGCCCGTATACTATTCAAGTAAGCATTGCAATAAACTGTGAAACAGCCTAGAAAAAGTGTAGAACTTAACAAAAAACTTCTAAAAATATTTTTTCCTCTGTTGGATTCTCATGAATACAAAAGCAAGGTAGGATTCTGTCTATTTTTTATACTAGAGGACGCCCGCGGTTACACCCGCGTTATTTAAGGCTACTGCTCCGCTCCCGTCGCTCATAGCGCGATGTTATATAACCTATAGCCTTCCTCGATAAATGAGCTATCTAAAACTGGAAGAATTTTTGAAACCGGACCAGTAGTTCCTGAGATTAGCGCGTTCAACCAACTAAGCAAACAAACTCTTCAGCTTTATATATTAGTATAAGATTTATATGTGAAACAAAGCGGTGACGTAACCCATGTCTTCGTTAGCTTGATGATGGCATGGGGCCCTCCAAAGGGATTGACGACGTCGTTTTTCACATTTTGTTTACTATCAAGAGCTTCAGAAATAAGACGCACAACAGATTTATGTAAATGTACGTAGGTAGTTAAAAATTCATGTATCTTGGGTAGCTAAAAATAGAATCTAAGAAAATCTTGTGTATTTTTTTATCCACGCAATTGTGCGTAGCTTTTTGATAGGTATGGGTATAATTTGATGTCTCTTTGTGATATTGATATAGAAAGGAGATTCTGTACACAAACAATCCCCGTTTTCTTTTTTTTCAAGAGCGTCTTTTTATTATGCCTTAGGTAAAAATAGCTAAGATATGTTTCTTCTGATTTTAGAATTCAATCATTAATGAAGGAATAAAAATGAGACCACGTGGTGGCCACGCTGTCAGACCACCGGCACATTTTCTTTAACGTGGCCTTCTGCCACCCCCACAGCAGTCCCACGCCCACCATTGCCGATGCACCATGCCGCTGGTCTCTGCGCCAGCTGAACTCCGATTTACTTGTGGCTGCTGCCCACGTCACAGAATGGTCGGAAGTCACAGCAGAGATCCCGCACGATCCTGAGTCACAGGCGAACTGGTTTCGGAGCACAATGACAGCGATATGTGACGTATCTATGCCTCGGGTCAATTTGAAAAGTAAGGGATCCTTGTACTGGTGGTCGGCCGACATCGCCCGGCTTCGTACAGAGTACGTCGCAGCCCGCCGCCGCCACCAGCGAACCCGGAGGAGGAGGCGAGCCGTAGATGAGGAGATTGCTGGAGCGCACCAAGCCTACCGTGCCGCCGCAAAAGCGCTACGCACTGCCATTGCGGAAGCTAAGGCTCGGTCTTGGGCCGAGCTCATTGAAGGACTCGACAGGGACCCATGGGGGCGCCTTTTATAGTTCTAATGAGTGCAGAGCTCTATCAGATTGGATACGAGTTATTATGTGATGATTTCCTTGGTATGTATTTTGTTTGGAGATCAGATATAGTTTTATTAAAGAAGTTTACTGAATCATCAATAGTACGCCCCGCAAACTCTCGCACCCAGTCGATTTTGCCGATACAACCGTTGATGGAGTCAAAATCGCCCTTATCATATAAAAAACGTAATCGCGGCACGCTTTTTAAAATAGGAGCCTCGACAAAATCTAAGTCCAATAATAAAGCCGGATGATAAGTATCTATGGGCACTAAGGGCTGTAGACATTCACTTACATTTACAGGGTTATTACACAGAACCAAGTCGAGAATCCTATCATAAATATTAGCAACGCCATTATATTGCTGTAAATCCAAAGCACACATCTCGTCAATAAGAAAATGTTCATCATGGGTACTACAATTGGTAGCAGCTAGAAATGAATTATCAGATGATACCCAGTGAATACTACTACTCATGTTGAAATCACCCACGATTTGAAAAGCATGTTTCGATCGAATCCACTTATTAATTATTGGCTTTATTTGTACGGAAAACTGTATAATGGACTTCTGAATGCCTGTTTATATAAACAGACTAGAAGAACATGTTCAATACGTGTGAATGTGTGAGCGAGTATTTTTTATATTACTAACTAAAAAGGAATTAGATTATTAATTTGATTACTCGTAAAACTGCTAAATTATAATTTGCACATTACGTGTGCCCTTAGCAAAATGATATTACTCTATATTCAATATAATATTTCCTAATCATGTTTTTAAGTCAAAAAGAAGTTAAAGAAACTATTTGCATAACTTGATTCTGAAAGATTTGATTTTTCAAATTTTCTTTCAGCCATTTTCTAGTCATACGTCCCGACCTCATCCGGGTGACCCTCTTTCGTCCGTTAGTTCGATCGGTCGAGAGGTGAAGAGTGTCGTACTCTTGGCGACTTCACAAAGTCGTCCCAATTTAACAATCTATCATTTATATTAGTGATATTTACTTTATACTTTGGTATTAATGTCGCTAGTTTAAAGCTGATGAACAATATTTCTAACAGAATATAAGTTATATCAAATATATTTTGGTTGTAAATTTTGTTTTGTAAATTGTAATGTTTTCGAAGTAGTTTGCCATGTATACTGAGCTCTTGTTGTGTCTGTAATGTTTATTAAAATGCGTTATGCTGTTGATTATATTATTAAGCGCAAGGGTGTAGGTAGGTTGTTTCTCGAATTATCAGTATTCCCTAAGCCTTACCTTTCAATTACATATATACTGCAACACATTTTGTGTAAAAATACGTTCTAAACGTTAGTAAAATAACCCTCCTGGGGAAAACTTTTGGATAATTATTGTAACTATATATCCAATGTGCAGATAAAAAGATATGACTTTGAACACTTAGTTACATATTGAGTTCTTTTCAACAATTTTTAACCTGTATATCGAGTGCAGTGCCGGTCATTTGTATCACCGACTAGAAAACTTTTTTAAAGTCTGCAAGCGTTATATTGTACTTTATAATCAAACTGAAAGAATCAGCAGGTCTTGAATGCTAGCATACCTTTAAATTACCTACCCCTTCATTACGCAAAAGGCAGGAGAGCCAAAAGACAGCATCGTAATCTCATATACCCGCTGATAACCAGAACCCCTATATATTAAGCTAATCCCCGATATCCAAACATCTATCCGTCGATATCACGTGCCTACGTGTCCAGAATTCATTCCCGTCTGTGTAATGAGTCGTGACGCCTGACGGGAATGCTGAGCGGAACGATGGATTTATACGAAAATATTGAACCTGAGTTAAAATGATTTAAGTTATTTATTGATTTTAGTGTTGATTTATGGCTAAGTATCGATGTAAGAATTTTGAATGGTGCAAAAGCGGTTTGCAATCATACATTTGAACAGTTGTGTTAGCTCTGTCGTAATTAGGGTCAAATTCTGACTCTTCATATAGATAGGGTTCGTCGCTGCATAGAGGGTAGCGACGGTAACGCCCGACACAACTAGAGACTTTAATGAATTAAAACTCCTCGATTATTATTCTTAATTTATAAAGTTATAATTTAGGTACTGACCTAAACTGTTTCTTTGTCTTAAAATTCGAAAAACATATTGAAATCATAATAAGTGGAGACGATATAACTATTGAATATCCCATGAATGTATATGAACTGAAGCAGCTATTTCGGTAACCCTTCTTTAAATCGATGTTTGCAAACCACACATTTTTCACCAACTGCACACCTAACAATCCAAAATGTCATAACAATATTCTCAGAATTTCCACTGATTTATATCGTTCCCGCCATGTTGAATAGGGCCGCGATCCCGGGACTGTAAATCACCAGATCGGTGTCCACCACCGGATAACCACTCCCCGCGTCACGGGCTCGCGGTGACGGGGAATAATCCCGGGTAATCCCGCCCCGTGGCATACAGTTAAATTGCCATCATTCCCATTCGGAATTGTTGGATACAGTTGAAATTGTATTTACATGTTTGATGGCAAATCGTGTATAACTGATGCTGTATTGATATTTGATTTTACGTGTAATAAAGCTTTATGTGAATCGGCTGCCTTGAGCGAGCGCTCGCATCTGACAAAATATTGACGGTAGTTCAGACCAGGGAACACCAAATTTCAAGGTTAATGAAACATTCTATAAAATCCTTTGATGTTATATAATGTATCATTCTTATCTGTTTCGTAAAAAGGGGTCATAGGGCATCTAAAAAACATATTGGCGCGGTAAATGCATCGATTTTGTACCTAATTAGAAAATACCCAACTAACTAACTTTGAGCCTCAATATCTCCTGCCTGAGTGCCGAAGTAAATAATGTTCGTAGTGATTGATACAACATAGGATTTCAGTTTTCATTAAGGGTCTTTTTACACCCTGTATAGCTATCTAAAGGCCTTCCTATCTGGTAAGCTTAAAACATAAACGCTAAACATTTTCCATAAAAAATACTTTAGAACAAATATTTTTTGCTCCTTTTATCAAGAAGTAATATTTAGTGAGATTCATTGAAAACATGATCGCATTCTGATAAGCGGCCAACAAAACGGTAGATTTAATCAAGAATAATGTACTAGATTCATCTTAAAACCCTTTTTTTGCGTCCAAGACATTGGAATTTCTTTTTAAACCTGGACGAACAAATCTCTACTCTATTTTATCTGCACAGAGTACAAATTACTCCAAACTTATTTAAATTCAGCTCCTTTACAAAAAACATAGGAATGTCTCATCTTTATTGTGCTAAGACGGTTTATACCTTGTGGCTTTAGAGTTAAGGTTGTTAGTCCTGTGGTGTCGTGTTCCCAAAACATTATAAGGACTTGTTTTTTTCCAAGCCTGAGTTTTCCAGGTTTTTGTGAGAACGTTACAGTTTTTCGCTCGAATAGAATATTGAATGAAGGTCTTTTTGCAGACGGTTTTCACTTTGAAGGCTTAATGGTCCAGAAGGAGTTAGTTTTTATCGTTTTAAGAGGAATTTCGGTATTTTCTTGCAAATTTAGTAGCGTATAAGATAATCCGATACTTGGTTTATAGAAAATGGGCGAGTTGGCAGTGAAGTTGAGCCACTCAAAGGTTATCTCTACTTAAGATTTTCATTTGACCTTTGGGACATTTGAGGCACTAAATCAGTATCAGCCCTAAGCGTGTAAAGGTTATGTTCCGGTACCTCGGGTCACTTATTCAAGGGGACGGGGAAATAGACCGCGACGTCACGAACTGGATCAACTCAGGTTGGATGAACCCACGGATGCCCCTTAGGTTAAAGGGATAAATCTACAAATCCGTAATAAGGCCTGTCGCACTGTATGGATCGGAATGCTGGGCCTTGATGAAGACGGATGAAAGAAGATTGCATGTAGCAGAGATGAAGATGTTGAGATGGATGTGTGGGGTGACAAGGATGGATAAAATTAGAAATGAGTTTATTAGGGGAAGTCTGAAAGTTGCACCGGTGCAAGAAAAGCTGAAAGGAAATCGTCTATCGTGGTATGGGCATGTGATGAGGAGGGATGAAAATCATGTGACTAGAAAGGTGATGGGTTAAAAGTTGAGGGATATAAGGCAAGAGGAAGACCAAAGACAAGATGGATGGATTGTGTGAAGGGTGACATGAATGAAAAGGGAGTGAATGATGAGATGACGTTTGATAGGAGAGAATGGAAGAGAAAGACATTCTGCGCCGACCCCAAGTAATATGGGAACAGGGCAGGTAGAAGAAGATTGTCTTTCGTTAATTTACTGCTTCTTCAGCATCAGATATTATCGGTGTCATACATTTAAGTAAATCATTTAAGTAAAATACAAAGGGTATCGGGTTTGAATCCTAGGCGCGATTGACCTTGTGACTTTTTGAAGGTATGTGCGTATTTTATTGGCGAAAAGTGGGCGTACTGGTGAAAAGTGGGCGTTTAATATGCCTCTGCCTACCCCTTCGGGGAAACAGGCGTGAGTCTATGTATGTATGTTAATTGTTAATTATCGTTTGCCTCGTGCCTCGGAGAGTACGTTAAACCATTGGTCCCGGCTGTCATGAAGACCTTTGACAATCGTTACGGGGTGTCAGTGCCCTCAAATAAACTGATAATGGTCTAATGATGACTGTTTTCACGGTAAAGACACGACGCTCACTCCCGAAGTCACCTTTTTTTTTTTTTTTTTGGTATCGGGTTGGAAAATCCTCATGGAGTCCCTCCGCCCCGGGGGGGAAGGACGAAGGGGACTGTCAGACTCTTACTGACTAAAAACCAACCCGTGCTCCTCATGTACCCATGTGTCGGAGGGTAGGGTTTCACCAAAGCATTCCTCGCTACCCCCCGACGGGTATTGGCCCGCCAGATGGTCAGGCGCGCCCCGAACGAAACCCCCTTGGCGGCGGATGAAGGTGTTGGGCTCCGCCGCCAAAACACCCAGCGGCCGCAGAGGATAGGGAGGACGGCAACGCAACACCGCATCTCCTCTTGTGCGCCCCCATTTGATCGCGGGAGATAGGGCGCGGGGCAACGCAACACCCACACGCCTCTCCTCCCGCGACCGCACCCGACTGCGAGGGACAGACAGAACTGTCCCCCGCACCCGCACCATGGGACGCATCCTACGCAGGCCTCTACCAAGCCCACGTGGAGCGTCCCCTGCCGGGATCCCGCTTAGCTTCACCGTGGGTGGCTTCTAACCCACGGTTACTGAGCCCCCCACCACGACAAGGTGGAGATCGCACGGGACTCCCCCCGAAGTCACCTATCGGTTGGTTTGGTACAAGCACTCTACCTTGCTATAGAATCCATCTGTTGCAAAAATATCATGCGTCATTCCCATAATTTTTTTCTGAATGTATATAAATTACATACATACATACATAGACTCACGCCTGTTTCCCCGAAGGGGTAGGCAGAGGCATATTAAACGCCCACGTTTCGCCAGTGTTTTGATCCCACGTAATAGGTGGCGAGCCTATTGCCGCTTATCGGGATATTTTGTTTGCCAGAGCCTCGTCCGTTGATCGGCAGGTGCACCACATGCAGGTGAGGTTGGCTTGGGACCCTAAGTTCTTGGTGGGAACCCTATGCACCTTCTTGGTGGGAACCCTATGCACCAATATAATTTGTTGTCAGGTAAAATATTCTGCAATGGAATATTATGCAACACTACGGCTGTGGAGCTGGCACATCGCCAAACGCAATTGAACTGGATTATTTTGTTAATCGCGTTTCGTTTTGAGAATGTGCAGAAAATATCTGCAATACTGTGATTTTTACTACGTCTGATACTGCTTCTGCTGCCTTTTGGTAACTTAAGTCTTTTGGAAAAAGTTGTAAGACAAACACGTCGCCTGCTCCAAGTTAAACAATTTTAAAGTTCTAGAGAATATCAAGGGAGACAGTTGGGTGACGTTGGTGTTTCAAGAAAATGCAAAAAGATAAGATGGAAGAAGGGAGAAAAGAATTCTAGCTCTCTTTCATCGATGTAAGGCACCGACACGTAAAATATTACGTACTTTAGACCAGCGATTTCCAAACTGCATTTCATGGCAAATCAAGTTTCTCTGAAAGCAGCAAAATAATACCATGGCTAAGTAGGTATTTCGAGCATTGCACGTGCGCGCTTTTAATTGCGGTTTCAAAAAATCTGAAAACTTCAAAAAAGAAGTCGTTTCCCAGGTATTATTTTTGGTTAGTATGACTTGGCATGATGTCCACAACGAGTAGACTTCGGCTTGGTGATGGGTCTTGTGACACCCTGTATAAATATTATGAGTTTCGTTGCACTAAAAGAAATAGAAATCATGTCATATCATAATAAGCCAAAGATCTATGGAATAGTATTGGGGAGATATCTGGGACATGGCGGGACAATAACGGTTAACTAAAAAAAAAACTTATAATAATGTACACCTAAAATTCAAGGAACTAAAATATTAGTCTGTTTTTTGGGACTTTAACATTGCTGGGCGTTTTAGTAGCACTTATAACATTTTATAAACACAATCCCTAGCTAATTTACTTGTGAAAGTTTGTTTTAATTTGATAATAATTTATTTCCACAATTACATCCAACATATTTTTTTTTAGAAAAGTGCCTCGACAGAAATTCAGACGGACTACAAAGTAATTAAAGGCGCCGTTCAAATTTAATGTTTCCAAATCCTTCCTTATTTCTATAGCATCCCATCATAAAATATGTCTGGAAAAGCGAACGTTTAAATAATTTAAAAGTGTTTGTTTGAAGTTTCTTTTTCTTTTTATTTCTTGAAAAAAAAGTCTTAACATAACATTCTATAAACGAAAAAAAATTGTTTCATCATATCAGCTGTTAGACGTCCACTGCTGGACATAGGCCCACGTCTCTTCATAGAGACCATTTTTGAGCTGCCCGCATCCATGCGCTGCCCGCGATCCGAATAAGTTTGTCAGTCCGAGCAGCAATAACCCAGTGGTGAGACTAACGAACTGCTACGCAGCGTTCAAACCTGGCATTTTTAAGTTAAGTGCATGTTAAGTTATTAATTATCGCTCTCTTAGCGGTGAAGGAAACCATAGTGAGGACACCTTTAGGTATGTCTGTGAGTTCTCTCAAGTAAAATACTTGTATATACATGCCTACGAGACGACTTGTACAAATACAAAAAGGTTTTTACAAGTTAACACCTTGCTATCTTTAATTCCGAGCTTAATCCTCGAATTTCGCTTATCTTAAAAGCTTTGTTACAACAAGTAAAGTTGTAGTATTTGCCGCCCGTATACTATTCAAGTAAGCATTGCAATAAACTGTGAAACAGCCTAGAAAAAGCGTAGAACCTTACAGAAAACTTCTAAAAATATTTTTTTCTCTGTTGGATTCTCATGAATACAAAAGCAAGGTAGGATTTTGGCTATATTTTATACTAGAGAATGCCCGCGGTTACACCCGCGTTATTTAAGGCTACTGCTCCGCTCCCGTCACTCATAGCGCGATGTTATATAACCTATAGCCTTCCTCGATAAATGAGCTATATAAAACTGAAAGAATTTCTAATTACTGAAAGGACCAGTAGTTGCTGAGATTAGCGCGTTCAACCAAACAAACTCTTCAGCTTTATATATTAGTATAAGATTTATATGTGAAACAAAGCGGTGACGTAACCCATGTCTTCGTTATCTTAATGATGGCAAAGGGCCCTCCAAAGGGACTGACGATGTCGTTTTTCACATTTTGTTTACTATCAAGAGCTTCAGAAATAAGACGCACAACAGATTTATGTAAATGTACGTAGTTAAAAATTCATGGATCTTGGGTAGCTAAAAATAGAATCTAAGAAAATCTTGTATATTGTTTTATCCACGCAATTGTTAGCTTTTTGGTAGGTATGGGTATAATTTGATGTTTCTTTGTGATATTGATATAGAAAGGAGATTCTGTAATTGTATATACACAAACAATTTCCGTTTTCTTTATTTTCACGGTCGTCTTGTTATTATGCCTTAGGTAAAGAATAGCTTAGATATCTTCCTACTGATTTTAGAATTCAGTGATTAATGCAGGAATAAGAATGAGACCAGGTTTAGTCCTACATGAAGACCATGATGTCAAGGGACGTTTTAAAGAAAATCGTTATTAATTATATTCGATATTAGTTATAATAAGTTTTAGAGACGTTGGTTTGGACATTTGGAACGGATGAATGAAAGAAGAAATACGAAAGGAGTGTATCGTGCGAGAATGAATGGAAATGTCGGTAAGGGACGCCCTAGGCGGACGTACGCCGACCAAATAGGTGACGTACTGAAAAAGGGCCAAATTAAAAGTATCCATAACCGACGCGCATGCATGATGAGGTTAATGAATGTCGAGGAAGCGAAAGAGGTATGTTTGAACCGAAGCATGTGGCGTTCCATAGTCTCTGCCTACCGCAATGGGAGACAGGCGTGACGATATACATACATACATACAAGTTTTAGAGACGGCTGCATCACAATAAAATGTTTTAGTATATGTATGACTACCTTCTGGCCGCAACTTCACCCGCGTGTCATTTATCGCGACATAAGTTAGTCTGTACAGGAGTTGTGTTCCTCCAACTAGAGGGAGGATCCTCTAACCGACTGGGTGATCGTGCCTGGTGGACTGTCAGTCCGACGGACGTATTTGAGAAGTTCTATATATTCATTCTTTATATACGACTCGGCGTGCGAAGTCTGCTTGCGCGGTTCAGCACTTTGTTTTCCGTCGCATTGTGTCCGATAGATGTCGCTGGATTGTTGTTGAGACTTCGTCGTGGCTCGTTAGATGGCCTCAGTTGTATGTAGTTACCGCTACAAGTCTATCAAACCCGTGCTGAGCCCGCGGTTACGCCTGCGTTATTTAGAGCTACTGCATAACGCTGGTGTCTCATAGCGTGATGATATATAGCATTTAGCCTTTCTTGAGACTTTACAAAAATGCAACTAACGGACACAATGAACATCCAATGCAGTAAATTTCAGCATTGCATGTCAATTTGAGGCAGAAAAGGGAAATCTCGTTCATCATCGTCCTAGCGTTAATCCGATTACATTTAGGACTTTCGCTTTTGGCTCGGGATTCGCATTCCAGTCTAAACAGATTTGACAAATTATTAGATTTTCTTTTGCCTTCGGTCCAATGGATAGCATATGCGTCTGATGGCATAATGCGGTCCCGTGTTCGATTCTCGGGTAGGGCAAAATAATTGTTACTGGGTTCTTCCAAATTCTCAGTAACAGCACGGAGTCTGGTAATGCGCCCGGTAATAGGCTCGCCCCCTATTACGCGGGACCTACAAATTACACCATAGTGAAATGTGGGTTTATTATCACACCTCTGCCTACCCCTTCGGCGATACATGCGAGTTATAAAATAAAAATTTCTTCAGAGCAACTGCCGTGTACCTCCAAAAGCGAAATTAATATCCATCTTCACAGTCAACTTCTTTCATTAATAATTTATAACCCATGAAAATTTAGCCGTAAATTTTAAAAATAAATGACATCGATCAAATTCACCTGGGGGCCGGGTGGCATAAATTTAAAAAGTAAACATAGGTAGATTCCCCGGGAGTGTTGTGAGACCGTGAGAGTAAACACGTGACGGAGTCAATATGAAATGACCCCTCGGAGGGACATTCATTCCAGTTAAGAGCCCTACTCACTGGGCAATTGCGTAGACTATAAGGTGCAGTGTAAACGGTATATTGCTGAAAGTAAATTATGTCGTGGACCGTAAGAATTTACAGCTAAGGGCGCTTGTGTACTGAGATCTGTCATGACAAATGTTTGTGGATATTTAACGCGGGTGTATCCTTATGCACTCAGAATAATAAATAAAATGTATATATATTACTGTTTATATATTCTTTATTTTTTTATTTATAGACTCACGCCTGTATTCCCGAAGGGGTAAGCAGAGGTGTAAATATTACACGCACATTTCGCCATGAATTTTTAGGTCCCACGTAATAGGGGGCGAGCCAATTGCCGTTACCGGGCACATCACCAGACTCCGTGCTGCTACTGAGAATTCGGAAAAACCCGGCAACACTTTTGCCCGGCCCGGGAATCGAATCCGGGACCTCCAACCAGCACTCTTTATAATAATATGGAATGTATTTTTACTTATAGCTTCTTCAGATCTATACGTGCTTACTGCTCAACATCTTGGGCGCTTCAGCGCAAGGTGGTCTAGATCAGATCTATGTTTTACTCTCCACCTTCATTTGAGTGGCCTAACTAGAACGAGCAACTAAGTTTTATGGCCTTAACTATATTAGGTTCATTACCTCAAGGTAACCCTAAATATGACACAGTTAGTTTAGTATGCATGCAACTTTATTCCCTAACTCTCTCCACCAAGCAAGGGGAAAAATAATATCGGAGCGGGACGGCAATAATAACAATAACCCCGTCTCTGTCTACACACGTAATCCCCAGGGGCGTAAGCAGAGGACTCTAAATTACCTTTTTTTTTTTGCGATGTTTAGCGCAGATTATAATGCATACTATTATAATTTTAAATGTTACTATGATACTGCATCTATGGTCCCTTGGCTGCAATTCTAAGCGCAAATGTAAAGCCCTGGCCTTAAGGTTGCAATCATAGCATAGCATAGCACTCTTACATCATTCTTTACGCAGACGATATGAAAATCCACAAAGTGGTACACAGTAGATTAGATGCTGAACATCTTCAAAGTGATCTCAAACGTTTCGAAGACTACTGCGCAAATAATAAACTAGAGCTCAATGTTACTAAATGCTTTCGTGTCACGTATTCTCGACAAAAATCTAATATAAACTACGTTTATAAGTTGTCCAACCAAACCATTAATACGGTCTCCACGATAAGAGATTTAGGAGTGAAAATGGACCATAAGCTAGTATTTGAACAACACATCGATGATATAGTCAGCAAAGCATCTAAGGCGATGGGATTTATTATTAGGGCTTCAGCTGATTTCCGATCAATCAAACCAATAAAAATCCTGTATTGTGCATTCGTGCGTAGTCATTTAGAGTACGCGTCACAAGTCTGGAACCCTCAATATGAGGTGTATAAATCTCGTATTGAGGCAGTACAGAAGAAATTTCTTCGGTACCTAGATTATAAAGCACGGCAATACTCAGATGACTACAACCATCGGTGTAACAGATATCACTTTCTGCCATTACACTATAGGCACTATATATAGTGATATTAGTGATGTTTGTTTTCTCATAAATTTAGCTAACGGATCTGTCGACTGCCCAGAGCTTCTCACTAAGCTAAACTTACGAACAAACCTACTTGGGCTTAGACGTAGACCGCTACTGCAAGTACCTACTGTTTCTACAAATTATAGGAAGAATGCATTTATGTCGCGAGCTGCATCTACTTTTAATAACCTGCCCGATGACTTGGATATTGACCTTTTCTGTACAAAGACGATTACTGTCAAAAGATTGTTGGCTGCAAAATTCTTTAATTCGCCTGCGAATTGTGATTTTCACGCTAATTAGGCTACTCCTAAATTTTCTATTGCTTTGCGTTGAAAAAGATCCATGTTAGTCATTGTAGTATGTATATTTTTGGTATGTGTATATTATCTCTATTATTGTAACATTTTTTTTTGTATTAAAGGTATGATGCATGTTGTAGATAAATGATAGCAATATTATATATATGTATATATATATTTATTAATTTGTGGAAGCTTGTTAATAGCAATTGTATCATCTATTTAGAAACTCACTACTGTAATTAGTCTGTAAGCTTTCTTATAAAACAATAAAAAAATATATAGAATGCTAGGTTTATTTTTTGGGTCAGATAAAATGTTTTTGGTTTTGCGCACAGTTGAAAAATATCTGGATGTTGTGTTATTAAATGATGGACAAGAATATCACTACTATTTTAAATATTGCACATGCTTGTCCGTGTGGTGACGGATTAAGAATACGGAATGTCACCACCCCATATCATCCCATGGGTGTCGTAAGAGCCGACAGAGGGAGCATATTATGCAGAGAACAGCACTGTAAGAGAAGGAAAACTTGATACAAACCCTATACCAACCCGTTTGGCCAGCGTGGTATAGTAGGCCAATTCCTCCTTTCGAAGCAGAGGCCTAGTCCAGCAGTGGACTGTTAAGGCGCTGTTATACCTCAGAAGCCGTGAAACACCTAATTTTTCGTCGTGCATCTAGCCATAACGGTACATATTACAAACTAACAAAAAATAGAGCTTAAAGTCAAAAGTCTGAACAAAAGACTTTTGAAAGAATTTTTCATGTACGTAAAATAGAATCACGGTAAAAAAATCACAAAATCGAGGCAGAAAATAATCTTTCGTCTCATTGTTTGCAATATTTTGATCGTAAGCTGTCATATTTTTTTTGATAATATTGTAGGAAATCTAATGAACTAAAGAATTACCCTATTTACTTTCATATTATACGTGTATATTTTGTAAAATTAAATAAAATCTGCCAAACGTCTATGATTTTGACGCGCGGTAGATCCCATCAATATCAAACGCTTCAGCAATTTAAACCTTATTAGCATAAGCGGTGTACTGACTGTCAGTTGCTAATTTACGCCCCGCCCAGACCTCATCATTCGGCTATGAGCCCTGTGAGAGATAGGTCATGTCGCTTGCGTCTCCGCTGCACGAAATTTTACGTAAACCTGTTTGTTATTATAATACGCCGATTTGAGTTCGTAATTTCATGTTTTATGATATAGACTGAATACTTTGAATCAAATAGGCTTTTCATGTAACTATGGGCACATATAATTAGGACCTAAGTTTATACTCTTGTTGCGTTTAATGTGTTATTGTTTCTGTGCTTATAAATATATAATAAGAAGAATAAAATATGGACAATTAGAGAAATGAAGTTCTACGAAGGATTTGTACAAGAAAGCGTCGTAATAAAATAGAAATTCATCCATGGCCAAGTGATTATGAAATATGTAACATTTTTACACAAATTATTTTCAAAAGAGTCTTTTATGACTAACTATGTTACTTATATATTATCGATTATGCATAATATAATTATATAAATTATTCTCACAATACATAGCTGCCACAGTTTTCAATTTTTGGAAGAGTAATAACATAAAATCGAATCATTTTATATATTTCAAATTCATTAGCTTGTCAGAGCGCCTGGAGCGCTAAGATGCCGCCACGGCGAACAATAATGATGACAGCGCTAATATGGCGCTCCGCAATCCGCACACAAGCGGTAACGAATGTTGTATTATTGTGTTTTGAACATAAACCTTTTGAGGTACATCGGGTAAAACTTTGATTATTCATAAACTATTAGGTATGTCTCAGTACATCTAATATCTTTTTAATTTCTGAAATCAATCATTTATAAGTAAGAAGGTGACTTCTCTGTTTGCTATAACACAAGATATAGTATTTTTTTAATAATAAAGAACGTAACTAATTATCATTATTGTAATTACAGTGAAGTTAAAGATAACAGTTCTGCAACGTCTTACACACATTTGACTTCAGTCATTCCTAACACGATCTGTTCAAGAGCTAGCCAAGAAATGCCAAACAATTTTTTAACAAATTTGACTCAAATTCTGTAGTGATAAGCAAAAATTACAAGAGGGATAGCAGTGACTGGTTCGAATTGCGTAAGAATATGTTGACAGATTGAAATTTTTGGATAGTGGTAAAAAGAAGAGATAACAGCAGTAAAGCCAACTTAGTAAAAATATTTTGTACAAATAAAATATTTGCAATGTAAAATCAGTTGCGCATGGAATCTAAAATGAACAACTGGCTTTGCAACAACTGGCGAAGCAAGAAAATGTAACAATCGAGCCTTGTGGATTATTCGATTATTGGTGCCACGCCAGATGGATTAACAGGTCCAAACACGATTGTGGAAATTTAATGTTCTAAAGTTGCCTATAAGAATGGCCTGGAGAATAGTATAAGAGCAAATAAAATACAAATATGGAAACATGATAAAAAAGTGAACTGATTAGTCTACACAAATATTGTAATTGTTATTACCAAATTTAGGGGCAACGCCACGTTACACGCAAACAAAAGTGTTTATTTGCTGTGTGGAGTGGCGAAAGTATACCACTAAAAATAGAAATTATAGAAAGAGATGTTTTCTGGGAGAAGTTTGTGGCGTTTTATGTGAATTGGCAGTTGCCTGAAATTGTTGATTCTCGTCAAGCTCAAGGGATGGCATTGCGAGATCACGGAGAGGAAATGTTTCATCAGTGCTTGAAATTTCTACAATACCAAGCCGTAAAAGGAAAGTAAATGAAACTGTGCCTCGTGAACAACAGCAAATAATAAGTATTGAAGCCTTATCACCTCACACACTGCCTTTAACATTCGATGAGAATAAAGAAAACCTGCCGGGTTGTAGCAGACAGCTAACTTTTGATGAGCTGTAAACTCTGTATTTCGTTAATAAATTATAAATGAATATAAATAAATATCTTTTAATATTTATTTTCTTTGAAACATAACATATTTGAAGCGAAAGAATTTTTTTATATTTTTCCATACAAACATGTATGACGAGAGCTAACGAAAAAGCAGTAACTCAAATTCTAATTCTATAATTTTCTAAGCGACATAGCAGTATCTCATGAATAAGGTATATCCACATATATTTTTGATGTTTCATCTATTTTGAAAAATAATAATCGATTGGGTTTCGAAACGAGTCGTCTGAATTTGAGGGTATTGGTAGTGTAGGGGGCTTAAGGTAGTTTGTTTTAATCCCCTAAAAGTAATTTTGGCTGCCGGAGTTGCGTCTAAATATTTTTAAATAATTTCCAAAATTTCATAAATACTTCGGCAATTATGCAAAACGGAACATAGTTTTTATACTTTAGTACAGTTTTACAAATGTAATTTTTAGGTTTTATGTGAAAAACGTGAAACGAAACGCAAAACTGCCATCTTGGAATGATCATATTGACAGCTAATGTCAAATTTGTGCGTCATTGCTTTCGAGTGCCTTGGGTTAGGTGCGACTGTAATAAGTAAATAAATAGGTTATGTTAGGTTCTCTTTTGACCCTTAATCTGAAAATAGGAGCCCTTCGCAAGGCTCCGACAACCTTAGTTTATTAAACTAGTGTGATGAATGTGGAAGTTGGCAGCGCCATACACATCGATGTTTGGGGATTTTTTTTTCAGAGGAAACCAAGTATTTCCGGCAAGTGAAAATGGTGAGGGGGGTTTCAAGACCTCCCCTGCTCCCTCTCCAATCACTCACAACCCCTAAAAACGGCGACGTATTTCGAAACCTTTGCCATAATAATTATACATATAATAACAATAAACATCCATAAATAAATAAAAGAAATCAACTTTTACTAAACTTCAATTATCTCGTAACTCGCTTTAGTTGAGATACGGCTTTTGCGCTTAGTAGAGCAGTATTGTGTTTTTTAGGGTACCGTAGCCAAAAATTGTAAAAACGGAACCCTTATAGATTCGCAATGTCTGTCTGTCTGTCCGCCCGTATGTCACAGCCAATTTATTGCAAAACAGATTTGAAAACTGGCAGGAATGGAATTAGATGTAGGTATTCTATGAACTGCTTCACTATTTTTATACAAAAACAAAACAAACATAATAATGGCCTCTCCATTCATGGAACTGACTTAATTATTTTTATCATCTTACGGCACGTAGGTATTTACCTACTTTCATCAACATTTAATACCTGTAACGTCTAATGTAAACCAGTTTTGCTCATGGCTGCACTGAGAACAAAAATTGCGCTATGCCTGTATTGTACAAACAGATTGATGTATGTAATATAAATTTTAATATCAGTATCTCAATTCAATATGCTAAAACGTTTTGCTTGCGATTTTGAAATATCGGAATACGGATGTCGCCAGAATACGGCCGCACGCGACGAGAATGAAGGGGGGCGCCCCGCAGTAGACGGAGCTAAGCTCCCTTCACCTCCCCTGCTTCACCCCCTCATTTACCAAAACAGTCGCTTAGGACAGCCCCTTAAAGGCTGATGATGATGATGACATGCTTGTGTGAAATAGTTTTTGAGGTATCATGGGGTCAAAAGTGTCTCTAAATGGTTCGTATCATGTTGCACACGGTGTTGATCGCCGATTCTGTAAGCCTGAACTTGGCTTGACACGCTTCCACGTGTCTAGATGACTACAGGAGAGGCCTGCTACCAATTACAGCTACAAAATCTCTATTATTTACACTGCGCCGAAACCAAACGGCTAAGTATAAATCTTTGTGTAAATTCTAGACAAGTTAGTGTGAGCTGCTTACATCGAAATCCACTTAGTGTTGACACAGTTTGATATTTTTGCAACAGAATATCGGTGAGTAATATTAATAGCAGGCATTCCGAATTTTATGCTATTTTGAAGCGATATTCTGAAACAGTCATAGATACTAGGAAAGTGAAACTTCAGCAAACAATTATTTAGGCCCTTGTCTATCTTTGTTCAAGAACAGATACATGATTAGACGATATTCGCTCGATAACATTTTCATTTGAAAATCACACTACTTGCAAAGCATATTCAAAATATTTGAATAAAATATTCACTGTTCTTTCTGAAGTATACAATAAACATAAAAGAAACCTAAGTTTTAGTGTAGTTCAAGACATTTTTTCTGTAGGACAAATATTACTATTTTAATAAACAACACAAGATTTTCAACTTTTTCCATGCTTGAAGTGGTTTGACCCACTTTACGCCCGCACCCGATATTTAACGTTATTCCTGATGTCATAGCGTTTACTTCAGCCGGGCGCGCTAGCTTGTCACTCGAGCTACGCGCTCCGTCCGACGTGGACGTGTATCGCGTTCGCGCGCAACTATAGGTATTTTTATTACGATTTGTTTCGTAAAATAAGAAATAAAAAATAAAATGGGTAACAAGGTAAATAAGAGATCTTATGTTAAAAAATAAAAAGAAAGTTGACTTATTGAAGAATAATGCTAGAATCATGAGATATGCAAAGGTTTGTTATCGAATTTAATTTACCTAATATTTTGATAAAGTATTAGAACTGGGAACTATGGAGTCGATTTCATCTATGCAAAATTATAAAATAAGCTTTATATTATTATGTTACTATCAACATGATTATATTTTCGTGTCATGTTCGTTTTATTTATCCCTAATAGATTTACAGATTTTTATTTTAGTATTATATATTATATTTTATTATTAGATTTTCACAAATTCCTATCATGTAGATATTTAAAAAATATTTTTAACTACGAAATTTCGATTCCTACAAGCCCGGTTTCCACGGTTACCGGCCACACTTGCTCGCCGTGATCGCCAATTTTCTTTATTTAAACACTAGTTGAGCCCGCGGTTACACCCGCGTTATTTAAGGCTACTGTTCCACTCCCGTGGCTCATAGCGTGATGTTGCATAGCCTTTAGCGTTCCTCGATAAATGGGCTATCTAACACTGAAAAGCACTCGCTTTTTCTAATCGGACTAGTAGTTCCTGAGATTAGCGCGATCAAGCAAACAAACAAACTCTTCAGCTTTATATATTAGTATTATCCGATACTCGCGACTTCATTCGTGTGGAATATGAATCTATAGTAATCTAAACATATAAACAAAATTCAAGTGTATCTCTGTGATTTCAAAATAACTAAGTCTTTTTAGGGTTCCGTACCTAAACGGTAAAAACGGGATCCTATTACTAAGCCTCCGCTGTCTGTCTGTCTGTCTGTCACCAGGCTGTATCTCATAAACCGTGATAGCTAGAAAGCTGAAATTTTCACAAATTATGTATTTCCAATGGCGCTATAACAACAAATTCTAAAAATAAAAAAAATGAAAATATTAAGGGGGGTCCTATACATTAAACGTGTTTTTTTTTCGTATTTTTTGCTCAATATTACTAATGGTAACAGGTAGACGCTTAAAATTTTCACAGAATATGTAGTTGAATATTACCTTTCAAAATAAATTATTAAATAAAAAAAGAAATAGGGCGCCCATACACCAAGCGTAATTTTTAAGCAATTTGTTACTTGATCTTAATAAACAGGTAGAAACCTAAAAGATATTTAAGTATGAATACAACATACGTGATTTCCTTTCATAGATGATGGTACGGAACCCTTCGTGCGCGAGTCCGACTCGCACTTGCCCATTTTTTTAAATTATATTATACATATAAGACCATATTACACGATCCAAAGTTTTTCTTTTTAAAATTGTCTGTCTTGCTGTTTTTTTGGGGTAATCCTTGAAATGGCTAAACAGATTTGAATGGAACTTTCAGTGAAAGATATAGAACTTTGTAGGACAACATATTAGATGTAATTTGAAGGCCGGTAGGTATGTAGGTTTATATGTTTTTATCTTTATAATACCTATGTTTATATGTCATATGTCGTATGTAATATATCATATATGTTATATTATATGTCATATGACGTATGTCATACGTTATATATTTATTATAACATATATATGTTACATTCTATATGTTATGTTATATGTTTATATTATATGCTATATGTTATATCATCATCATCATATCAGCCAAACGACGTCCACTGCTGGACATAGGCCTCCCCCAAGGTTTTCCACACAGACCGGTCTTGAGCCGCCCGCATCCAAATATTATATGTTATATGTTGTATGTTGTATGTTGTATGTTGTATGTAATATGTAATATGTTATATGTTATATGTTATATGTTATATGTTATATGTTATATGTTATATGTTGTATGTTGTATGTTGTGTGTTATATGTTATATGTTGTGTGTTATATGTTATTTGTTATATGTTATATGATAATTGTGGTCATAGATCAGACAATGATAAGTGCGTTTTTGGACAATATGACTTATCAAAACAATGCTTTTTCATTTGGTCATATTAGGATAACTGCATGCATTGTCATAATCTGATTAGTATTCAATACAACAGTAATATTTTGTACGCAGTTATCCTAATATGACCAAATGAAAAAGCATTTTTGGCGATTATACCTTTATTGATAAGTCATATTGACCAAAAACGCACTTATCATTCTCTGATCTATACAGGATGTCAGAAGACCCATCACCAAGCCGAAGTCTACTCGTTTTGCACATCATGCCAAGTCATACTACGCGAAAATAATAGCTTGGAAACGAAATATATTTTTGGCTTAAAAAAATAGACACTCGTACGAGTTTATTAATATAGATTTAACACTTTGATGGTAGCGCATGGTAAACCATTCTCAAGTCCCCTTGAACACACACAAAAAATGTCATCAAAATCGGTCCAGTCGCTTAGGAGGAGTTCAGTGACGTACACATGAACTCAAGAAATATACATATAAAGATGTTTACATGTATGTCTCTTTGTCTTACGAAAATTAAAATCTTAATTATATTGGTCAATCATTCATTACGAACATTTTCTTTTACCTTATTTATTTGGAAGAGCGAGCCGAACCGAACATCGCCGTGTTTTTTTTACTTTTTCCTCAGGAACGGGTAATGGTAATAAACTGAAATGTATACCAAATACTCAGTTCTTTTGTCCCTTGGACAATAGACTAAAAATCTGTTCTAAGTCTATGCATTAAAAAGATACAGCCGTCAAATTTTCTACGATTGGTCGCAAGTATTAGATACCAGTTTTACGATTTGTGACTTTATTACTAGGTATCATGGTTGTAATTAGGTTGAACTTAAAACTGTTTTAAAACATTCGTCTCCGTTTGGTAGGAATCAAATGTAGATGTATAAGCGTGTACATCCGTACATCATCCGTACATCATGTACATCCGTGAACATGGCGCTTGCAACAGTGCCGACATATCGGTTACTTCATAAGGTACGTGGTATTTATCCTGAAAGACAATTTAAAATAAACACCCTAATTAATCTTAAAAAGGCGTGATTTTCATAGCCGCCGCCTATGACACCTTCGGAACGACGTCAAAGCCGCACCCCAAAACAAAATGCAATCTGTTTTATAATCGTTGATTATTGTAATATAATAAGTGAGTTACATTGTAATATCAATGTAACGTAGCCGTTGTAATTAGATATTAGTAAATTATAAATAAGAACTTCTCTTTTTTATGTCATAATATGCACGCATGGCATAGTGATTTCAGAGGTCTTCTTGTCACTTGGCATTACGCCGTGGTCGTAGGTTCGATTCCCACCTGAGACAACACTGTGTGATTCACATATTTGTTATTTCGTGTCCGTTGATGTATGAAAGTAGTATAAAAAGAAACATATCATTAATATAAATAAAATAAATTAGTAATAAGACATTCTGAAACAAGATTTTACAGCCTATGGCTTTGACTACAACTACAACATGTCGCATAAATCAATTGAATTATTCATATTCTGCCTTTTATGGCATATTTTAGTCAATTTATTATCATTTCATAAATAACTATTCATAATACAAAAAAATATTAAATACATAAAGTCGTCTCTACTCCAATCGAAGCCCGCGTAGCGAGACATTCATTCACCTCGCGCAGCGGCGAGCTGCGGGGTGAGGTGGCGGCCCGGGGCCGCTAGCGGGGAGAAAAGGCGGAGCTTACGCAAAACATATTTCGGAATGCCTGCTCTTAAAAGATAGTTTAGGCAACTATTAGTAGCCTGTAGATCGATCAATACACGAGCGTTAGAAATAGATTTTACAGTGGAATTGTTTTAGCAGTATGCAGTAAATTAAAGTTGGCTAGATATTTCTTAAACTTCTATTTAACAGACAAGATTAAGACTACTTGACTTGACTGCACATATTGCATAGTAGGTTCAACCTCACACAGGAAAACAGTTTGACCGATTCCACATATTTTTTTTTTTATGTTAAAAGGCGGCAAACGAGCAGACGGATTGCCTGATGGTAAGCAATTACCGCCGCCCATGGACACAAGCAACACCACAGGAGTCACAAGTGCGTTGCCGCCCCTTGGGGTTGGGAATGGGGATAGGATGAGGGAGAAGGAATAGGGGATAGGGCCTCCGGCACTCTCACTCACCGAACGAAACGCAACAGTTTAGGTACCGTTACTTGATGTCGATTTTCTGTGAGAGAGTAGTACTTCCCCGGTCGAGCCGGCCCATTCATGCTGAAATCAGCAAGGCTCTACTACCTATAATATATATAATATACCTTGTGTACGTCCGATTGCGTCTGTTGGTTTAATGAAAGGCACTAATTATCCGTAGTAATACGGATAGACTTTCTAAAATAGAACTCTCTGGTCTTTATGCAAAAGAGCGGTAACTAAACTAAGAGCTAGTAAAAATCTCTTCCTTTTTTATACGCAATTGCCATACTGTGTCGTAGGAAGTATATAATGTGTTCATTTATCATGCATTTGATTGCAAAAAAAAAACAAATTATAAAAAAGCACATCATAAAAATGTAGGTGTAACATTACACCTCTGCCTACCCCTGGATACTGGGGATGGTTACAGGCGTGACTCTATATAAAAATATCAAAAAGCAGCACCAAAAGTAACTTTACCATCTTATAGACAAATTAATGGACCAACATCTCTATTCTTGCTCACCAATCCGAAAACCGGACGCGTCCGCGTAGCTTTTCCGCTCTCCAACGATTAAGTGCAGCAGAAACAACTAGCCTCATTTGCATAGAGCCTTGCTCTCTTTGTCTTGTTCGTTTCCGGTCTCTGAATATGTAAAGGGACATTTCCAGTCGGCATATTAAGGCCCTGCCATAAAAGTAGCACTAGGACGACGCGGGACGTGAAATGGCGCCCTAAAGGTAGACAAAATTTGCCATACGTCTTGCAGTTTAGTGGTTTGTCACCCTATTGTTATGCATCGTGGGTTTACTCGACAAAACTTTGAGCTTTACAAGTCCAAATATCCAGTTAGAAATAGAGAAGTGTATTGAAATCGTAAGTGCGAGTCGGACTCGCGTACCGAGGGTTCCGTACAAACCTGTCGGTATGCATAATTATTAAAAAATATATATATGTATACTGCGGCGATAGCCCAGTGGTGTACATAACGGACTACCGAGACGATGTTCTCGGGTTCGATGTCCAGTTAGCCTAGCGTCTTCTTCCGTTTCAACCTGGGGTCCGCTTGCTAGTCTAACCGGATTTGGCTGAATATTAGCTCCTCCGCAACCCGAAGGGATAGCGATATTCCATGGTTTAGACAAGTGTCAGTTTATTTAGAAAGTACTATAACGACTAGTCCTATAACGACTGTCAAAGATCTTCATGACAACCGAGACCGACGTGCTCTCCGAGGCGCGAGGCAAGCGATATAATTAACAATTCTGTTTGAAATAGAAATAGTTTTATGATAAGTCAAGTCGATTATATCGATTTAGTTACGTTTAGTTTAGTCTATTGTGAATTTTGACTATGGTCACACTGAACTGTCAACTTCCGTTTGACTTGAAAAAATTAACACGCCGTCTTGGTCTGTCTCGCGAGATTTGTAATTGATATAAATTGATCGCCTTTTGGAAAGCTCGTCCTTGTAGCTTCGCAAATAGTTTGGAACCCATTTTGATAGCCACTTCCTTGATCAATAACTGGCACCGGTTTAATTTTCATAAAAATAGTATCTTATGAACTTTGTAAAACACGTGTGTGAATTCCTGATTGGTGCCCGAGGAGTAGGACTACGCCGAACTGGACACTGGTATTTATTCGATTCTCTTGTTATTTTGGCCAAAATTATGAGTTAATCTTATAGGTCCACTCAAGAACATCATCAGGAGATATAAGGTAAAATTTTCATGTACCTACTTAATACTTGTATTCACTGTGAAACGCGGTGCATTTGTGTCTGAGATTTGTTGTGGCTGACAAGGGCTTATGAATAGAATCACGCTTCCACAAATCTGCTGCAATTAATCCCAGCTCCTTTTAGCCAAACTCTAGACATAATTTTTGGTAGCAGAGCGTGGTTGAAACTTAGCCGTTGATTGTATCTGAACTCAGATTGGTGTTGTATGAGCTATATATCTCATTTGTAAACAGTGTTATAGTGTTCTCAGGTCAGTATTGTCTAAAATACATAATATTTAATTGTATAAGTTGACCTAGATAATTTGAAACACATGTCATACATAACCTCAGTCAGTAATTGTTTGACTTGTATTGTTGAAATCTTGCTATAACCTGTTGTTGTTAGCATTAATAAGTCAGTTTGTTTGGATACATAACAGCTGTATGTTTCAATAAATTTAGTAAATTTAGTTTATTGCATATATTCATAAACATTAAAACATTCAAACTTGACCTTGCATATCTTGATCGGGTCACATTGAGAAATTGAACTTAACAAACCTTTGTTTTGTTATAATATACTGATATTATTGTTAGGTAACACATATTCTGTGTTTGCTTACTATTGTATATCATAAATAACACAGTGAGCCTGTCTGTTGCAAGTAATTAATTAACATATTTGAAGTTTCAACTTTTTATAACTTTGTTTTGTGTCAATATATATTGAAACTATTAATTTTGTTGGACAGTAGATACCTGTCACTTGCCTGCACTTGCAGTAAACAGGCTACTTTGTTGGTTTCAAAAAATTAACAAATATTTAGTTTTGATTGTTAATTTTATTTAACGCTTGTCCGGGCTCTTTTGAATTTTGATTATGTCAGCTATCAAGGACTTGCGTGCGGCTGCTGGTGCTATTGCATCAGATTTGCGCTGGTTTGCCTCGGCCAGTGCCTTGGTGAACCGGCCTGATCGCCAGCAGGCCTTACTACAAAGGTACGAGCGGATCGATGATCGCCTGGCAAGTGTAGAACAGCAATTCCGCACTGAAAGTGCGGAATTGCTGTCCCAGCACTTGCTGTCTCGAAGTGTCAGTTAATGACTTCACCGCTGACCAGCGAAATAAGGTCAGCGAAGACTATGCCCAGGTCTTAGACCTGTATGATGCTGTCTCCAATAGTGCGAGAAAATTGGTTGCCGATAGGGAAGGGCAACCCGGCTTGAAGCAGGACCTTCCTAGGTCAGCACCGGGGCTGGTGAGTAGGCTTCCTACCTTAGACCTCCCCCATTTTGATGGCTGCCTAGGAAGCTACCCGGGCTTCGTTTATTTGTTTGACAGCCTGGTCAATGACGGGGCTGACCTTCGGCCCGCACAAAAATTGGCATATTTGATGTCGGTTCTGGATGGGGAGGCCAAGAGCCTCATCCAGCATCTGCCCGTATCTGACGAGGTGTACCAGACGGCTCGGGACTTAATTA
The DNA here is from genome assembly GCA_944739405.2 of Euclidia mi. Classification (NCBI taxonomy): domain Eukaryota; kingdom Metazoa; phylum Arthropoda; class Insecta; order Lepidoptera; family Erebidae; genus Euclidia; species Euclidia mi. Next base: position 110,657,701 of record OX123186.2, on the reverse strand, counting down.
CCCGTAGGTACCATAATAAGCGTGGCCTCGCCGACACGCATATTGAACAGATTTTGGGTTTGCCGACACTCACCCGGGTCTTTGGGTTGCGCACCCAACTTTTGAACCCGCTTTTGGTGGCCAAGGATCAACGCACTTAAGTGCCTTGACCTGCCCGTGGACCAATGGTCCTATCTATTGGTGCACATTGTCCTTAAAAAGCTGCCTGCCGACCTGAGGTCGCGTTTTGAGCAGCGCTTTGGTGGGGACAGCGCGACCCATCTGCCCCCGTTTGCTGACCTGGAGAGGTTCCTGGAGGATGAGTCCCGGGTCTTGGACAACTCCGGTGGTGACACGCCGGCTAAGACGCAGCCGCCCAAGGTCAAGGAGCAGGCTCGCGTTCACACCCGAGCCAATGTTGACCGGCGCTCTCCTCGCTTTGCGGTCACGCAGAGCCGAGCAGAGTGGAGTGCTCTTACTGCAAGGTCACGGGGCACAGAACGGCCAGTTGTAGGGCATTCTTGGACCTATATGTCGCCTCTCGTAGGCGCATCGCGAAAGCCCGCCGCCTTTGCTTCTCTTGCTTGGGGTCCCACTACCAGCGAGACTGTCCAAACTCTCGCCCCTGTCCTCACTGTGGAGGACAGTATTTGGACATTTTCTGCATGAATGCCAGAGAGGTAGGCTGCTTGTCCAATCAGCCGACGCCGCGCACGGGCGGGTGTTTTGAAGGTGGCAGCCGAGGCTCACCGGCACGCAGCCGAGAGTCGCCTCGCTTAATTGATCGCCGCTCACCCCGCTTGAAGAACCGTAGCGTGCGCACGCCTCCTCTCTCTCGCGCACCTGAATGTGCTGTTCAGCGTCACCAGCACCATGACTGCTGCCCCAGGTATTCCCCTCCTTTGGCGGAACGTCCCCGCCTTGACTCGCGCCCACCTCGTTTTGGGCGGGTGCGTCATTATGACCCCCCACAGATGGCGCGCGGATCAAGTCATCGCGCCTTTGAGGACTTCAAGCCGCACCCTCGTTTTGACTTGCCTGGTCCTGGCCAACGGTCGCCGCCCAGGCAACAATAGGCCATTGACCCCTGCCCTATAACTCCAACCTCCCCCATTGAGACCGTTATCCTACCAACGGTTGCTGTTAAGGTCTGGGGACCCACGGGGACCTCTGTTGTTGTCCGTGATATATTGGACACAGGTTCACAAGGTTGCATTGTTTCCACTTATTTCGTAGGGCAGGTTAAATTAAATATTGGCTCTTTTCCGAATTGTATGCGGAGCATAGGTGACGTAGCCTCTAATGTTGAAGGGCAAGTTAAGGTTTTGTTTGGCCCTGTTGAATCTTCACACCCGAGGATTAGAACCTCGGCTATTGTGCTGAAGAATATTCTGGGTATGCACCCACAGAAGCAGCTGCCTGCTGCTGTGGTGAATTTGACATCGGGATTGGAACTGGCAGACCCCAAATTTGACACACCGGGACAAATCGACTTGTTGATTGGCTCTGATGTCCTCGGTGGAATTTTGATTGGTGGGAAACGGGTCTTGGTGCCAAATGGTTTGACTGCCATCCCGACCATATTTGGATTTGCTTTGATGGGACCTGTACCTAGGGACCCCCCTCCACCTGAACTTGATAATTTGTTGGCTGTAGGCTCTGCTCTCTCTGATGCGGTTCAGAGGTTTTGGGAAGTAGAGGAGCCCCCTCAAGCTGCCCGTTTGAATCCAGAACATGAGAAGTGCGAGCTGTTCTTCCAGAACAACACTGGTCGACTCCGTTCTGGTCGGCTTATTACGAAGCTGCCTTTTCTGTCTGTTCGGCCTCCGCTTGGTGAGTCACGACCTTTAGCCGAAAAGAGATTGTTGGCTATGGAGCGTCGATGGGTCGTGATCCGGAGCTAAGACAGAAGTACATTGAGTTCATGAGAGAATATGAACAATTGGGACACATGTCTGTGTCAAACTTGGATTGGCGTTCGGTGGAGCACTACTTTCTCCCGCATCATGCGGTATTGAAGCCATAAACTGGCAAGCTGCGCACGGTGTTTGATGGTTCTGCGCAGATTTCAACCGGCGTATCCTTGAACCAGTGCTTGCATTCTGGTCCCAAGTTGGTCAAGGACCTTTGTGACGTCATCACCAGCTTCCGACGACATCAGGTTGTCTTTGTGGCCGACATAAAAATGATGTTCAGGCAGACAATTATCCACCCTGATGACCGTCGCTTCCAGTTGATCCTTTGGAGAGAGTCTCCTCGCGATCCCATGGTCATCTACGAGCTCAATACTAATACGTACGGAGCTCGCAGACCGCGAAGGCTTACGTTTTCCACGAGCCTCCGACATCTTGAAGGACGATATTTACGTCGATGACAGTTGCTCGGGCGCCTCCACAGCGGACGAGGCGATCCTCCTGCGGGACGAATTGATAGGTATTTTGGCCTCCGCTGGTTATGAGTTGCGCAAATGGATTTCCAACTCACCAGCGCTTTTGGAAGGCTTACCTGAGGATCATCAGCAGGATCCACATTTGTTTGAGATTGTTGACAACCCCGCCATGATGGCTGTTCTCGGCGTCCAGTACAGACCAGTCCAAGACATCTTTACGTATAACGTAGACTTGAAATTGCCTTGTTCTTGGACTAAACGTCTCGTATTGTCTACTGTCGCCAGAACCTTTGATCCAAACGGTTGGATTTGTCCTGACATATTTTGGGCAAAATGCTTCTTGCAGAAGCTTTGGACAGCAGGATTGACTTGGGACGAACCTCTACGCGGTACTCTTGTTGAGGAATGGACCTCTTTTGTGTCCTCACTTCCTGCCGTCAACGAGATCTCCTTGCCTCGTCCCATCCTTCCTCCCGGGAAGTACAAGGCCACCCTTCACGGGTTTTGTGATGCCTTGGAGCGTGGTCACGCGGCCGTGGTGTACTTGCGCACAGTCAGTGCCTCAGGTCAGGTGAGAGTTTCCTTGATCATGGCGAAGAGCAAGGTTGCACCCCTTCGGACATCTCTGACCATTCCGAAATTGGAGCTCTCGGGAGCAGCCCTACTTGTACGCTTATTGAACCACGTGTCCAGTGCTTTGGGTAAAAGCATTTGTATTAATGGGACCTACGCCTGGACAGACAGCCAAATTGTTCTTTGTTGGTTGAAGGCTTCTGTCCACACCTTGGAGGTATTTGTCGCTAATCGCGTCTCCCAAATCCAAAAATCTGAAGTCAAGCTTGTTTGGAGACACGTGCTAGGTGAGCTCAACCCCGCTGATTGTGCCTCGCGCGGATGCTTGACGCCTAGTTTGATAGGTTATTCGCTGGGGTGGGGTCCGGAATGGTTGAGTCAACCAGAAATTGATTGGCCTCGAATGCCAGTTTTGAATACTTCTAATTTGCCGGGTCTACGAACAATCGCTCTTGAGAAGGTAGAATGCGCCTTCGACCCCGATTTTTTGTTAAATCGTTACAGCTCCCTCGACAAGTTGTTAGGTGTCACTGCTTGGATAAAGCGTTTTGTTTTTAATTTTAGGCACCCACAACAGAAACGACTGACACCGTTTCTCTCACCACAGGAACGACAGGAGTCTCTCACCTTTTGGGTTCGTTTTGTGCAATTGGCGCATTTTGAGAAGGAGATTGCTATCCTTAAGTCAGGGAGATCGAAAATGTCGGGAGCTGTATCTAAATTGAACCCCTTTTTGGACGATACGGGTCTCTTGCGCGTTGGGGGGCGTCTCAAGAACGCCAACCTCCCTTACGGGGCTCGTCACCCCCTTTTGTTACCCAAAGACGGTCATTTGGTACGCTTGTTGGTAACTGACCGTCACCTTAAAAATTCGCATGCTGGCTGTAATGTGCTCTTGGCCATTTTGCAACGCGAGTTTTGAATTTTGTCTGCCCGAAGAATTATCCGGAGTGTTGTCTTTCGCGGCATCCCTTGCTATAAGCTCAAGGCTTCTACCATGCAGCCCTTGATGGGAGACTTACCGGCAGATCGCGGACTTCGCTGGTCCCTTTTTGGTGAAAACGTCGACACTTCGAAACAGCAAGACTGTTAAGGCCTACTTGTGCGTTTTTGTTTGTCTTTCCACAAAGGCCGTTCATTTGGAACTGGTCTCTTCGCTTACGACTGAGGCGTTTGTAGCCATATTTGACAGATTTGTATCCCACAGAGGGCTGCCTTCCTTGATCCGTTCTGATTGCGGCACTAACTTCAAGGGCACTTATAATTATTTGAATGATGTTGTTAATTTCCTTGAAACCAACAAGGCTGATATAGGTGATAGGTTTGCTCGACGTGGGATAAATTGGTTGTTTTCCTCACCAAATTGTCCACACTGGGGTTGTATTTTTGAGGCCGCTGTAAAATCGGCCAAAACACACTTGCGCAGAACAATCGGTGAATCTGTCCTTACATTTGAATAACTCGCAACTGTGTTTTGTAAGATTGAGGCCGTTTTGAACTCTCGGCCATTGTGCCCGATCTCCTCAGATCCGAATGATTTGGAGGCCCTTACGCCGGGCCATTTTTTGATTGGTCGCCCACTTGTCGCCTTGCCTGAGTACGCCTATATTGATACGAGACCTGGTCGTCTCTCGCGTTTTGAATTAGTACGCCAGATTACTCAGAGCTTTTGGAAACGCTGGAATTTGGAATATTTGCACATACTCCAGCAACGCGTTAAGTGGACCGTCAAGACCGATCCACCCAAGATTGGTGACCTCGTTTTGATCAAGGAGGCTAACCTTCCGCCACTCAGATGGCGCAGGGGGCGCATTCTTCAACTGGGGCTGATGGAGTTCCCCGATTTGCTGAGGTCTTGGTGGACGGTTCGATTCTGAGGAGAGCGGTTGCAACATTGTCACGTCTACCAACCGATTAGCGGACCGGTAGGCCGGTCCGGGGTGGGTGGATGTTTGAAATCGAAATAGTTTTATGATAAGTCAAGTCGATTATATCGATTTAGTTACGTTTAGTTTAGTCTATTGTGAATTTTGACTATGGTCACACTGAACTGTCAACTTCCGTTTGATTTGAAAAAATTAACACGCCGTCTTGGTCTGTCTCGCGAGATTTGTAATTGATATAAATTGATCGCCTTTTGGAAAGCTCGTCCTTGTAGCTTCGCAAATAGTTTGGAACCCGTTTTGATTGTCACTTCCTTGATGAATAACTGGCACCGGTTTAATTGTGATAAAAATAGTATCTTAATGAACTTTGTAAAACACGTGTGTGAATTCCTGATTGGTGCCCGAGGAGTAGGACTACGCCGAACTGGACACTGGTATTTATTCGATTCTCTTGTTATTTTGGCCAAAATTATTAGTTAATCTTATAGGTCCACTCAAGAACATCATCAGGAGATATAAGGTAAAATTTTCATGTACCTACTTAATACTTGTATTCACTGTGCAACGCGGTGCATTTGTGTCTGAGATTTGTTGTGGCTGATAAGGGCTGATGAATAGAATCACGCTTCCACAAATCTGCTGCAATTAATCCCAGCTCCTTCTAGCCAAACACTAGACAAATTCAATACGCACATAACTGCGCAAAGTCAATTGTGCGCGCCGTGGATTCGAACCTTCTGCATGGCAGTCTGTTGGTATCTCCACTAGGCTATCGCTGTTGACTTTTCGAAGTTATGTGTGTATTCAAATGTTAATTATCGCTCGGTTATTAATGACATAGGGTTACACATAGGGGTACACGGTGCATAGGGTTCCCACCAAGAACTTAGGGTCCTAAGCCAACCTCACCTGCAAGTGGTGCACCTGCCGATCAACGGACGAGGCTCTGGCAAACAAAATATCCCGATAAGCGGCAATAGGCTCGCCACCTATTACGTGGGATCAAAACACTGGCGAAAAGTGGGCGTTTAATATGCCTCTGCCTACCCCTTCGGGGAAACAGGCGTGAGTCTATGTATGTTATTAATGTTCCCGGTAGATGGCAATAGACTCGCCCGAATCATAGCTGGCGAAGTGTGGGTGTGTAATACACCTATTGCCTACCTATCCTTATACCTACCCCTTCAGGGGTATGTACGGGCGTGAATTTATGTTATATTACGAAGTTATGTAAAAAAAAATGTGATATAACTAAAAAATTTAGGATTTCGGATTTTTTCCTTATGCTATAAAACATTGCTTCATGCCAAATTTCAAAATTCTAGATCGACTGGAAGTAGGTACCCTTCAGGATTTGATTCTCTTGCGAGTAGTTGCGAGTTTGAAAATATGCTTAAGTTGCTATTTCTTTTGATTGCGTTGACATAGAAGTTTGATTTTGTTACAGCTTAAAGGTATTATAGACCTGAGTATTTGATATGATTTGTGCTATAAGACGTTGCTTCGTACCAAATTTGAAGATTCTGAGTTTACGGGAAGTACTCTGTAGGTTTTAATTCCCTTGCGAGTAGTTGCGAGGTTGAAAATATGCTTAAATTGCTGTTTCTTTTGATTGCGTTGCCATAGAAGATTGATTTTATTATAACTTAAAGGTATTATAGACCTGAGTATTTGATATGAATTTCAATGCAATACCTCTACGCGTTCATGAGGAAAGGGGTAGTAACTTTAAAATTATTAATATATTTTTATTATATGATGTAACTGAAAATTTACGGTTTTCGCAATTTTTCCTTTATCTGTACTATAAGACGTTTCTTTGTACTAAATTTCAAGATTCTGAGTTCACGGGAAGTACCCTGTAGGTTTTAATTCCCTTGCTAGTAGTTGCGAGGTTGAAAATATGCTTAAATTGCTGTTTCTTTTTATTGCGTTGAGATAGAAGTTCGATTTTGTTACAGCTTAAAGGTATTTCATATGAATTTCAATTTAATACATCTACGCGTTCATGAGGAAATGGGTAGTAACTTTAAAATTATTAATATATTTTTATTATATGATGTTAATAAAATTTACGGTTTTCGCAATTTTTCCTTTATCTGTGCTAACAAACATTGCTTTGTACCAAATTTCAAGATTCTGAGTTCACGGGAAGTAGGTTTTGATTCCCTTGTGAGTTTCATATGGCATAAACGGCTGTATCTTTTAAAGAACATTTATCGGAATTTTATAATAAATAGAGTACCAAGGGCGGCCTTATCGCTAACAGCGATTTCTACCAGGCAATCTTTGGATGGAGATATTTTATTGGTAGGAAAGAAATGGTAGTTGTAAGTGTTCACTATCTACATCTCCTGTAATAATAAATTCCTTCTATTTCTTATTTGTCTCTGTTATATGACTGTGTATATGGTGTACAATAAAAAAATATTTAGTCTAATCTAATCATGTTAACCGACGAGTAATCAGTCTCTATGTGAGCGCGTAATAAATCTAAATAACTCGTCCATGTGTGGGTGCCTCAACTCTGCTGTAAAAGCGTCGCCGTTTCAATGAAAGCCTACCACGGACGGTTGTGAATGAAAAAAATATAATTTAACGTAATAGCAAGCGTTTTATGTGAGCGCTACACAGTGGAGCCGCGTTATGAATTATTACACAGGTTACTTTTTATAAGCTGAGCTTTATTTTTTTAAATAAAACAGCTTGAATATTCTCAGTTTATGTTCGGTTGGGTTTTGTCTGCGAGCGCGTTTGTGAAGACTAATGAGGTCTTTAGAAACACAACTAGATTTTGACCATATTAAAAGTTGGCTTTTAAATAAGTGAATTTTTAAATAAACTTCAACTATGTGGTAGAATATTATATATTAAAAAAACAGTTTTTGATGATTTTCTACCACTAAGAGAAAAATCATATAAAGTATTTGAAAGAGCTGTTGCTTCCTAATTTTATTTTAGTGACTTTATGCCTAGTAATATTCTTTTACTGGTGATCCCGTGTCGGGCAAAAGTGTAACTGGGTTTTTCAGAATTTTCAGTAGCAGCTCGGAGTCTGGTGATGTGCCCGGTAGCGGCAATAGGCTCGCCCCTTATTACGTGGGACCTTAAAACTCATGGCGAAATGTGGGTGTAATATTACATCTCTGCCTACCCCATCGGGTATAAAGCCGTGAGTCTATAAAAATAAATGAAAGGAACCCGCAAACAAAACTTCATCCCTTCTACTTACCCCTAGGCTTCTTTAGTATTAATCGACATACCACGTTAGCGAGCCAACCTATAAATGCTAGTATTCGATCATTCTAATAGTATAAAAATTAAGTAGTTACCAAGGGATTTATAACCTTATGACCAAACATATATTGTCCGTGTGGTGACGGATTAAGAATACGCAATGTCACCACCCCATATCATCCCATGGGTGTCGTAAGAGCCGACAGAGGGACCATACTAAGCAGAGAACAGCACTGTAAGAGAAGGAAAACTTGATACAAACACTATACCAACCCGTTTGGCCAGGGTGGTATAGTAGGCCAAATTCCTCCTTTCAAAGAAGAGGCCTAGCTAGTCCAGCAGTGGACTGTAAGGGGCTGATGATGGTGATAAATTATTATATTTAAAGGAACCCGCCAACAAAACTTCATCCCTTTTACTTACCCCTAGACTTCTTTAGTATTAATCGACATACCACGTTAGCGAGCCAACCGATAAATGCTAGTATTCGATCATTCTAATAGTATATAAATTAAGTAGTTACCAAGGGATTTGTAACCTTATGACTAAACCAGGAGGGCATACACGAATCAAATAAAAAAAAGGCAAAGGTCATGTCGTATAAGGAGGTTAAGTTACTGGCCGTAGATAGTAGGTAATATATGGCATAAACTCCACCGACAAGAGCAAAGCTCTTTAATTGAAGATAGAGAGAGAGATACCAAACATATAAGTAACACATTTCAAACCATTTATAACATGTAGGTACCTAAGCATGATATGATATGATGATATATGATAAGGATTTATCCTGAGCCCAGATACGCCAGGTGTTGTCGGTTTCATATCACTCTACAAGTAAGATTCACTGAAAATATCTGTTTATTTCTTCAGAAATATTTTCTTGTTTTCCTTGAAGGTGAAAATTTGTTTTGATATTATAGGAGACTCATGTAATATTGTTACGGTATGCTACACAAAACGAGTATGAAATATTTTGAGATTCTGAAGTCAGTAGTCAGTTTTTTTTTATAGACTCACGCCTGTATCCCCGAAGGGGTAGGCAGAGGTGTAATATTACACCCATATTTTGCCAAGAGTTTTTAGGTCCCACGTAATAGGGAGTGAGCCTATTGCCGTACCGGGTATAATACCAGACTCCGTGCTGCTATTGAGAATTTCCTTACGCAAAAACCCAATAACACTTTTGCCCGACCCGGGAATCAAACCCGAGACCTCCCAATCCCACGCGTACATTTATGCCGCGAGACCAACGATCAGGTCAGTGTTCAGAAACGGTGAAAATAAATACCATTGTCTGTTCATATAAAATTCTTACGACTGACTGATAGACAAGCTACAGCCAAAACTATTAGGCACAAGAATCATCATCCACCTAGCGTTATTCCAGTCTAAGCCGGGGTCCACTTTCTAGTCTAACCGGATTTGACTGAATATTAGCTTTTCCACAGAGCGGCTGCCTGTCTGACCTCTACAGCATAATGGGATAGCTATAAGACTAGTGTCAATTTGCTCATAGCTACTGACCAGTGGCGGCTCGTTCAAAGGAGCGCTGGAGCAGTGAACTCCCAAAATTATAAAATATAATTATGTATACAACTCATATAAACTTTTCCTATAAACATACCCAATATTTTAATACACACCTATTCTCTTTTCTATAATGCATATCCACAAATAAGTATTTGACTACTAAGCTGTTTATCATAATTTTGTCAACACTCTTGAAACCTACATAGGTATTTTTGTTGAGTGGAGCGCTCATAACAGCGCTCTTCGTTGACGAAAACTTAGTACAACGCTTAATACTGAAATGTAATGAGTGCGAAAGAGAGAGCGTTCTATGCGCTGGGCGCGTGAGACAAAAGATTTGTATGAGAAATAAGCCGAATGCGGAGCGCCGCTCCTGGCTAGCTTGACGAGGTGCGCATGCGCGAATATATTACCCGACTAAATGATATGACCCTTTGTCACGAAGAAAAATTAAAACGTGTGCGCCGTTTTTTTTTAATAGTGTTTTGCCGGTATCATTTGAAATTTGAATGTAAACAAAAGCAAAACATTTATCTGCGAGTGCGTTGGTAATTAGAAAAGGATTGGTGTTTAAAATATAGTTCATTGTATGTATGATTGTGTGTATTTGTTTAAGAAAGACAGTTAAATTGTGTAACTAATATGGAATATAACAGCATAAACTTTATAAAAAATTGTGAAAAAACTTAAAAAAACGACCAATATGATAAAACGCTTTGGTTATGTGGTTGCGAAAATGCGAAGGAAGTAAGAAGTTGTTTTGTTTTCCGTGTATTTCGTTTAGTGGCACCGGAGTTGAGACTGCGTGGACGGTTGAGGTAGGTATCGGTGATTTAGCACGTCTTACTATTAATTGTAAAAGCATTCACAAAGTAAATGGTAAGCAGTTTCATTTTTTTTTAGTGAACACCCAATATAATCTTTCACGAGCCGCCTCTGCTACTGACTCCCTATAATGACTGTCAAAGATATTCATGACAGCCGGTAACGATGGCTTAACGTGCTCTCCGAGGCACGGGGCGAGTGATAATTTACAATTCAATACCTACGCACATAACGCCGAAAATTCATTGGTGCGCGTCGTGGATTCGAACCCGATACCCTCTGCATGGCAGTCTGCTAATATCTCCACTAGGCTATCGCTGCCTTGCAAATGCCAAAAGGGATTTCCCGAAATGCCCATGAGATCGCGCAGAAACAGATAACCACCCGCATTCATCTGCTGTCCGCGTTTTCAGCATTAAGGCGTGAGAAACCAAAATACAATAATAGCCTAGTATGCATCGTTGGTCTCGCGGCATAAATGTGCGCGTGGGATTGGGAGGTCTCGGGTTCGATCCCCGGGTCGGGCAAAGTGCTATTGGGTTTTTCCGTTAGGAAATTCTCAGTAGCAGCACGGAGTCTGGTAATGTGCCCGGTATGTACGGCAATAGGCTCGCGCCATATCACGTGGGACTTAAAAATTCCTAGTGAAATGTGGGTGTAATATTACATCTCTGCCTACCCCTTCGGGGATACAGGCGTGAGTCTATAAAAAGTAAAAAAAATACAAAAATACTTGTAGAAAGATCAACTGCTACGCAGAGAGTCTCGAGTTCGAATCCATTACACACCCGGTGTGTATCTAGTTGTTAAATTGCTAAACGGTGATATAAAACAGCGTGAGAAGACCTGCATATCTGACAATTCTCTATAATGTGCTCGACAGACGTGTGTAGTCCGCCAACTCGTACACGGCCAGAGTGGTGAGCCTAACTTATCTCACAATACAAAGAGGCACGTGTCCAACGGTGACGTCCGTGTGGTGACGAATTAAGAATACGGAATGTCACCACCCCATATCATCCCATGGGTGTCGTAAGAGCCGACGTAAGGAGCATATTATGCAGAGAACAGCACTGTAAGAGAAGGAAAACTTTATACGAACCCTATACCAACCCATTTGTCCAGCGTGGTATAGTAGGCCAATTCCTCCTTTCAAAGGAGAGGCCTAGTCCAGCAGTGGACTGTTAAAGGCTGATGATGATGTGCGCAACGGTGGGCCGGATAAAAAATACGACTAGGTAAAGATATGAGAAATTTCGAGAATTATGATGGTATCGGCATTAGGTAGACGAAAGGTACTTTTTCATGATTATCCACAGTTCTACGCTGGCTAAATGTCTGTTGTCATTTCTCACAGACCTTCTAGAACATTCTAGTGAACTCTCATTGTTTAAACCTCACGATGTTTTCTTCCATCGATAAATACAACAATCATTGACAACAGTTATCAGTGCACGTCCTGGCATCAAACATAGAGCTCCTGCGTGTCATCCCAACATTTTTGCCCCCTAGGCTCTACCTTGCTCCGAAACGCACAATAAAGGATTACAAAACTTCATATTTGTCATGATACGAGTATTTTACCATTATATGATTGCTTACGCTTCAACATATCTGATAGCTAGCAGCGATAGCTGAGTGGAGAGACCGACAGACTGCTACGCAGAGGGTCCGGATTCAAATTCACGGCGCGCACCGATGACTTTTTGGAGTTATGTGCGTATTAAGTTGGTAATTATCGCTTGCTAAACGGTGAAGGAAAACATTGTAAGGAAACCTGCATGTCTGAGAGTTCTCCAAAATGTTCTCGAAAGACATGTGAAGTCTGCCAACCCGCACTTGGCCAGCGTGGTGGACTATGGCCTTACCCTTCTCATAGAGAGAAGCGGCCTGTGCCCAGCAGTGGGACAGTTTATATATAGGGCTGATGATGATGATTATAACTTTATACATGATTCTACATATTACTAATGTGGTAACAATTAATTCATTTTACGACTGGTGGTCCTTTTGGATAAGCGAAGTCGGGTCGAGAGCGCAAGCGCGCGGTCATCGACTCTCCAGTATTTGTAGCTCTTACAATGCACCAGCACTGACCAACACTTTATTTTTTATTGACCTACACCTGTATTCCCGAAGGGGTAGGCAGGTGTGTAATATTGCACCCACATTTCGAAATGTTATGAATTTTACGTTGTAAGTAATAGGGGGCGAGCCTATTGCTGTTACCGGGAAAATTGTCAGACTCCGTGCTGCTACTGAGAATTCGCAAAACCTGAATAATATTTTTACTCGGTCTAGGAATCGAATCCGGGACCTCCATATTGCAGACGCAAGCTATCCACTGGACCACGAACGCAGTCTATCACCACTACTTAACATTACTATGAAACTAAACTGAAGGAGCGATAGCCTAGTGAAGAGACCGACAGACTGCTATGCAGACGGTCCGGGTTCGAATCCACGGCGGGCACCAATGACTTTTCGGAGTTAAGCGCATATTAAATTGTTAATTATTGCTTGCTAAACGGTGAAGGAAAATATCGTGGGGAAACCTGCATGTCTGAGAGTTCTCCATAATGTTCTCGAAAGACATGTGAAGTCTACCAACCCGCAGTAGGCCAGCGTGGTGGACTATGGCCTTTCCCTTCTCATAGTGAGAAGAGGCCCGTGCCCACCAGTGGGACAATATATATACAGGGCTGATTATGATGAAACTGAAGGAGAGATAGCTAAGCAGAGGTATTCATAAGAACGTAGTCAAAAGTTAAAAGTCAAAATCATTTATTCATCTAGGTGACAAGGTGACGCTTATGAACGTCAATTCTTTAAACGTTAATTTTTTAAGTAAATTACTTAATGCTTCTACATTTACTGCCTCGTTCGCAAAGCAATAGGTAACCACGAGAAAGAACGGGCAATAAAACTCGTGGCCACTCTTTTTAATCGCCAGTATTATGATACATAGGAGCAGTAAGGAGCTGCAACTGTTTCACATTGTACTGAATTACTTGTAAATAGTAAATATGAACATACATAATACTTAAACAATTAATGCAGTTACTAAATTATGCGCTTTCGTAGCTATAAAGGTCAACGTAGCACGTACATTATTTTAAAGACACGTTCCAACATAGGAAGAAGAAGAACACCCCGCCACTAAATAACTTTGACTGCACTGATGGCGTAGTGGGTTAAGCGGTCGTCTTCTCACTAACACTGCGCCGAGTGCCGTGGGTTCAATCCACACGCGGGACTTATACTCTCCTTCTTTCCCAATGGGCAGAAAAATATACTTATTAAATATACTTATAATTCTCAGTAGTAGCGCGGAGTCTGGTAATGTGCCCGGTACGGCAATAGGCTCGCCCCTATTACGTGGGACTAAAATAAATCTGGTGAAAAGTGGGTGTAGCAATATATCTCTGCCTACCTCTTCGGGGATACAGGCGTGAGACTATGTATGTATGAATGTAAAATGAGAATTCTGAGACATTGAGTCTCGCCGGATTCATACGAAATAGTAGAAACATTACCGCTTTACGTCGATTTTATCCCGTACTACGAATCCGCGTTTCTTTTGCTAAATATTATACTAAAAGCTTTTTATATAAATATTCCATTTAGATATAATATATTGAACTCAAGTTTGGATCGTGTTGGATTTCCTCTAAGTCTTCGCTCTTACGTATTTCCATATCAAACAGATGCTAAAGTAAATAAAATGGATGGCTAGGTTTATTGATTCTTAGAATCTCTTTATTTGTAACGCTGTTGTTATTTATCTTTAATATTATATAGTCTCACGCCTGTATCCGCGAAGGGGTAGGCAGAGGTGTAAATATTACACCCACATTTCGCCATGAATTTTGAGGTCCCATGTAATAGGGAGCGAGCCTATTGCCGTTACCGGGCACATAACCAGACTCCGGTCTGCTACTGAGTATTCGGAAAAACCCAGTTACACTTTTGCCCGACCCGGGAATCGAACCCGGAACCTCCGATCAGCAGTCGCATACGCTATCCACTGGACCGCGGCGGCAGTCTCTTTAATATATTGCACGCAGTATCTTTAATATATTTATTAGAAAAGTTTTAGTTCAGTATAGATTAACTTCAATTCTTTTCTATAAGTCTAGGCATGTATGTATGTATATGTATGAATGTATTCTCAGGTAGAGCAAAGTGCTTTAAGCAAAATCAATACTTACAAGCAACACGTAATCTATCATCGATCTGTCACGAAAAATAGTTTGTCTTGTGTTAGAATCCAACCCATAACACTGAGAGCCCTGCTAAGCCGTAAGGCGGCCGTTTTAACCACAGGTTTCCCGTTTTGGACACTTGCTGATAAATCGAATATACTTACCTACGGGAACAAAAAGCTAAGGCGTGTGTATATATTACTAGCATAATTTTAATAGAATGCAATAGCATGACATCAGTATAATTTATTGCCATAACTATATGATCAGGCGTTGAGTACGCCATATGTGTGCAAACATAATGACGACCGGTTGGCGCAGCGGGAGTGTAAGCGACTGCTAAGCTGAAGGTCGGGGGTTCGATTCCCGCACAAGTCAAACATTTGTGTGCATGAACATGGATGTTTGTCTTGGTCTGGGTGTTTCTATATAAAATATGTATGTATTTACAAAAAAAAGTATATAAGTATGTTTATCCATTATCTAGTATCCATAGTACAAGCTCCGCTTAGTTTGGGACTAGATGGTGATGTGTGAATGTGGTAGAATATAATATTATTATTATATTAGAACAACTAAGCAATCCAGTGGTTAAAGCATTTGTATACATACTAGTTTTGCATACGGCTATGCCCACGTTGGTTTCGATAAACGCGATAAAAGGTAAACCATGTGATTTTCTCATGAAGGTATAAGCTATACTCCTAGACAGTTTGGGCAAAATCCGTTCAGGAAGTAGTTGATTAAATCAGGCGTTACTTGGCGGAACTCCATTGTAACCTAATGAATAATAAAAAACCTAAATAAAGGAAAGAGGAACCCACCACGCACCCTCGGATTGACCACCCCAACTATTGCAATAGAAAAAGGTTGACAATACCGAACTCCTCTAAATGGATAAGGGAAATAGGAATTGTAGGAGCGATAGGCAACGACTGAGCATGGCTCAGTTGTTGCCCATCGCTCCTGAGGATGGCTCGTGCAGAGGCGAAACACGTGTCGAAGAATAGTCGACGCATACAGCGGGATACTGCAAGTCAGGTATCCTCTTGGAACCCATACCATTCCTATCCCTTATCCTTTTAGAGGAGTTCGGTATAGTCAACCTTTTTTATTGCAATAGTTGGGATGGTCGATCCGAGGGTGCGTGATGGGTTCCTCTTTCCTTCCATTACGTTCAAGAAGTTTTAAGTAAAAGAGTAGCAAACATCAAACTTGCTTATTTACTAAAATTAAGATAAATAAAAGATTACAACACATCATATAGCTGCCAAAAACATGAATATGAAATGACTTAAGAGCCTCCAGATAATACAGAGATAACTGAGGGTCAAATTAAAGCGCTGGGGTCATAAAACAATCCAGATTTACATCATTCTGTGTGATAAGCTCTTGATACTTAACTTTGGTAGGTACCCCAGGCCAAATTCAAATTCCTTTATTCATTTGGGTCACAATGTGACGCTTATGAACGTCAAATTAATAAATTTATAAAATAATTACTTAAAGACTACATTTACATTTACTGCCACGTTCGCAAAGCAAGGGCGTAGAACCATGAGAAAGAACGGGCAATAAAACTCACGGTCACTCTTTTTCATCGCCAGGTTTTGCATAATACACAATTAACATTTTGTAAGGTGCTGCAACTGTTACGCCTTCTATATCACTTGTATATATTTACTGTACATAATAATACTCAAGCATAATACTTTTGATGTTAATTTGGTTAGCCTCCTCAGAATAGACATGGTGAAACAGGAGCATCCACTTACATCACTTCGATTCTCGCTCAAGTCAAACATTTGTGTGCATGAACATGGATGTTTGTCTTGGTCTGGGTGTTTCTATGTATAATATGTATGTATTTACAAAAAAAAAGTATATATGTATGTTTATCCGTTATCTAGTACTCATAGTACAAGCTCTGCTTAGTTTGGTACTAGATGGTGTTGTGTGAATGTGGTAGAATATTATTATTATTATTATTCTAATTCCTCAGATACCAATAACTCTTGGTGAGATAAGCATTCTACGACAATTTTATGCTAGGTATTTTATGTTATACACAATTATAGAAATGCTCGTAATTTCAAATTAAAATTCAAAGTTATTCATCTCATTTTCATTTACCAAAAATGAATTACAAGCTTACATAAAATGATAGAATCTCTCTTGGACTAGATGTGTTTTATGCTTTAAGGTGTAGGTTAAATATGAATTTATTCTATTTAATGTATGTGGAATTGACTACCGATGATGACACCCAAAAATATAAAAACATTTTCATTCAGGAAATTTCCATAACTTACTGTCCTGTCCAATACTCTGTACATGACATGTTAAGTCTATTCTATGATGTTAAGTCTTTTTATAGTTTAGTATATATAGAATATAGACGTTTCAATGGCCATATTTTGGACAAGTTTTGGGACTAATAGCTAGCGTATTGATAAAAATTAACAAAGAATACTTAGTGACAAAATGTCAGTTACAAATAAGAAAATTTATACATCTATTTTTAAATAAAACGATCAAATAGTTATATCGCTTGTTTAACGGTGAAGGAAAACACCGTGATGCAACCTATATATCTGATTGTTTTCTATTACGTAATCCAATAATATGTGAAGTCTGATCTACACTAGGCCGATGTGGTAAAATATAACATAATTCTCATTTAGCAAGCAGAAAGCTAGTTTATATACTGAGCTGATATTATAAATACTATCTATGGATCGGATTTCACCCTAAATTCAAATATTTTAACTAAAGAGTCCGCCGAATAATCTCGAAGGTTTATGTAATCCAGTGGTTGATTGGGATTTAACTAATTGACTAAGAAGTCTTTCTTCATGTCATAAATACCGATTTTTAGCCATTATTGGGACGGCTTAAAAGCTTCTTTGTAATGTAGTATTTTAATATACTTCTGTATACAACAAAAGCTAAAATATAACGACGCATCAACTCAGATAAACTCTGTATCATATAGCCTAGCGACAAATGTGAGCTCATAAAAAAATACAAATTACATTATCATTACACAACACTTTTGCTGAACATTTTCCCAAAACACTAAAACAAAAATGTAAGACAAAAAGATGACAAAAGATTGGCTCATCAATGCAAATGAATAAAATGAAAATATGAAACAAAAGCATTCGTCTAAACAGAACCGTAAAGACTACCGGATAATTGGCACAGTTTACATAGTAGTATAGTCTTTCGTACATGAGGCGTCTCGAATAATCAGCTGAATGTTTCATTCGAGCTCGCCCCATCGACCCTTGCAGCCTATTTTTAGTCATCGACCGATCTATACCTACGTGAAATTCAGAGCCACCCCATTGGTTACCACGAGGTGACGTCACGCACTACCCCCAGCCAATGGTAGAGCGGCTTTCTGCGCATGCCTTGAAAGCCTTTTCAGCTCACTGGCGAAGCTCCGCAGTCCGGGCGAGGTGTTCCCAGGTGTGCGAAGTACCCGCCATCACAAACTAAAGGTCAATATATTTATTTTATTCTTCGCCATTTTGATTTTCTAGAAATCTTCTTCTAATATTAAGTGTATAGTGATTTTTGTCTCGTTAGATTTAGTGCAAAATGTGCATTTTGAAATAGTTTCAGTTTCATAACGTTCTATAACGGCCATATTGAATTTTTGAATTTCGAACGTTTAAGTGTACTTACAGGATATAGTGTAATTGTGTGCTTTTAGGTGTATATGTGTGCGTTATTACATTGCGTAATTTTTTTTTTAGGTTTATGTTATATAATTGTTTGTTACATAATGGTGACCGATATGTGTCTATGTGTGGGTGTATGTGTTTATGTGTGTGTGAATGTGTGCGTGTGTATATGGCGGATGTATGTATGTGACTATGTTTCAGTGACAGGCTTTAAAGGTCAAACAGTCATCAGCGAAATTTCACGTTAGGAGTTTAGTTATATGTTAAAATTGTGTTTTTCCAATAGATGTTAAAACAGTGTTTTAGGTTTATGAAAACCCGGGTAGGATATGAGATTACTTCATCATCAGCCTTTAACAGTCCATTGCTGGACTAGGCCTCTCCGTTGAAAGGAGGAATTGGCCTACTATACCACGCTGGCTGAGATTACTTATGCGCGATAAATTAAAATTTTAAATCACAAATCAGTAACAAAATAATAACCATATCCCAATAATGTATGTATTTTTCGCCTTTATACTAACGAGGTAACCATTCATTAATATACATATAAAATATTTATTATATATAAAACATGACATCACAGAGATAATATGAGTATCGTTGCAAAGTGATTGCCAAAATATTAGTTTGAAGAAACCTATTGGTTTGTTTCTAATTTTGCTGACACAGCCCAAAACTTAGCACTAATATCTCTCAAAATACCAGTATAACGGATAACTCATTTGATCAGGGATCGAACCCGCAATATCAACTTTCTATTAGTGCCAAGGCAATCACTGCACTTATTACATCACTACTAACTTATGATTTCAATTATTTTACTGTAAAATACTGTTTAGCTTGCTACAATGTCTACTACTTATTACATAGTACAATATAAATGAAGACCGCAAAGATTGCGTAGTGATTAACATGGTCCCCGTACAAATTTAATAGGTAAGCATGTTCCGTCACAGTATAAAATAAAATAATAATTATTTATCATTCATAAAATAACCAAAGTTAGCTAGCGGAGTAAGCCTTCTTAAAGTAAAATTCTTAATTATAACGCTACTTTCTATACTAACGCAATAAAGCTGAAGAGATTGTTTGACTGCCTCCGTGATGATGACTGCTGATCAGCGGCCCCGGGTTCGGTTCCCGGGTCGGGCAAAAGTTTCACTAGGTTTTCCCGAATATTCAGTAGCAGCCCGGAGTCTGGTGATGTGCCCGGTAACGGCAATAGGCTCGCCCCCTAATACAAGGGACCGGAAAATTCATGGCGAAATGTGGGTGTAATATTAACACTTCTGCCTACCCCTTCGGGGACACAAAAAACATGTAATCCTGGGCTTTTTGCTCACTGTGTAAATTATTTTGAAAATGTAATTTATGTTAAATATTAAAATATAGTTAGTTAAATTTCTTATTGGTTTTGACGTCCGCGTCTACTGAGGAGCCAGTTGAAAACCAGCGCCGGGCACATGCGTCCGGCAATATGCTGAACTGGCCTCCTATTTTTATGCAGGCGACAGGCGTGTACAGATTTATTGTTATCTCTTTTTTGTTCATATTGTCTTGTTTGTCCATGTCTTTCGTCTGGTAGAAATAAACGCTTTTTCTTTCTTTCTTTATTTCTTTCTTTCTTTCTATCCACTGGACCACGGAGGCAGTCCAAATTTTAAATGTATGTTAAAACATTGGAATAAGCCGATTTAACTGTCATGTTCAAATATTATACACATTAATTATGTATATTTGAGCATAGCATGCTAACATTTACCTTTATAACAGATATTTGAGCATAGCATGCTAACATTTACCTTTATAACAGATCTTTCTAGAACATTATAAATACGAATATAGTAAGACTAGAGGACGCCAGCAGCTACGCCTGCATTTTTTTAAATTTACCCGTTTTGGCCGATCCCGTGGGAATTTCGGGAAATCCCTTCTTATTGCACCCCTACGGTCCCCAAGGAACATACATGCCAAATGTCAGCTTCCTGCGCCCAATAGTTTCAGCTGTAGCGTGTCTGTCAGTCAGTCAGTAACGCAAGGATTTTATATATTAAGATGATAATTATGTTTTTGAACTTTTGGAAATTCTCTTAATTTATAGACGGCAGCAGTACTACATTAGGGTAAAATTAAAAAGTTTGGTATAAATTAGATGTAATACAGCCTACCAATGTTATATCTATATTACCACCTACAATGGGTCCAGATACATTTAAAAATTGCGCCTTGTAATTCGAATACTGTTTTTTTAGCCAGATAGTTTGGCGGCATATTAGCTTATATCTTTTTGTGATATAAATTATCAAAACACTTTTATTACATGGGTGATGTGAAATTTAACGATTATAATGAAATACATAGATACCGTTATAGTTCTGAGTTCTACGGCTCGTAGACCGCTTCGAGCTACGAAGCGTAGCGATAACTCCGTAGCTCAATCCGTTTGATTGTAATTTACCGTCGGATACAATATGTATTATGATGTTGCAAACAAAGCGCACTAACATGACGTCATTATAAAATTATACTATTATCATTAGTATTCGGTAAACCGGCAGTGAATTATCGATTTTATAGAGCGTCTATTAATAATAATAATATTCTACCACATACACACATCACCATCTAGTCCCAAACTAAGCAGAGCTTGTACTATGGATACTAGATAATGGTTAAACATACATATTTACTTTTTTTGGAAATAAATACTTATTATACATAGAACACCCAGACCAAGACAAACATCTATGTTCATGCACACAAATGTTTGACTTGAGCGGGAATCGAAACCGCGACCGTTGGCGTGGCAGTCGCTTACATCCCCGCTGCGCCAACTGGTCGTCATATTTAAATTGCGTCATTTACTATTGTTGTGTGTAGAAGAGCTGGGCCAATACCGGAATTGACTAAAGTCTTTGCACAAGAACATTTGATTACAGGAGGTCATGTAATTAATTCTGCAACGTTTTTTAGCAACTGCTTAACACTGCTTGCACTTTATTTCTTTATCAAATCTGTCAAAAATTCGATACTATGTAGGTTCGATACGATACGATCTAGAAAGCCAACCTTACATTTTCAAATAGATAAAAATATATGCGGTCGTGTATTAAGTTTTGTATATAAGATAAGATATTTAAATAAGGGCCACAGTCTAAACAACTGCGTGAAACAAGTACAGTTCTTCGCTTAATAAGCTATCAGTGTGACAGCAAATTTTGTGCTTTAAATCAAATCAATTCAAACTAGCTGTAACTAGTAGTTACAGCAATCCTATTAAAAGGAATTATTTTATGTATATATTTATATATTAAATTACTTTAATAACTTCCTTTGCGGTCGTAACTAAAAACTTTCGCCAAAACCGTTGACACAGACAGATATGTGCGTCCAAAGTAACAATTTATTATATTTTTTTATAGACTCACGCCTGTATCCCCGAAGGGGTAGGCAGAGGCGTAATAGGTATTACACCCACATTTCGCCATGAATTTTTAGGTCCCACATAATAGGGGGCGAGCCTATTGCCGTTACCGGGCATATCACCAGACTCCGTGCTGCTACTGAAAATTCGGAAAAACCCAGTAACACTTTTGCCCGACCCGGGAATCGAACCCGGGACCTCCGATCAGCAGTTGCATACGCTATCCACTGGACCACGGAGGCAGTCTAATCTAATCTTTGCATAATATATGTCATGCAATAGGAGTGTGAAGCGAACCTTGGACTCCAAGGTTCGGAAAAACCTAGTAACTATTATAAAAAAGTAGGTATATCCATTAATTCAACATAAATATTTTGCACAGTAAGTTTAATATAGAGGTGATGTGCCC
Source organism: Euclidia mi (assembly GCA_944739405.2). Taxonomy (NCBI): domain Eukaryota; kingdom Metazoa; phylum Arthropoda; class Insecta; order Lepidoptera; family Erebidae; genus Euclidia; species Euclidia mi. Next base: position 110,635,546 of record OX123186.2, on the reverse strand, counting down.
GGTAACGGCAATAGGCTCGCCCCGTGAAATGTGGGTGTAATACCACACCTCTGCCTACCCCTTCGGGGAAAACAGGCGTGAGGCTATAAAAAAAAGTTTAATATAAAAAATAGATTTTGGACCGCGTTCATGGTACCGAGAAAATCCTGAGATAAGTAGCTCTGGCAAAGCAATTATCTAAAGTAAAGTAAGATTAATTACAAGGTATTACAATACACAAAGATAATTACCAACTCATTAATAAGCTACTCAACAGCCATACTGCGGCCACAAATCACTCTTTGAAACAAGACTTCCAAAACCCAACAAAAGCATAATGTATAAATAATTCACAAAAGGTACATTTTCGTCACAAAGAGGGCGGAAGTCGTAAACCGCGTCTGTTTCCGGCCACAAGATGGCGGCCGGATGTGGCTCGAGTGGAAGTTTCCGGTGGTACACATCCGCGGAGACTTGTGAGAGAACTTGAGATGATGGAATGTGATTTTTTTATTCAAGATATCTGTGGTACATGTTGTCGGATTTGTAAACATGTAACTTCAGACCGTGGTCATATAAATAAAGGTCATCACAATACAGCCTTTCGCAGTCCACTGCTGGACTTAACCCCCACTTTGTGTCATAATAGTAGCAAAGGGCGAAAAGCCAAATAAACGTCAAGTAGGACACAGATTACAATATATTAATGGAATTCAGACAAAAAAGATTATATAAAATTCTCTTTATATTTGGAATATCAGTTACAAATAAAACTAAACTTTGTCCCCGGCTACGTCCGCGTGAATTATTGGTAAAAATCTATTCGGTAGGTTTTTACTTAATCGCTTTCATTCAGGAAGCAAAGGTGGCTTCATTTTGTAATATACTTACATTGATAAGCGAGGCGATATGAAATGAAAGTTTAGATTAGATTAGAGACCTTAATCAATCAATGACTGCCTCCGTGGTCCAGTGAATAGCGTATGCGACTGCTGATCGGAGGTCCCGGGTTCGATTCCCGGGTCGCGCAAAAGTGTTACTGGGTTTTTCCGAATACTCAGTAGCAGCCCGGAGTCTGGTGATGCCCGGTAACGGCAATAGGCTCGCACCCTATTACGTGGGACCTAAAAAAAAATTCACGGCGAAATGTGGGTGTAATATTTGTACCTCTGCCTACCCTTTCGGGGATACAGGCGTGAAACTATAAAAAAAACAATCAACTATCGCTTGCTCCGTCCACGTTAAGAAGTCTTTTCCGGTGGTCATAAAGATGTTTGACAGTTTTCATAGGGATTCATTACTCTGAAAAAGCTAACCCTAGTTCAGACTAGTATTCCGCAACACTAGGCATACCTATTGCTATGGCTATGTGTTGCGAAAGTCAGACAGGCTCCGCGGAAATGCTAATTTTGAGTCATATCCGGTTAGTCTAGTAAATGGACCACGAGTTGCAACTGGAATATTGTTTGGAGAATAATGACTAGATTATGGGCGGCGATAGCCGAGTGGATATACCAACAGACTGCCATGCAGAGGGTATCGGGTTCGAATCCACGGCGCACACCAATGACTTTTCGGAGTTATGTGCGTATTTAATTGTTAATTATCGCTTGTCCCGTGCCTCGGAGAGCACGTTAAGCCGTCGGTCCCGGTTGTCATGAAGATCTTTTACAGTCGTTACATGGCGTGAGTACCTTCTAAATAAACTGACAATAGTCTAAACCATGGAATATCGCTATCCCTTCGGGTTGCGGAGGTCAGACAGGCAGTCGCTCTGTGGAAAAGCTAATATTCAGTCAAATCCGGTTAGACTAGAAGGCGGACCCCAGATTGAAACTGGGATAACGTTAAGAGGATTATGATGATAATTAGAGACTTGTATGAGGGCTTTCTTTTCCAAACAAATAGTTATAAGACATATTATATTTTCTTACTTCGATATATCACTGGTTTTCTGCTTTTACAACCTTTTTTTTAGTTCAGCATATTGCAATGCAAGCTTAAAGATAAAAATAAATGAATTCCATTATAGTTAAATCCGCAACATTTGACAATGGTATAATTCCGCCAGCAATATATTTATGTTTTGTAGAGATTAAAGTAGGTCATTTCCAACCATGTTGTCCTTCTCGCTGTTTAAATTCAATACTTAACATTTCATTCTTAATTACCCTTGAATTAAAAGAAAATATTACCCTTCTTTGAAATAGCGACGGGTTTTATATTTTTTTTAGTTTCAACCTGCTTAGCTACATCTCCCAAATCTAAACTTGTTACTCTTATAACCGTTTCATAACCAACTTTAAAAAGGTCCCCAACCGTAGTTTTTAGAAATATTAAGCTTATTATACCGCTTATATTTATAAGCGGTTGTAATAAGTAACACATGAGTTAATTTTATCTCAGTTAGTGCAAGTTAATGTTTTAAAATATTTTACAAAATAGTAATGATGCAAAATCGATTAAGATAATTTAAACCCAATTATTATCTTAATATATAAAATCCTTGCGTTACTGACTGACTGACAGACACGCTACAGCCGAAACTATTGGGCGCAGGAAGCTGAAATTTGGCATGTATGTTCCTTGGGGACTGTTGGGGTGCACTAAGAAGGGATTTCCCGAAATTCCCACGGGATCAGCCAAAACGGGTAAATTAAAAAAAAAAAGCAGGCGTAGCTGCTGGCGTCCTCTAGTAGTGAATAAGATAACCAGAATAGGTACAAGGTATTGTAGTTGCTGTCTACTGGCTTCGCAAAGAAAAGTTGAGGTCTTAAGTCGTTGTGTGTGAAGGAAGTACGAATCTTGATAAGAGTGAATGATTTAAGAGACACTTCAGGTTTGTATCAGGATTTACTCTTAGTCGAAGTAGCCTTTATCTACTTTTTTCTACTAATGCAATTTACTTTTATTCCTACGTAAATATTGACAAACCAATGTTTTGTTCCAGGCACCAGCACACCATGGCGAACTAGCCCTAACCGATACATATCAAATAACGCACTGACTACATATAAACATATTCTATTATTAAACAAACGCGATTTACAATTAAAAAAAGTAAAATAAGAATTTCGAAATTTTGACATTTGAATTTCGAAATTTCGAATTAAGAATTTCGATTTAAAACATTGGAGGTATAGAGTATAGAGTTTTAATTTGGAGCTCGTGTGTTTGGATCGCGGGTTTTTGGGTGTCGGGTTGTTGTTAAGGGGGGGTGCAAGTGTCGAAGGTGGAGACGGAGGGGGGCGCGCTGTTAGGGCGGCTGGGGGGCGCACTGCGCGGGGGCGCCGCCGCCGCCTCGCCCGCGCGCGTCGCCAACTCCATCAGGGGCTACCTTACCAACAAGGTCGGCTCGCTGCAGCTTAGGGACACAGGTCAGTACCACTTTTTATGGCTAGTTTTAAGAGCGTTTAATCCGTCGGAGGCGATTTTGCGGGGTTTTATTGTTCTATTACGTTACGGATAAATAACAATTTATGGAAAAGATATAGAAAATATGAAAGTTCAGTTCTTTATCAAGAGAGCCCTGAAGAAAATTATATGGGTTACTATAGTATAAGAAATAAGAAAATTATATGCCGTGTGGTTGACGGCATAGAATACAAGTGTCACCACCCCCTATCTTCCCGTGGGTGTCGTAAGAGGCGACTAAGGGATAACATGATGCAAATACCATCTTTGCGTAGAGACGGAAAACTCGATATCAAACCCTATACGACTGCCTCGTTGGTCTCGCGGCATAAATGTGCGCGTGGGATCGGGAGGTCCCGGGTTCGATTCCTGGGTCGGCCAGTGTTATTGGGTTTTTCAGTCACGAAACTCTCAGTAGCAGCACGGAGTCTGGAAATGTGCCCGGTACGGCAATAGGCTCGCCCCTTATTACGTGGGACTAAAGTATATCTGGCGAAAAGTGGGTGTAGAAATACACCTCTGCCTACCCCTTCGGGGATAAAAGGCGTGACGTTATGTATGTATGACTATAGTAAATATTTTAAAACGGATGAATTTAAAAAAGTCATTTTCGTAATTTCTGTAGTTTAGGCCAGCATTAATGGTCGCTAGTGCTATGAAAACTTATCGTTCTATAATTCTGTAACTGTAAACTGTACGAGAAAAAGCTATACAAGCGAGTCCTTAAAAAAGAAATTGTACTTTCATTCATAATTTTCAAGTAAATCGGAGATCAAAACAGTGCATTTTGTTTAATTTTAGCCCGCAAATTTGCATTTATATCTAAAAAACTACTGTGATTATTAAAAAGATATATACCTATTTAGAAACCTTAAGATTCATTTTAAGTCATATAAAAAAATTGGAATCTAAGCTTTTCGTTTGTAATTAATATGATTTTTTTAAACAGACCTATAAAGCTCGAAGCGCGATGCTATGTCCGCCATTCAGCGCTGAGCGCTCTCAGAGGACGGACCTGTCGCTCGCGTCCGCGTCCGCCATTTTACGTAAATATTGCATTCCAACACGTTTATAGCGCGGCTAAAGCTTCTTGATCCTTATTTTCTTTCTCAACGTATTTTTTTATAAACATGAAAAGTTGATGTACTTAACTTTCTTTATGTATTACGTATTAAACTAGTGTGTTAGTCAAGACATCTGGAGTCTAGTGGTTACTGGTAACTGGTTAGTATAGTAGCGCGGTCAACTAGGGGCTGGGCGAGACTGATAGAAACGGACCGTTAGATATAATACCTTGCTGCAAAAATCAAGTGGCAATATACAGTATAAACAGGTACAGTAGTTAGACGCATTTGATCTTTGATGGGTGACCATGGGATTGGCTTGCAGAGCCTATATCGCAGGTTTATTTTCGTACGAACTACATAAGTTAAGGTAAAGTAATTGACATCACGGTCATAGTATGGATGGGTGACCGACCGATGAATTTACAGAGCCCATGTATGAGGTTCTTAAGGGGGGCAAAATTATGGTTATTTTTAAGCTAGGACGCGTCGCCGTTAGCATGATCCCAATGTAATAGGTATTTACCTAAAACGTACTATGCAATGCAATTAAAAGCACACTTGAATCGAATATTATCTTACAAACCGCCGCAGCTCAGCTGATCCCCGCGAGCTCGCATTGCAGGTACCTAACACACACAAGCCCACGTACCTACTGTGCAGTCTTATTCTGCACCAGTTAACAGTTTATTTTGAGACTAAATTCTTCTAACTATATTTGTTCAAAATGCAGTTTCGATCTAATGTCAGTGTCATACTCATGTCACAAATGGTATTCTCCTAAATAAACTGATATTGGAATGTTATCGTGACTAGATCGTTAATTGAACAATGTCATCATCATCGTTCTAGCATACCGTGGATTCGAGCCCGATACCTTCTGCATAGCAGTCCGTTGGTATCTCCAGTAGGCTATCGCTGCCTGTTGTTAATTAAACAATGTGTCAACGTCAGTGAGAACAATAGAAGTCAAATTATAGTTGGTGCCACGAGAAGATAGACTTTTTGTAAACAAACATTCAGAGCTTCACAACCTTTTTTCAAACAGTTGCGTTTTAGATTTTATGCTTTTGAACAGTCTTTTTTTTTCAATGCCTAATTATGCCACTATGTTTTTAAATTTATATTGTTAAATTTTACTGAAATAAAAATATTTGATTTTGTGTTTTAATGGTCGAATGTTCATAAATTGGCCGATATTTTTGTTGTTTTACACGTAATAATCTGTAAATTAATGAAAAATAGAGTACCATATATGTTAATTATAGAGTACATACATGTTACTTTATTATTGACACGATTTTTTAAAAATCAATACGCAATAAATAATATTGCTCAAAGTAGCATATCTATTTCGGGGTTATCGGTCGTAGGTATTATCGGGGTTTTTTTTTTTCGCTCTGTGGCAACACTAAGGCTAACAGCTGATCCGACCTTGTCCCGTATTTTTTACAAGTAAAAATATAAAATAATCGCATAATTAAGGCTAATTACAAGTTAATTGCTTAATAAATGTGTTATTTGTAATAATCTATAAACGTATTAGTGTTTTCTGTGAAAATAAGGTGAGTTTATTGTGATATCTTTTTTGACAACCAATCTACCGGCTAAATTTGCATTGTCATTTTTCAAACAGGTATAACATTGTAACTACTATTTAAAATCAACTTATACGTATAAAATAGTGTTAATTAGTATATTTCCAAATAAAAAGTGCTATCAAGTTCCTAAATAACCACCTATAAATAGTAAAAATAAATAAACTTAACCTAAACTTTGTTAGTTGGTTACACAACTTTGGACGAGATCAGCTGTTCTTTCTTACAATAATATTTAGCTTTAAACCCTTCTATTACTACTATTACAATCTTCTCCTTTACTTTCTTTGAACTACGTGCATTTCTCTCTTTTCACTATGATTATGACTCGTAAAGCTTTGGCTCGCCAGGAAGAGTCTAAACTCCAACTGGCTTTAATTGAATTAAAGACCTCTAAGGAGTTGTGTAACAAACTGATAGAGGAAAGAGAAGATAACGAGAAAGAAATGTTGAACTTACTGGAAAAAAATAAGAGCTTAAAATGTGAAATGGCTCAGCTACATAATCAATTCTCTGATGCCATGAGTGCTCGGGATGGACTCCAGCTCATTGTGGACGGGTTTGCCGAGTGTAGTTTGCAGTATGAACAAGCCCTTGACCGTATACAGTTCTTAGACAAACAGTTACATGAGGCAAACAGTAGAATAAGTCATCTAGAATTCACCCAAGATCAGATCACTACGACGGCAAATCAAAGTCTGTTCGATGAGCTGGTGGTTCATGCTCCAAGCATGATTACTGATATAAATCATTTTAAAGTATCACTTCCAAATAGTCTCTCAGTGTGCAAAGAATCAAATAATTCAATAAAATTGGTTAGGGGTAGTAGGAATAGAATTAAGAAATATGTTAAAATAAACAAATTCATAAAAAAGACACAAAAATTAGTTCACAGACAAAAGTTTTTCATAAAAAATGTTAAGCTAAATAGGGAAAGATTAATTGCTCTTGAAAAATTAAAAAATTACTCACAGAAATATCACCAAAATAATTTGAAACATAAATTAGAAATAAATAATTTGCAGGTAGAATTAAATAATCTTAGTGACAAATTAGTATCAATGACAAATAAATATAAAAGCTCTGAGCTACAAATGAAAGAGTACATATTGGCAATGAATGAGTTGGTGGCATCAAATAGTAACGACTGCTCAATACCATTGAACAATGACATCCCGTTCAACCTCAAACACTCACCAGCTTGCTCATTGCCAACATGTAACCCGGTTTTGCTAAATAGTTCTATAAACAATACAAAATCAAATATTAAACACACTGTAAATAAATTAAAAAATAACAAACTAGACAGTAAAACTATATTACAAAATAAAAATAAAGTGATAATATTTAGTGATGAGATTGGAAAAGGTATGGGTCAGTTGTTGGCAAACACATATAGTGATGGGTTAGTGATGAACTACTGTTTGCCTGGGTTAAGTTCCATTGCTATTTTAGATAAAATTATAAACTTCAATTTTGACCAGGATACAACTTTATTGATTCTACTTGGTAAAAGAGGATCTTTAAATAAAAGACTTTTATTCAATTATTACAGTAAATTATGTGAATTAAATTTAAATCAAATTATTATGCTCACTTTACCTTTCAGTAAAGGGTTGCCACAGAAAGAAAATAATATTAGACATAGTCTTAATATAAATTTGTGTAGTTGGTCATACAATAACGATCAATTTCATGTTTTTGACTCTAACAATTATGTTAGTAAAGCTTTACATTTGACGCAAGATACTTGTTATCTGAATTCTTATTATAAAAGACAACTAGCTGAGTCGCTAGCATTTTGTATTGACATTTCAGCCAAGAATTTGGCTAATAAACGTGTTGCCCCTATACAGCAACAAAATGACATTTATAATGATTCAGCCAATATTTTGGCTACACAGTCTGACATTCCTATTAATTTAAATTAAATATTTCGACAATAGAGAATACCTCTTGCAATAACACTTTCATTAATAATGGGCTGGTATGTACGAATAAGCCCAATTCAACTAATAATACATTTAGAAATTCGCAAGTATTAAAACTGGTACATCAAAATATACAAGGTATGTCAAATAAAGATTTAGAAGTGGAGTTGTTCATGAACGGTGAATGCGTTGATGTTTTGTGTATAACAGAACATTGGCTTAAAGATCACCAGTTCATGTGCAATTTTAATAACCATCTAGTTGGTAGTTCGTTCAGCAGACAAAATGCAATACATGGTGGATCGTTGATTTTAGTTAACAAGCTGCTTAAATTTAAGAATCGTAGTGACATTGTTAGTTTCTCTGTTGAACGGACAGTTGAAATAGCCTGTGTGGAGTTGGACCAACTTGTTGTGTTGAGTGTGTATAGGCCACCATCGTCCTTCTATGATAACTTTGAAAGTGTCATGGATGATGTGTTACGGAAGCTATGCCAACAAAATAAATCTATAATAGTAGGTGGCGATTTTAATATTAATTTACTCGAAGATTCCCTGAATTGCCACAAAATTAAGAATTTGTTCAAATCATATAATCTTGCATGCTTATTTTTGGAACCCACCAGGATAACTTCCACGACATCTACTTGTATAGACAATATATTTACAAATATTGTACCAGTTACAAAGCAAATAATTAACAAATTAACATCAGATCATTGTGGACAATCTATAACATTTGCTATGCAGTCTAAAAAAGTAGGTAGAAAGGAATTGAATGTGGTGCCAAAAACTTTGCGTCGTCTGGAGGGACTTAAGGATAAACTCACAAGTACACTACCATACTTATGCTATAATAACGATCCCAATAAGTTGTACAATTCTTTCTTTGACATGTACTGTACTATATTCAGTTCTATCTTTGTCCCTAAGAGGATCTCAGTTGCTGGTACTACATCCTTCAGTGAATGGGCAACCACTGGAATTTATAAAAGTAGAAATAAGCTTTACGAATTATATGAACAGAAAGTAATTAATAAAAATGATGAAAAATTTTGTCAATACGTAAGAAATTATTCTAAGTTATTTAAAAAGATTTGTCGTGAAGCTAAGACACTTTATTTAAAATCAAAAATTAAAAACAGTGACAATAAAATAAAAGCAACGTGGGATATTATAAACAATGAGACTGGAAGGGTCAAGATTAAAAGTAACAATTACACGCTTCAAGTAAATAAAAAGATAATAAAATCAGATTTTGAGGTTGCCACAGCATTTGAAAATTTCTTCACAGACATTCCAGTCTCAACCACTAAATCCCTGAACTCATCCCCCAATGACGCCGAATCTCTATTAAAACAAAATGTCAATAGGTGTAACATTGAATTTAGATTTAGTTATGTCACTGACAAAGATATTGTAAAAACTTTTAATACTCTTAATTTGAAGAAGACTAGTGATCTTTGGGGCAATTCTGTTGTGATTACGAAATCCATAATCAACACAGTAGCACCTGAACTGGCAATAATTTTCAATAGATGCATTGACTGTGGTGTGTTTCCTGATCAAATGAAAAGTAGTAAAGTAATTCCGTTATTTAAATCAGGTAGCACATCTGACCCCACAAATTATAGGCCAATATCTGTGCTACCCACGTTTAGTAAAATTTTTGAAAAATTAATTCTAGGCCAGCTTCAAACTCATTTTAATAACAATAAGCTGTTACATGAAAAACAATTTGGTTTTACTAGGGGTCGCTCAACTACCGATGCTGGAGTTGAGCTTTTAGATAGTATTTTTGATGCCTGGGAGGAGTCGCATGATGCTCTAGGAGTCTTTTGTGACTTATCTAAGGCTTTTGATTGCGTTTTTCATGAAACATTGATCAGGAAATTACATTACTATGGAGTTAAGAACACTGCTTTGGATCTCCTAACATCATATTTGAGTAATAGGATACAGAGAGTTGAGGTAAATGGAAAAGTTTCTATGGGGTCAGTGGTCACGATGGGAGTGCCGCAAGGTTCAATTCTTGGTCCATTCCTTTTCCTTGTATATATTAATGATTTGCCATATATTATGCAAAATAATGAAGAGATAGTGTTATTTGCTGATGATACATCACTTATCTTTAAACTTAGACGAGAACAATCAAATAATGACGATGTAAATAACGCTCTCTCTAAAGTAGTTCAATGGTTTACTGCTAACAATTTACTGTTAAATGAAAGAAAAACAAAATGTATACGGTTTTCAAGACCGAATGTAAAACAAGTTAAACCTAACATATGTTTGAATGGAGAAGAGTTGGATCTTATAGATAACACCGTATTCTTAGGCATAACCTTAGATTCTAGGCTACAGTGGGGCCCACATATAGGTCAGTTGTCGAATAGACTTAGCTCTGCAGCGTACGCGGTTTATAAAATTCGTCAGTTAACTGATATAGACACAGCCAGATTAGTATATTTTAGTTATTTTCACAGCATAATGTCATATGGAATTTTATTATGGGGCAACGCAGCTGACATTCAAACTGTGTTTGTACTGCAGAAGCGGGCTATTCGTGCAATCTACAGTCTTGGTTCAAGGCATTCACTGAGGGAAAAATTTAAAGAAATTAAGATAATGACTGTCGCATCTCAATACATTTATGAGAACTTGTTATATGTCAGGAAAAATATAAATATGTTTTCTAAATTCAGCGACATTCATAAAATAAATACACGAAACAAAAACAAACTTGTTCTACCTTCAACTAGACTACAAAAAATAAGTAACTCATACAAGTGTCAAAGCATACGTTTTTATAACAAAATTCCAGGTAATATTCAGGAACTAAGTATTAATAAATTCAAAGTATTTATTAAACAGAGCTTGTGTTCAAAAGCTTATTACACAGTTAAAGATTATTTAGCAGACAAAAACGCCTGGAATTGAGTTTAAAAATTATGAATTGACATTAAATTATGAATTGACATTATGAATTTTGACATTTAGAAATTAGTGACATAATATTATTATTTACATTTGTAGTACTTGTATCTTTACATTCTGACATTTTTGATTTGACATTTGTAATTTTATTTATTTTGTTTTGACATTGTTATTTTCTTTTGACATTTAAAATTACTTAAGTAATATATTATTATTTTATTTTTTAGACATTCTTAAATTGACATTCAATAATATTTTTTGACATTTAAATATATGACATTTTATTGTTTAAATTTGTATAATTTTACATATTGTTTACAACATGTATTTTACTATGTATTAGCATGTAAAGTTGTGAGTACGATGTGGGCATTATTAAACATATAAGCAAATAGTTGTGGCAACCTGTCTGATGGCTTAGGCTGACATGCTTATGCATACACCTTCTGATGGCGTGGAGGCATAGTGATACAGATCGTGCTGGCTCCCTCAATCAAGGTTGAGCCGTACGATTGCTGTTGAATGCGGGCCTTCAGTGGGCCGAGTCAGTCAAAAGCGTCAGATGATTTCCTGCATTGTACTTGCATACTAAACCCTTCTTTTTTGTCTGGACTTTAAAAGATCAAGAAAAGACTAAAGAAATTGAAGTGACAAAAAAAAAATAATGACTCTGAGTTTGTTTCGGCTTTTCTTCTCAAGAAGTCATTTAGCTAGGAAAAGCCGGCCTCATCTAGAATAGGGTTTTGACATGTATAAGTGTTGTAAACAACCAAAATGCAGAAATAAATATGTCTTTATGTCTTTATGTCTTTATTCTAAAATATTAAATTATTGACGAACAATGAATAATATAACAGATTACTAGCTAATACATTGCATAAACATTTCTAGGCATAGAGATTTTACGTTGTCTGTGAATGAAATCGTCAGCATGAACTTAAACAAAAACCATTAAACGTTACGGTAGTCTGAAAACGCAATTTCTTTTTTAGGTATAAATAATTTTCTGCCATCTGATATTCTGCACGCGCTTTTTCGAGATGCCGTGACAGCGAGAAGAGCGTTGCGATCCTATAAACTTGTATTTAACTTAACACCAACCCCTTCTTGATACCTAAAAATTTAATTTTGTCCTCTGATAAAAAGATGTTAAGCCCAAGAATGTATCATTTCAATGAACTAACGCCAAATGTTGACACTCTAGGCGTCAGTACCTCAAAACATTAAAAGATCCTGTTGACAGCGCATAATATCGATAAAAACCCGATCCATTGACATATTAGTTTCCAATGACACGTATCTATGTACCGTTGCGCTCATTGATTTGAAATTATTTGTTTTTGACAGAACTATCGCTAAGTCACTTAGTAAAAATTCTTTGTTTACAAAATGTTTATGTTCTCGTGGCACTGATTCTAGATGATAATGACATTTAAATTGGAAGAATATCAATTCTGAGTCAATTTAAAATCTAATCTCATTTCGTTCAAAATATAATTTCAATGTCATATAAAATACGAGAATTGTCCTTATCTATGTAAAATTTTATAAAAAGAGGGATTTATATCATCGCACACTGTGTGAAATAATTTTAGGTGAATATATATTGTATAATTACAATATTTTGTAAATACAAATCAACATATTGTATATTTTTTTCTTTCTTTTAATTAATTAAGTATTTTCTTTTACCCGACTCTTTTGGTTTTGTATTTAGTGTCATTCGTGGGTTTTCATGCATTAATTACAAAATAGATGTATATTTGAAATGTAACAATTATGTAGATGACAATTATACATTATTTCTATCATATAATAAAACTGCGCCAAATTATTATAAATAGTCGTTGTTATCCTGAGGAACATCATCCTACTAAACAAATATGTAATATCTATCTTTATTTGATACCTTTAAATGCATGTGCATTGAAAATAATTAATTTGAATACTTTCATATCATAATCGACGTATTACATAAACGAATACTGTTCATGTATGGCAAGAAGGATCAAGATTATTATTCCACGCGACACCGTCATAGTGCGCCGGGTCTCGCATCCGTGGTGCGCGGGCGACCGCGGTACTATAAAAACCTAAACTCGAGCCGCCGCTCGAGGCGTATACGCTCTTAAGACTTTTAAGTACCACGCGCCTCTCCCATGATTTGGTCCAAATATCTGGATGGAGGGACCATGAGGCGGTGGAGGAAACGTGCTTATTTTAAGGCTTCATCGAACAGAGTTAGTACCACTCCTGTTGCTAGTTTTCAGTACCGCGCCTCTTCTATGGTTCGGTCCAAATATCCGGCAAGAGGGACCATGCGGTGATGGAGGGAACGTGCTAGTTTTAAAAGGCTTCGTCGAACAGATCCCTTTTGGTGCTAGTTTGAAGTTTTTTTTAGTGTGAGTGTGTGGCCAACTCTGGTGACGGAGTTTTCACCGCCCGAAGGCCTCCGACATGGCCTAACGATCCTTGTCCGTAGACAAGAACCGGACAGCTTCACGTGCCTTCCGAAGCACGGTAGCGCAGCAGATGTAAATACCACACACGGTCACCCATCCAAGTGCCGATCGGTGCATGCTTTGCTTAACTTTGCCGATCTGTTACGAACAGCAAGCCAAGTCTCGCTATGACCGCTAGTTTGAAGTAGGGTTGATGAGGATTCCTCTTCCTCATCCTCATGGTGCGGCAGATCCTCATATTTCTACAAATCCTCCTCCTCATCCTCATCCTCTAAAATTAAAATATAAAAATTCCTCATCCGCTTCCGCATCCTCCATCTAATGAGGAATTCATGAGGAATTCATGAGGAATTGGTGTCACTTGTTTCACACGAAAATAAATCGTATTGCATTAACAGCATCAATAAATAGCAAACAATAAAATTTAAATGTTACTTAGGGCGTAGGCTACGTAATACGTGTAGGTAGTTTCGTCTTGCTCTCAACAAATTGCGGGTCAACATGTCGAAAGTTTCGACTACTGATTTCTTTTTGTTGTTTATGTTGGTTTGATATTATAAAGCTTTCGTATACTTAAATAATAATAATAATAATTTATTTCTCACCATATAAATAATTAGTAAGTACATAAGTTATTATGTTACATTGAAGCAAATATGGTGGGTAGATGCCTGAACTAGGATGATTCTTGTGTCTCAGGTTATCAACCCTCCACCCCACAAACTGGTCTTATAACTATTAACAACATTTAAATTTCATTTCGTACAGTATAAAATAAGGAGGGTAGATGCAAAATTACAATTGTGCCAGCAACCGCACATCGGACAAGCAAGAATCATATATAAATAATTATAATACCAATCATTCATTTAATATAATACCGTTCAAGTTGTGAACAAACATTTGGTGTGTGGAACAAGTGATGAGTTGCTGGCAATTGAACAGTTACTATGAGAAATTACAAATTAGGTACATGCTAACACATAATTGATTTCGGACATTTTAGTAGTATTTATTATGTATATTTAACGATATAATATGATGATGGGGATGGGGATGATGTATAAATATGTGTGTGTTAGTGTGTGTGTGTGGGTGTTAGTGTGTGTGTGTGTGTGTGCGTGTGTGAGTGCATGTGGGTGTGTGTGTGTGTGCGTCGTTTTTTTTTAATATATTTTTTAATTTTTAGAATATTTTCGGTTGCCTGGTAACCAAGAGCTCTTAACTTGTTTTGCAGTGCAGTTTTCAAGGTTGATCTATTCATTTTGAAAATGTCATTTAACGCATTGAAGTGTCTATAAAGAAATGGTTCGGTATACGACAATTGCCGTCGCGCGAAAATAGAGTTAAATGTAGGCACATATGCGCGTACTTTTCTTTTATGTTGGGGTAACTGCGAGGGTATAAATGTTTTGTGATGGCGGAGAACTGAGTTTAGTATGAATAATTGTCTGACGGTCAGTAAGTTGGCTTTTTCATACAATAATTACTACAGTAAATACTTCTCTTATTATTTTCTACTTGCCCGTTCCGCTAGTCTGGTGACTATAAGATTTCTGGTCGACTGCCAAGTCGTTATACCATAGTAAAAGTTGCATAGGTACTCTTTACAACGCTGATCTAATCTTTGTGTATATAGGCATGTTAATATTACACTATTTACATATTTTTTATATCTTCTCTGATATTATTTCTTCCTCATCCGCATCCTCTTGCTCATCCTCTTCCCCATCCTCATCCGCATCCTCATAATTTAAAAGTTATAATTCTTCATCCTCATCCTCTTCCTCATTTATACATCCTCATCAACCCTATTTTGAAGTACCGCGCCTCTCCCATGATTCGATCTTTATATCCGGATGGAGGGACCATGTGTGGTAGAGGGAACGTGCTAGTTTTAAGGCTTCGTCAAAAAAAACATACAAACCGCATACCATTTCCAAAGTTCCAATTTCATCACCTGGCTGTTGAAGACTATTCAGGGGCAGGCATAATCGTCCACAAAAATTTGAACTTAATTTGTATAAAACCAAATAATTCGACCGTCAGTTCCAGTAAAATTATTAAGTAAATAAATTCATACAAATCACGTTCTAGTTTGTTTTTTTCTGGCTCATGATGCCTGTCCCTGAATAGGCTTTATCAGGCAGGTGGTGAAATTAGGCCTTCCTATTTTAATGTGATAGGAAATGGTATATGGTTGGTATGTTTCTTTTCAGGAGTGTAACTGTGAGATATTTTTTTACCAACTTCATGTCGATTCTGTAAAATTCAAACAACAACTCGCATTTCACGTCGCTATTCGCTCTCACTTCGTATAAGGTTCAAAATGACCTTGATTCTGAGTGCGAAGTGAGCGTCGAACTGACGGGGGAATTACCTTATAGATGCCACTTTTTACGTCATCTCATACTTTAATTGTCAAAATCTCGAGGTCAATTAAGTTCAACTCGCAAACACGCTCGCAAGAGTAGCGCTAGTGTAGATTCGAATTATCAACCGAGTTTTAGAATGCAAATCAAGAAACTCACAGCGGATTCAGATTCGAAGTTTACAATGAAGTCTTACAGATTCACACTACTTGTCTTAATTTTAACTTTATTTGTCTCTAATGACTCTGCGATCTCTCGCCACAGGGATTTATCAATGGATTGGCTGGGTTCGATTTAGATATAGTCGGCATGCGATATGAATCTCATCCTACATCACTTCTCTGTAACAGTTTAAGTGTGCCTTAAATTACTCATCTAACTATAAATTAAACTTCATTTACTTTTAAAAAGCGAAACATAATGATTCAATTTTAATTTCCTGAATTCGTGACTCGAACTACAATGATTACTCTTACATGCGCATAATGCCTCATTTCAAATGGCTGCTAATAGATTTGAACATTCATTTTTAACAGACGGTGAGTACTTGGCGTTTTTTCCCAAGTTGTCAAACTGAACAACAAATAGAACCAAGCATAGAGCCGAACATCTCTACAAAAATGTTAACGATCTTTTTTACATACATAGACTCACGCCCGTTTCCCGGAGGGGTAGGCAGAGACTACGGAACGCCATTTGCAACGATCCTGACATATCTCTCTTGCTTCATTCACTCCCATCAGATTCCTCATGCATGCTCTTCTGTTCAGGGTACTTCTCACCTGTCCTGTTTTTAGGATGTCTCCAATCTGGTCAGAGATCTTTTTTTAAGAACGGTCTAACCAGTAAAAATAATTTACATTCCATTAGCTAAACGCAGTGCCTTATAAATCTTATAATAGACACTTTTTGTGTTCTATATCTAATTAATTTACCTTTACAAAACATTCTGGTTTTCCAACCAGACCATATCATCCACAAATTCGACAAACTATCTTCAAACTTTACATTGTCTTTAAAGACTTCCGTATTAACATTCAAGATACGACCCTCACAAACACTCCACAAACAAAAAGACAAGCAAAAAACAATGCCATTATTATTTACAATATTAAGACCTTACGGAGGGCCCTTTGTCAAACATTGGCCGCCAACCACCATCGCGATATACTCAAGCAAATATAAACCTTATACTGTTGTAGTAGAGTTCATGTTTATGTTATACGTTGGTGCTAACGATAAGCAAATATTTGCTCAACAATGTTATAAGGTAAATTGGGGGAGTGACGCAAGACAAATAAAGGAGCAACCGGGTTGTAATAGCGATCCTGAGTAATTGTGTCTGGTACACGAGGTAACGGGAATCGACGCCTACAGTCCTTACAGAGGTACATCTGTATATTGATATATTGATTTGTATCAGAGCGGCGATAGCCTAGTGGTGTACGTAACGGACTGCCGAGACGATGGTCTCGGGTTCGATCCCCAGGTCCCGGGCACACACCTCTGACTTTTCGAAGTTATGTGTGAATTAAAAATTGGGCAAGTGCGAGTCGGACTCGCGCACGAAGGGTTCCGTACCATCATCTATAAAAGAAAATCACGTTCGTTGTATGTATACTTAAATACTTTATAAGTTTCTACCTGTTTATTAAGATCGAGTAACAAATTGCTTAAAAATTACGTTTGTTGTATGGGAGCCCCCTTTATTATTTACTATTTTAAAATTTGTTTATTTATTTTGAAAGGTAATATACAACTACATATTCTGTGAAAATTTAAAGCGTCTACCTGTTACAGTTAGTAATTTTGAGCAAAAAATACGAAAAAAACACGTTTTTTGTATGGGACCCCCCCTTAATATTTTCATTTTTTTATTTTTAGTATTTGTTGTTATAGCGGCAACCGAAATACATAATTTGTGAAAATTTCATCTTTCTAGCTATCATGGTTTATGAGATACAGCCTGGTGACAGACAGACGGACAGACGGACAGACGGACAGACAGACAGCGCAGGCTTAGTAATAGGGTTCCGTTTTTTACCTTTAAGATACGGAACCCTAAAAATGACAATTATCACTCGCTTAATAATGTGCCCGGTAGATGGCAATAGGCTCGCCCCCTATTACATTGGGACCTAAACATAACTGGCGAAATGTGGGTGTGTATACATCTCTTCGTTCCCCTTCGGGGATAAAAGGCGTGGGATTATGTATGTGAATGTATGTATGTATCATAAACCAAAGCAGTCATGGCCCGGTAGAGGGACCAAAAGACTGCCATGCAGAGGGTACTTGGTTGGAAACCAGGGCGCGCACCAATGACATTTTGAAATTATGTGTATATCTGTTTTCTCATTTTTTCTATTGTTTTAAAAATACAACCCCCGCACTAGGAATAAATCCTGTGTCACGGGGGACTTTACAAACATATAACCAACGGACACAATGAACACCCAGTAGCATATGTAGTAAATGTTTAACTATCTCACTTGCGCTGTTCTTCATTGTTATCGTGGTCATACAACCTTATGTGGTCCACTGTTGAAAAAAAGCCTCTCAAAATGTTCGTCACTTCAACATTGAGAGGCAACAGAAGCATTTTATAGGTATTTACGTTGTTCTAGTACCTAAATACTGCGCATGGGTTCTGGAATATTCCTCTGGAGTGAAATCCTCATAAAATTTTCTGCACCAAGCCCTTTTAAAGTAAACTATGCCACTCAATTAAATTGCTCATTAAGTCCTAAAAATATAAAATGCAGCAGCATCAACTCTTGCAGCTAGAAAAAGATAAAAAAGCTAAATTAATTAAGGACCAACAAAACTTAATCGCTTACGGAGCAATCCAATTAGTGTTCGATCGCAATCACAGCGCGCGGCGGGATGTAGACGAGCCTTAAATAATTACGTCACGCCAGTGGTTTTGATTAAACGTTAGGGTATATTTGCATTTGTACGCAGCGGATCACTGGTCTGTTAGTAAATTATATTCATTAATCTGGGTTTTCAGCTAACGCAATGAACAACGCGAGCTCCAAAATATTACCATTGTAAAGACAGCCATTATTCTATTCTACACTATCATTATCATCAGCCTTGTTTTATAATGTGTCCCACCGCTGAGCACAAGCTACTTTCGCATAGAAAGGTTTTTTTTTATGTTAATAGGCGGCAAACGAGCAGACGGATTGCCTGATGGTAAGCAATTACCGCCGCCCATGGACACAAGCAACACCACAGGAGTCACAAGTGCGTTGCCGCTCCTTGGGGTTGGGTAAAGGGATAGGATGAGGAGTGGGATGAGGGAGAAGGAATAGGGGATAGGGCCTTCGGCACTCTCACTCACCGAACGAAACGCAACAGTTTAGGTACTGTTACTTTACGTTGATTTTCTGTGAGAGGGTAGTACTTCCCCGGTCAAGCCGGCCCATTCATGCTGAAGTCAGCAAGGCTCTGACCAATGTCCACTATGCTTGGGGCTTGGTTTGCAGACAGAACTCTAGAACACATACAGGTTTTCTCATTATGTTTTCCTTCGCCGAATAGCTATCACAATTGGCAATTGAATTGGTACTAACTTTATATCGAAAGGTCATTGTCGGTGAGTTTGAACTCGAGACCCGCTGCGTAGCAGTCTGGTTGTCTTTCAACTTTGCTATCAGTGTTTTTAGAGACAAATATTTCTATTTGTTGTAATGCTCGACAGGGAAAGTACTATGCTCTCACAAAAAATCTTTAACTTCGAAAATTGCTTGTATCCATCGGCGGCCGCAATCGCTTACCATCATTTGGTTCGTCTGGTCGTTTGCCAACTATAACAAAAAAACTGTGGAATCGAAATTAACTATTATTCTTACCGATAAAATGACGACCGGTTGGCGCCGCGGGAGTGCAAGCGACTGCTACGCCGAAGGTCGCGGGTTCGATTCCCGCTCAAGTCAAACATTTGTGTGCATGAACATGGATGTTTGTCTTGGTCTGGGTGTTTCTATGTATAATATGTATGTATTTACAAAAAAAAAGTATATATGTATGTTTATCCATTATCTAGTACCCGTAGTACAAGCTCTGCTTAGTTTGGGACTAGATGGTGTTGTGTGAATGTGGAAAAAAATATATATTATCACAATTCGCAGTATAGCTCGTTACCCATAAAACAATGTAACTTCTAAAATCAAGCCCAATATTTGTAGTCCCCACAAAACCGCCGTGTCCCAATCTCCCCGCGCCCTCAGGCACTAATTGTATCAATTACTGCGTGGTGCAGGTTCGTCGTCTGGTTGGGGCGCTTTGTAGCTAGGGTGGGTACCAAACGAGTCATTGTGGTACAAGGGAAAACTTTAGTTTCGTGACAAACAGAATTTTTGGGTTATTGAATCTTTCCAAGCATTGTATCCACAATGCTTGGAAAGTACATTATGGTAGATAAATAGGTAGTTATGGTACATAAGTAGTTTGAAGAATGAGTCTAGTAATTTACATACATACATACATAACGTCACGCCTTTTATCCCCGAAGGGGTAGGCAGAGGTGTATTTCTACAACCACTTTTCGCCAGATATACTTTAGTCCCACGTAATAAGGGGCGAGCCTATTGCCGTACCGGGCACATTTCCAGACTCCGTGCTGCTACTGAGAATTTCGTGACAGAAAAACCCAATAACACTGCCCGACCCAGTAATCGAACCCGGGACCTCCCGATCCCACTCGCACATTTATGCCGCGAGGCCAACGAGGCAGTCGTATAGCGTTTGATGTCGAGTTTTCCGTCTCTACGCAAAGATGGTATTTGCATCGTGTTATCCCTTAGTCGCTTCTTACGACACCCACGGGAAGATAGGGGGTGGTGACACTTGTATTCTATGCCGTCAACCACACGGCAAGTCTAGTAATTTAACCTACAAAAAATAATGTAGGTAGTATAAAATTAAAAAAAAAGTCCTACTTGTTTCTACAAGTAACTGAACAAGTAGATAATTTAAACGACTTACTTGCCATCTTTTGGATTCTCACACTAGACAAAACTTGTGTGATTTACATACCTATCCTTTAAACTACGATGTGCGGTCTCACAGACTACTGCGGTCTAACAGACCGCTGCGGTTTTCGAACATTTAGTCGATGAATGCCTGATTTACGAAATGGCTACCTAGTCCGGCATGTACATATTCGTGAAATACCTAATTCTAAAAAGGACTAATTCGTTAAATTCCTAATCTGATTACTCAGTTAAAAAAATAAATACATATTCAGAAGAATAATTAATGGATCACATACCTAATAATATAGGATCGAAATCTAAATAATGACCCGCGAAAGACTTTTAGTAGCAAGACGATCGCAATAGTCGATCATTTCCATATTCAACAAGAATCATCATCATCATCATCTTCAGCCCTTTATACAGTCCCACTACTGGGCACGGGCCTCTTCTCACTATGAGAAGGGTAAGGCCATAGTCCACCACGCTGGCCAAGTGCGGTTCGGCAGACTTCACCTGTTTTTCGAGAACATTATGGAGAACTCTAAATTTAATACGCACTTAACTCCGAAAAGTCATAGGTGCGCGCGGTGGATTCGAACCCGAGACCCTCTGCGCAGCAGTCTGTCGGTTTCTCCACTCAGCTATCGCTATTCTCAACAAGAATACAACGAGAAATACTACTCCTAGTCAGGGACGTAATGAATGCGACCGAAATATTTTTCTTTTCTTTAGGAGTAATTTTCTTTAAAAGTAAACCTGACGTTGCATTCACATCGAGACATTCATCTAGCCTTAACCTTTTGGTAAGAGACTGTATCATTAAAAAGAGACAGAAAACCTATATAATTGATATCATTCACAGGCAAAAACTAAAATTTCCACCCTTTATATGATTTTCCTTTTCTGTGTGGCCACTACAATCTATAGGGACGGCGCAACGCTACCCTCGCAACATAACACGCCAGTAATTTTCTTCTCTAGTTTCCAATGTTGCCAGGGTTATCCCGTAATTGCCGTCAGTAATAACAATTTTGATAACAACCTTCAGTAAAAGTCTGCCCAAATTATGGGTGAATTATATGTAATTAGGGAAATTATTTGAAAATTGTAGTGATCGCTGTTTCCGGTTTGAAAGTTAAATTTGAGGATAAGCGTTGCTTGTTAAATGTAAATGTTCTTGAAACTTAGAAAAGGCTGTATTATCGGTCTTATGACCACTATATTTGCTTAAGTGCTTATGTTATGTTTTACTTTAAAAAACTGTAGATTTTCGTATTAAGCTTTAAAAAAGTCAGAAGTCAAAATCATTTATTCATCTAGGCCACAAAGTGACGCTTATGAATGAACGTCAAAATTAAAGTCAATTACTTAATGATTCTACATTTACTACTGCCACGTTCGCAATGCAATAGGTAGACCCACGAGAAAGAACGGACAATAAAACTCATGGCCGCTCTTTGTGTGTCATATCATAAGTTAAAGACATGAAACTTACGGTAGTAGAGCCTTGCTGATTTCAGCATGAATAGGCCGACTCGACCAGGGAAGTATTACCCTCTCACATAAAATAGACGTAAAATAACAGTACCTAAACTGTTGCGTTTTGTTCGGTGAGTGACAGTGCCGCAGGCCCCATCCCCTATTCCTTCTCCCTCCTCCCACTCCTCATCCTATCCCTTTTCCCAACTTCAAGAGGCGGCAACGCACTTGTGACTCCTATGGCGTTGCTTGTGTCCATGGGCGGCGGTAATTGCTTACCATCAGGCGATCCGTCTGCTCGTTTGCCGCCTAGTACTATAGAAAAAAAATGAAATCAATCGAATGTGCGGCTATTACTGTCTCCAGTCACCATTGCTACGATGCTCGGTAGCTCGGTGCGCTTCGATTTCGTGATCCTATTTGACCTGAGGATTTAATGTTTAGTCGCTATGAAGTCGTATCATAAAACGGTACTCAATCCACAGTCATAGCATCCACAATATAAACCTACAGAATGCTACCCTTAAAAGTTCTTAAGCATTACTTGAATATTAAAATATTTATTTATTTATAACAACTTTATACAGAGTGTAAAAACACCCTTAACGGAAACTGGAACCTCAAATTGTACCAATCAATTCGAACATTTTTTACTTCGGCACCATGTCTGGGAAATTACTGGTTCAGGAGATATTGAGGCTCAAAGTTACTCTACAATTTTTGTAATTACGTAAATGGATGCCCCATGATGATTTACCCCGCCAACCTGTTCTATAGATGACCTATGCACCCATGGATAAGTAGGTATTTCGAAATAGCACGCGCGCCCTTTTTATTTGCGGTTTAAAAAATGTGTTTTCCTTAAAAAAAATCATTTTCACGGTTTTATTTTTGCTTAGTATGACTTGGCATGTTGTCCAAAACGAGTAGACTTTGGCTTGACCCTGTAAACATAGCTTATAGGTAATATCGGACTTGTTGCCATGGGCATTATCTTCCAGTTTCCCTTAGAGTGGTGCACAGAGAAAAGAAGTAGGTGTATTTTTTTCGCTCGTAACTTAATCCATTGCTGTTTATAGTCATGTTCTTTAAATATAAGTTGCGTGCGTTCAAAGAGAGCGTACAATGTATACTGATGCTGATGTTTAATCTTTATCTGCGGGATTGCGAGTAAATTGGATTTGGTTTTTCGCATGAATAAATGTTGATACGGACAGAAAATCTTTTAGTAGATGTGTCTGCTATCTTTATAAGGAAAATGAGAAATCCATGTGGCAATCACGCAATGTAATGTGTATTTTTATAAGCATAGAAAGAGAAAAATATTTCTTATGTCAATATTTGGTAAGTCGGGCGAAAGTGTTACTGGGTTTTTCCGAATTCTCAGTAGCAGTACGGAGTCTGGTGATGTGCCCGGTAACGGCAATAGGCTCGCCCGCTATTACGTGGGATCTAAAAATTTATGGCGG
The DNA here is from genome assembly GCA_944739405.2 of Euclidia mi. Lineage (NCBI taxonomy): Eukaryota > Metazoa > Arthropoda > Insecta > Lepidoptera > Erebidae > Euclidia > Euclidia mi. The sequence goes on along the minus strand of OX123186.2, from coordinate 110,611,854 downwards.
AATGTGGGTGTAATATTTCAACTCTGCCTACCCCTTCGGGGATACAGGCGTGGGCCTAAAAAAATGGTTAGAATCTGATGATGACTTTCAGGAATAAGCAACAGAACACATTAATGGTTGAATTACTTACTGAAGAAGTGTGAATTAGACGCCGTGGAAAAATTTAAAAGAACACGAAACTCTAAAAATTAGTAGCGCTCATAGCGAGACCTGGCTTGCCGTTCGTAACAGATCGGCAAAGTTAAGCAACGCTTGCACAGGTCGCCACTTGGATGGGTGACCATGTGTGGCATTTTCATCTGAGCACTACCGTGCTTCGGAGGGCACGTAAAGCTGTCGGTCGCGGTTCTTGTCTAAGGATAAGGGTCGTTAGGCCATGTCGGAGGCCTTCGGGCGGTCTGAAAACTCCGACACCAGAGTTGGCCACACACTCACACGAAAAACAAAAACAAAACATCTAAAAATTAGCTACGTTCTAGTGGTTTCCGATCTTGTCTTTCTTAAGTCTAATAATCATAATTTTCATTGAAACGTTAAAGGCTCAGTCAAGCTCTTCTTTGGTGTTTTTACGATGAAGTATAGTTTTCTAGTCCCAAAAATGTACTATTTAAGTATTACACTCAAATTCCTGTATTCATTTAGGTCACAATACTACAATGTGACGATTATGAAGATCCTTATAATCTCTTATTCATATAATATTCACGCATCACAATACAATATTAGAACAGTGAAACCCAGTAACATAACATTTGGCGAGGGTAGGGCCCCTGTCTCCCTGTTTATGAATATTTGATGCGAGCCCCCGGGCCTAAGTCACAACTCGTGTATTCTGCCTAACGGATGTATACGTGACACTAACTTGTTACGAAGGAGGTATATCGATCCGAATCTTGGCAGCTATTTAAATATTTCATACATAGTTTAGGAAGATATAGATATATCGACCTACGATATCAGTTGTGGTCGCATATACATACATATGTACATACATACATAGCCTCACGCCTATATACCCAAGAGGTAGGCAGAGGTGTATTACTACACCCACTTTTCGCCAGATTTATTTTAGTCCCACGTAATAGGGGACGAGCCTATTGCCGTACCGGGCACAGTACCAGACTCCGTGCTGCTACTTAGAATTTCCTAACGCAAAAACCCAATAACACTTTGCCCGACCTGGGGATCGAACCCGAGACCTCCCAATCCCACACACACATTAATGCCACGAGACCAACGAGGCAGTCGCATATAGGTAAACTTGTTAAATAAGATTGTGTACTCAAATCGCAAAAGCTGAAAAAGCATATATACCGATAGGAGTCAGTTATATAAATAAGCCACTAACGAATATATAAAATCCTTGCGTTACTGACTGACTGACAGACACGCTACAGCCGAAACTATTGGGCGCAGGAAGCTGAAATTTGGCATGTATGTTCCTTGGGGACCATAGGGGTGCACTAAGAAGGGATTTCCCGAAATTCCCACGGGATCGGCCAAAACGGGTAAATTTAAAAAATGCAGGCATAGCTGCTGGCGTCCTCTCTATCTCATAAAATTTGACAGAATAATTAGAAGCTTATCTACAAAGTAACTACCATCTCACCGCAATATAAAGACATACTTATTAATATTGGATACTTTATTCCAATCATCTAGTGTAGTATAATTTGGTCCAGAAATTCATTTGTTCACTAAGGTCGCTATGTGACGATTATGTACGTCAAAATTATTTAATGATTCCGTATTCATATAGGCAAAGGCTAAGTTGACAGTGAAAATATAAACTTTCAGTTACAATTTATTATTGATATAGCACGTTCGACGACTTCTATCGAAGCTGTCACGTACCGAGAAAGCAATTTCGTTTCCTAGCAATAGCTACGAATACATTGAAGTGTTATTTATCATTTATATGCCGCGAAACACACAGCGCGGGTCCCGCCCAGCAGTGTAATGGAAAATATCGATCAAATAGTTTTCAGAAAAAGATACTTGATACGCCTAGAAAATTCTGCGAATCGATTTGGCTTTAGGTATTTGTTATGTACTGGAATATTCTAGAATGAAGAACGGGTTTAAGTAGAAATTTATAGTTAAGTAGTTTTGTTTATTTAGTAGGTATTATGTTTTAAAAGGTCAGGTTTTGTTTCGCATCGGACGATTGACTGGGGCTTTTACTGAGATTGGAAATGTTTATATATAACGTAGGTAACGTAGGAGAATGTGGGCGTTCTTCGTTTCTCAGGTCTTCCTCCATCAAACATTTCAGGAAAATAAGACTCGGTATACACTCAATAGGTTTTACTCAAACTAATTAGTTCACTTCACAAACTAAATATGCACACGTAGCTCGGATGAAAATGGATTACGTTTGGAAACGCGGCGAAGTCGGACGTTAGGTAAGCCACACTTGTTTCCTCTGCTGTGCCTGTCGCCAAAAAGTGCCCGTTGACGGCTCCACGTTAGCTTAAAAAACATTTAATGACATTGACAGCTGTCAACTGCCGACCACAGTGTTGCCAACCATCGTATCCGAATACGCCCAAATCTATTAAGATTTGACGTTCCGTTCTCCAATCTCCGACATATATGCATTAGATATTTGCAAGAGAATGCAACACAACAACTTCTGACAAATGTCAGGAAAGTGTAATCATGAAGATCTTTTACTTCAAGTAAATGTTAATTATAATCTTATATATTAATATCCCTACACAACATACACGATGATCTAAACACAAATAAGGTAGAACTTGTATTACAGCACCCCGACATATTATACTTAGATCATCTACACAAAATTACGCTCTCACCTCACAAATATTTGAAACCAAATCGTATAACATAAAATGAACGATTCCTTTAACTACCAACGTCCCTAATTATAAACGGGTCACCAAATCTAAAATCTCAATAATCATAGACCATCACCCTTAACACGAGGGGTCCATTCGAGACCCGCGCTACCCACTTGCTGTGACAAGCCGTGACAAATGCGCGCCGATAACCGAACTGCAACACCGGCGGTCGTGTGCCGGCTGTAATTGGACACGCAAGGGTTCATACGATATGAAGTGGCGTGTCAAGTGATGTGTTTGAGTAAACAATTAGGGACTGGTGACATGGTTTAAGATTCAGTTTTAGTAAATTCGAGAGACATTGCCCCCTTAAAAACAACTTTTTCTTTTCTCAGTTTCTATAGGTCAATTAGATTACCTAATAATTGACCAGAAAATAGATAACTTATACTTGTATAGGAAAGAGTAATTTTTATTTGCATCTTTGCACTTATTGCGACAACACTTTATTTCACTCTGTACGGGTATGCGGAGATAACAAGCAGCGATGGCCTAGTGGAGAGACCGACAGACTGCTACGCAGAGGGTCCGGGTTCGAATCCACGACACGCACCAATGACACTTCGGAGTTATTTGCGTATTAAATTGTTAATAATAATTATCGCTTGCTAAACGGTGAAGGAAAGCATCGTGAGGAAACCTGCATATTGAGAGTTCTCCATAATGTTCGCGAAAGATATGTGAAGTCTGCCAACCCGCACTAGGCCAGCGTGGTGGTCTATGGCCTTACCCTTCTCATGGTGAGAGGGGGCCCGTGCCCAGCAGTGGGACAGTTTATATACAGGGCTGATGATGACGATGACGGGTATGCGACTGCACAATTTGGGTTTTCTAATTTTACATTATATTCCTTTCACATGTCAGAACGATAATGTGAGTTCACGTATAGTTTAAAAAATTATAAGGGGCGTATTCTGGATCTACTAATATCAAATAGCGAGTGCGCGACTTATGCACCTTCATGTAATTTATTACCTCCCGATATAAATCATCCACCCTTTTGCGCCGATATAAGATATAAAACGACGTTACAGACAATCAATCCTGTAAAAATTGTAAAGTATAACTATTATAAAGCTAATTACGAACTCATAAACAAAAAATTGGCCGATATAGATTGGACTAATCGTTTGCAGGGGTTGTCATCGGAGGATTGTCTGAATACTTTCTACGATGTTATTTTCAATGCTATAAGAACTTTTACACCCTTTTCTAACTCGCGTTCATCGAAATTCCCTGTGTGGTTCTCTAAATCACTGATTCGAATTTTCAAAAATAAGAACAGAGTCTGGGTGAAATGGAAAACATATAATAATATTTCGGATTATGAACAGTTTTCGCATCTACGGCATAGATTTCAGGTCTTATGCAAGTCAAATTACGCTGACTACCTGAATTCTGTTGAGGACAATGTTCAAAAGAACGTAAAATACCTATGGAGCTATGTCAATAACCGTAGGGGTAATGTCGGCATTCCTTCCACTATGTTTTTTAAAAATCGGACATCCAGTGATCCGGATGAGATTTGCAATATGTTCATGGACTACTTTCAATCGGTTTATGTTCCCTCAAACCTAAATTTGAACGAATGGTTACCCCCTGAAGAGAGTAGTGACAACTGCACTCATATTACTAGCATTACGTTTAGCGAGCATCAGGTCTTGAAGTCATTACAAGCTTTAGATTCCACTAAAGGTCCTGGACCGGATCAACTACCCCCTTATTTCCTTAAAAGGACTGCTAAGAGTATATACAGACCCCTGCAAATTATATTTAATATGTTTATATCAGACGGCACCTTCCCTGAACAATTTAAAAGGGCTAATATAACTCCTGTATATAAATCAGGGTCCAAACAAGAAGTCGAAAATTATCGCCCCATATCTATTCTGTCTGCTTTGTCGAAGCTTTTTGAAAAGCTCGTTTATCAGGAAATACATAAGATAATTTACAGAATTATAATAGAACAACAACATGGATTTGTTAAAAGTAAATCTACAACTACTAATCTATTATTATTTACCGACTTTCTCTTCAATAATATGGATCAACAAGTACAAGTTGACGCAGTATACACAGACTTTCAAAAAGCGTTCGACAAGGTAGACCACAATTTGCTTCTTACCAAAATTGCCTTTAACGGCATACGAGGAGATTTGCTTCGCTGGTTTGCATCATATGTTAGTAATAGATCACAAAGGGTTGTTATCAAGGGATCTCACTCGGCGACTTCTATCGTAACATCTGGGGTACCCCAGGGCTCAATTTTAGGGCCTCTTTTATTCATTTTGTTCATAAATGATATTGGAAATTGTTTCAGACACTCAAAATTTTTGCTCTATGCTGACGATCTAAAAATCTTTAAAGCTATAAGAAAACCAGCAGATTGTTTTCAGTTACAAGAAGACTTAAATCGACTCTCTGAATACTGTATTCAAAACAAACTTTGCCTTAGTATTTCTAAATGTTTAACTATATCATTTACAAAGAACAAAAACGTTTTAAATCATAATTATAATCTAAACAATGTACCTCTATTGAAAGCTCTATCCGTGCGAGACCTAGGGGTACTGCTAGATAACAAACTTCACCTTGATCAACATATTGACAACATCATCAAAAAGGCTTATCGTATGTACGGGTTCGTTATGAGATCAGCTACTGAATTTAAACACGCAAGCACTTATTGTCATCTCTATAAAGCACTAGTTAGATCTCAACTCGAATATGCGGTGGTGGTGTGGAACCCTTTTTATAATAAATACGTTGAGATGCTAGAAAGAGTGCAATGCAAATTCCTTAGATCGATGCACTATAGGTGCTGCCACAATTTCCCAACCAATTTCCCAACCTATAAAAATCTTCTTGATAATTACAATCTAATGAGCCTGAAGTCTAGACGTTTATATCTAGAAATTATGTTTCTTTTCGACTTATGCTGTAACAGGTATAACTGTTCTGAGATTACTAATAAAATATGCTACTGTGTCCCAAGAACTGTTATTAGACGAGAGATGTGCGCACGTCCTCTTTTTGCTGTGTCCCATTGCCGAACCAATGCTGGTCTGCGGGCGCCTCTACGTCGCTTGTGCAAAAACTATAACGACTTTTGTTCAGAAACTACAGAATTAGATTTATTCTCAGTGTCAGCAAATAGATTTCGTTCTGCTTTGTTAAATAAACTTAAGGATTCCGATGTATAGTTATTTGAACATTCTTGTAGTCTTGCTCGCATAGATTGTTCATTAGTATAGTATGGTATAGTATAGTATAGTATAGTATAGTATAATATAGTCATATGAATTGTATATGCTGTGGCTAACGGTGTGTTTGTTTAAGTTATGTGCGCAGATATAATGTGTTACTGTTTGTTTGTCCCAAATAAATAAAATAAAATAAAATAAAATAAAATAGTAGTGACCTTGACCTTGACTTAAATGGTCACCTTGGCACCTTTGTGAGATTCACACGCTCTTGTTCCAAGTCCCGCAAATTTTATGTCTCACTAACAGATATCACAATTTGCAAAGATTACAGTAACAAACTCACAGACGTAAATATATTGCCCATAAAAAAGATCACGATAAGCCACAAAACACCGGCCACACTCTTCTTGACTTAGACAAATAGGATGAACTAAAGCCGAAGAAATATAACACACAATCCAAAACGTCTAACCAGTAGAGGACAAACAGGCGTGACATCGTGAAAACTAATAGCCCAATGTACCCTTTACCCAATTCTAGCAGCATATCACGTTATCACAATAATTCTGTGAACCCCGCTTTGTACCATTGTTCCCCGTCACGTAATCTCGTTCGCTATTTATCTCGTTGCTACGACGAACTTCCACTGGTCCGCGCGACCCCACTCTCCCCTCGAATTCGTATCTCAGTGGTACCGACGTGACTGGAATTTATTGAGACGTTTTTCTGTCCGCGTTTCGCGTCGAATCTCGATTGTGTTTTGGATTAATGTTATCTGAGGATTGCTTGTAAAGATTCAGGCTTGTAATCTTTTGTGACGTAATAAAGTACATAAATGCTTTAAATATTGTTAGCTAACCCCACAAAGTGCGTTAAAAATGTACAAAGGTAAATATTTAATATATCGAAGATCTCAATTTTCTTATTAAGATAAATCTTCGAAGGAATCGCAAACCATTTCTTCATACAAACATCCACATAATCACTTTTTTATTTAAGTTAGTGATAGATTTTTAGATAGAGGCATAATTTGATTTCTAATATCTTTAATAAGTGTAATAAAATAAATTCATTAGCAATTAATCATTGTTATAATATTTTGCACAATGGACCCAACCGCAGTATTTTCCACACAATCAATTATCCGCGCAAAATTACGGCATAATCAGAAGCGAAAAGAATCACACTTGCAATTTAACACCCTTTCCTTATCACCCCATCTTCCCCTAATATCCGAATATCCGAGTATCCGCGTATCCGCATTGTTGCGGATACAACGACAATAAATGTGAGCTAAGGGTGAGTCGGGCAATATTTATCCACGAAGGGGTTCATTCATTAAAACCGGGATTAGGTTTGTTAGTGACGTCATTGTGTCGTGTTTTACATGTTCACATGAAACGAGCATCGAACTGGAACTGTCCTTTGTGAATACCGTTTTGTTAAACAAATGGGAGTGAAGTGAGTTAGTGGGCGGAAAATTCGCTCGTTTGTTCTGTTCATTTGTATTGACAATAATTGTTGTGTATTTCGTTAATTTGGTTCAGAAGTACTCATGCATTTTTGTGGACACGTGAGAGACAGGTCTTGTGATTTATATATTATCTGTTTATTAACTATTTTCATCCATATTGTCCGTGTGGTGACGGATTAAAAATACGAAATGTCACCACCCCATATCATCCCATGGGTATCGTAAGAGCAGACACAGGGAGCATATTATGCAGAGAACATCATTGTAAGAGAAGAAAAACTTGATATAAACCCTATACCAACCCGTTTGGCCAGCGTGGTATAGTAGGCCAATTCCTCTTTTCAAAGGAGAGGCCTAGTCCACCAGTGGGCAGTTGAGAGAAAACACAACGTGCGAGAGAATTGAAAAAAAGGTATTTGTAAAATCTATTGCTGTCGTGCAACCTCAAGCCTCCCCCCGCAGAGCACGATAGAGACAACTGCAGCTTGGACCAAAAATACATATTAAATGTAGACAAAATCGACGTTTCGTATTCCCTTGATTCCTTCTCCAAAACTTCATCGATTTAAGTAGTTTTTTTTTATTTAATTAAAGAAAGGCCGTGTTTCTATGTTTTCCTTTTTTTAATAATCTAGCCAAATTTGTTTTTTGGATGTTCGAACATAGCGGAAAATCTGGCCAATTTTTGAGGTATTTGAAGGTTCATATTTTTTTTAATATTTAATTTATGAGAAAAAGGAAAACATAGGGACATGCCAACCGGGGCCATACATCTTTTGGAAAAATATAATTGACCTACTGGCATTATCCATGGAGAAAACAGGAGACTACGTTTGTATGGAAAAACGGCCGTTGTGTTTCCTCTTAAAGGCTGATGAAGGAAAGGATCCCCGAGAAAGGTAGGATACAATTTCGACTATTATCAATTTATAGGCTTTAGTTACTCCTCGGCACGGGTATATTCTTACTACTTGAAGGGTAAGACTACAGTCCACCAATCTGTTGGTCAGAGTTGTGAATTTCATTGTGGTCTTACCCGTCTTCGTCGTCGACTTCTCATCTCTTTCGTGTACATGGGGCACTGCCAGACATGCAGGTTGCCTTACGAAAGTGAAAGCTCGTTAAGGAAGTGATCATTAATACGTACATAACTTTGAAAAGTCATTGGTGCGCCAAAGGCCTTCTTTCCAATAAGCTATAGCTTCGTCCATTTTATTAATATATCTGTCCAAGAAAATAGCTTGAAATTATTTCTAAAGCCTTTTGTTGACATTTGCTACATAAAAGTAACGTAAATCTACATATGTATTTGCTGACGGATACGTGAATTTTACTTACAACATCGAATTCTATCGCATAAACAAATTTCATGTATATTTACATTTCGATGCGTCATGTTCGTTGTGGAAACCCACACCACAGGCTTGTTACGACACCCCTGGGAACAACCAGGTGATTCTATTAACATCCCCCTACTTACATATAGCTATTATCCTGTTTGTTTGTACGGCGGTTAGGTACCGCCGTACATTCTGTTGTACTAAAGTCAATTTGCAGGATATTTTGAGAATATGTCGTATCATGATATTAAAGAATGCCTGCATTAGCTTATGCTATTGGCAGGGTATAAATTCCAAAGTTAAACTACTGGATATATACAGATAAAGTATTATTGCCTGTTATTCTAATAATCAGGGACCCTAGCTGCTTACACAAGTTGTAGTTTCCATTCTCTTTAATACCAATCTGTATGTCAGGGTGTAATGTATCTACTATATCGTATTGTGTATGTATTTTAGAATATACAGGCATAATAATCAGTTACCTGGTTGTCACATGAACAGGTGTTACCTAGTTTAAAATGAGATAGCTTGGTATAAATTATCCCAGAATATTATCCTCGTCATTGATTTTGTAAGGAAAATTCTGAGTAGCAACTATAAAAAACGTGCAGAAAACATCGTTTTCGTATATTTAATTCCCGTAACTAAAACATACTCCCATGGTATTTATAAACACGCATAACAAAACATCATTAAATCCGACCCATGTAATTCTACCCAATAAACACACAAAGCTCTCCACAACCAAACAGCACACAATATTGTCAAAACATTCACAAGCACATCGCACGAAACGATCCGAAAACCATAACATTTCATATCGTGTCGGACTACCATTATTATCATGGACCCAGTACGGCTCCCTGCGAGGACCGTGAAATATCTCCGAGATGTCGAACCATTATGACACGATAATATTTGCAAGATGGCCGTCCCCTCGAACATTTGTCATAACAGAAGGACGACGGGCATATTATGGATATTTTCTCACGCGTCCGTCGCGTGTTTCACAGAGAATATATTGTTGAGATTGTTCTGATATGAATGCTTTTGAATCACAAATGTATTATGATACAAGTTCTTGCATGTATATTTGTCACGGAGTATAATGATCACATATGTTTTCGTTTTTTATGAATCTTTGACGTATTTTAGGGCCAAGTTTTTCGTCATTTATCCTTCAGGCTGACATAAACTTTCATAAAGCTATTTATAGCCGGATGATCATTTTTTCTGAGCCTCTCGGATTACGCTATTAGAACAGGTACGATTATTTGTAACAGGGCCAATTCTCGTATTTTTATATGACATTGAAATTATATTTTGAATTGACTCAGAAGGGGTATTCTGATAACCTACTGTCATTATCGTATAATTTGAAATAAACAGTTCGGTCGTTGACACATGTTTTGACACTTGTTTCAATTTACGATCTCGTTACAATTGCATTCAAATATCAGATAATTTAGAAGAATACGCTTTTTGTGACGTAAGTATGACACTGACAGTATATCGAAACTGTATTTATTTAGTAGAATTGGGCCCCAGGTTATAACAGCGTATTTACTGGTACTACATTTTTCTTTTTGCCCCAATATTTCGCTACGGTTACACCATAGACATTGGTCAAGAGAAAACTTTAAAAATAAATAAAATTTAATTAGGAAGATCAACCTGATCTACATGTATTTGACGGCCGGTTGGCACAGCGGGAGTGTAAGCGACTGCTACGTCGAAGGTCGCGGGTTCGATTCCCGCTCAAGTCAAACATTTGTGTGCGTGATCATGGATGTTTGTCTTGGTTTGGGTGTTTCTATGTATAATATGTATGTATTTACAAAAATAGAAGGATATATGTATGTTTATCCATTGTCTAGTACCCATAGTACAAGCTAGCTCTGCTTAGTTTCGGACTAGATGGTGTTGTGTGAATGTGGTAGAATACAGAATATTATTATTATATAGTAAATATAAGTATAATCTTTTTTTACTTAAGATTGTTACAATTAATATTATTTAAAAACCACAAAGATCTGTTACATGTTCAAATTTCTTTAAAATTTCGGCTTCTAAGATGAAAATACAAAAGATCCATATAAGACACAATTAAGAGCACCCTATAAGGTGGCCGTGGTCCAGACGCCGTTCCCCTAGGCATGTTAAATTAGCCGTCAGTAATATGTCGGTGCCGGGATGATTTGTGGCCTTCGCTTCCGATAACGACCCAGCTAATAGTTGCTTGTAGGGAACCACATAGGGGCGACTTAAGCGAAAAGGAAAATTGCTCAAGAAATTGGCACTTTAAAAGGTCTGGACGCGACCCGTATGCTGAGCGAATGGTCTATTTTATTGAGCAATTTTCTTTTTCATCTTATTCCTACCCTTGCAATAAATCAGCGTATATTCCTGCATAGATGTTTGAAAGAACCCTGAGGGTATGAAAATATATTACAGTAAACTTACTTTTGGCAAACTTGACATACAAGATAAAGATGAAAAATCTATATTTTCTTAAAGTGCTGTAGATATTTCTTTCATGTTATGGTCATATTTCTTTTGGTTGTTTATAGAAATACATGTAGTAGTATTGCATAGTAATATTGTTTGTATTGCACACTAAATCTTTCTATGTTATGGCCGTTTTTCTTTTCGGTAGTTTGTAGGCGTATATTGGATACATATTATAAAACTAAAACGAATATATATTTTATGTTATACATACAAGTCAAATAACTATTGTTTGACATGTACGCATTCAAAAAAAGTTTAATCCAAATTTCGATTGTTATATCAACTCATTAACAATATATTCAACACATTGACAACACATTTGAGCCTTGCTGACTTCAGCATGAATGGGCCGGCTCGACCGGGGAAGTACTACCCTCTCACAGAAAATCGACGTAAAGTAACAGTACCTAAACTGTTGCGTTTCGTTCGGTGAGTGAGAGTGCCGGAGGCCTTATACCCCATTCCTTCTCCTTCATCCCACTCCTCATCCTATCCCTTTTCCCAATCCCAAGGGGCGGCAACGCACTTGTGACTCCTGTGGTGTTGCTTGTGCCCATGGGCGGCGGTAATTGCTTACCATCAGGCAATCCGTCTGCTCGTTTGCCGCCTAATAACATTAAAAAAAAAAACATAAACAGATGGCAAGATTATTTGAGTTTTATCCTTGTATTAAAATAGTTATCGCAAAAAAAAACCACTATTCTTTTTAAACAAAACAAATCTACCCCACACAACATATCACGGAAACGATCACAATTCTAATAAAACTAACTGATCCAATCACGCCCACTCTCCCCACTTGACATTTCAATTCAAATTATAAAATGGCAGACGTTCGGCGGAAATACCCGAAGTCTTTCGGGAGTGTTCGGGCTCTAACGGCTTTATTGCCTGCGGGTACCTCGTTATGGGCACAGAAGGGTAGACCCACTGGAGATTTACGAGTTTCAAGTGCGTTTTCGCCGATAAACCCTGTATGCTTTTAGATTTGGCAAGATAGTGGACTATGGGCTCTACGATAAAATTTTATATTTATTCTAGTTCTTCAAGAAAAAATACCAGTAAATTACATATTTGGTTATTCTCTAGGGGTTTAGTTATATTTTTCCTATTTTTATAATACAATCGCAACTATAATTGTGATTGGATCAGTTAGTTTTATTAGATTTGTGATCGTTTCCGTGCTATGTTGTGTGGGGTAGTTTTGTTTTCTTCTTATCTTATAATATTGCGCGTACCTTGTTCGTAAATATATTGTCCTAAAAGCGCTCGTATTTAGAGCAACGAAGCGATTTTGCACAGAATACAAAAATAAATCCAAATTTATGTTTATAACCTTAGTTGAGAGTGCTTAGGTGCTTGTGAATGTTTTGACATAAATTTGCATTTATGTTCATGCGATTTCAATGTAAATGCGATACAAATTGTTATTAGTTTATTTTTATCAAGATACTCTCAGTAAACAGCTATGCAGTATGGTAATGACTCTGTTCGGCAAATGGGAATAGACCGACTGAGATATACCCTCAGTTGGGATAAAAATATACCTCTATTTTTATACTAAGATATATACCTACGTGATAATAGAGATTTCCTCGTCAATAAGCAATTCTAAAATATAAATGACTGCCTCGTTAGTCTCGCGGCATAAATGTGCGCGTGGGATTGGAAGGTCTCGAGTTCGATTCCCGGGTCGGGCAAAGTGTTATTGGGTTTTTCCGTTAGGAAATTCTCAGTAGCAGCACGGAGTCTGGTAATGTGCCCGGTACGGCAATAGGCTCGCCCCCTATTACGTGGGCCCTAAAAATTCATGGCGAAATGTGGGTGTAATATTACACCTCTGCCTACCCCTTCGGGGATACAGGCGTGAGTCCATAAATAAAAAAATAAAATAAGAAATAATGAAAGGTCTTTTTAGCATCATAATATTTACACAACTTTTACTTAGCAGCAGTAACAAAATTACTGTAATTATCGTAAAAAAGATGATGAGAGCCGATAAAATTTTAAGTCCACTGAAATTACAAATCTATCCACCGAAGTAAAAATGATAGTTTATATATAATGACAGATAACTACAATACGACTAGCAATACAGCAAAGTCTATTGTTAGCTAGGTTAATATCTCGAACATTTGCAAGAACGTTTTTCTCCACCAGGATAACTTACACCAAGGTTCAGCTTACCACGCAATCATTATTTACACCAAACTACACATCACTTGAAACGAGATGCTTCATCCCATTTCTTTCTACCAACACACACGTGCACTTACTCAAACGCTTAATTCCACCACACAGATTTCAATTTCCAACAGCCAACAGCAAACAAAAAATGCCATAAAGCCACGCGTTTGCGTTCCATTTCAACCGTATTCTGTTTAACTAAGGTTGGTTTTTGCTTAAAGATATGTGAAGATAAAGTTTGTAAAGTTCTTTCTCAGGGAGAAATGGCTTCATTTTCCCCGGCTCTCCCTATGTTTTACAACGCAGAACAATTACTGCGGTGTCTTATTACATTGGCGTGCAAATTTAATGACCCAGTGTGAGATATGTTTGGTGGGTCGCTTTATGAATGAATATTGTTTTAAGTGGAGAATACTGTCGCGTCTCGGAGAAATCCCTGGTCTGTAAAGCTAGAATTTCTCTAGTACTTAGGTATACCAATGATGAGATGCTAGAAACATTTTACTACATTGTATTAAAAGATTTGATATAGAGTATAATCATTTGCTTCACCGACAAGCTACACAAAGCATAACTATTATAGCTCAGCTGTTAAAATACATAAGTGTCCCACTGCTGGGCACGGGCCTCTTCTCTCTATGAGAAGGGTAAGGCCATAGTCCACCACGCTGGCCAAGTGCGGGTTGGCAGACTTCACATGTCTTTCGAGAACATTATGGAGCATTCGAACAAAATATTCGAATAAAATTCGAACCTCTGTGTAGCAGTCTGTCGGTCTCTCCACTAGGCTATCGCTGCCTTGTTAAAAAAATACATATATTGTAACGAAAACTACTTAAATCATAATCTTAATCATAAAAGGTACTATATAATATAATATGAAACTTTTGACATAAACCCATTGCACCTTTGTTTGCCGGGTACAAATATTCACCTATTCTATCTACCTTTATGTAACTTGCACTAGGTTATAATGAGCTCTTTCAGTAGGTAAATGAGAGTCGTACAAATAGAATTAGAACGGCACATATTTGCTATAAGTCAGTATTTGCTTATAAATATATGAACTAGTAATTTTCGTTCGTTAACAAGAAAGTCTTTTATTTATTTTGTGCTTTTATGAAATATAAATCATTTTCAAATATATCAGTATACTCAGTAGGTATAGTAAAAAAACTGTTTTTGAGTTGGAACTGTATAACAAAGGTGGCGGTTCTAACGACCACCTTGCCGTTTTAACAGCATCGAGGTTTATGAGTTTGATAAGGACACAGGATAACAAATGTAATAAATACCTTGAATTCTCCGTAAATTATTGTGCCCAGCCTGGATGATTAAAAGTCAAAGTCAAAATCCTTTATTCATTTGGGTCACAATGTGCAATGTGACGCTTATGAACGTCAAAATAATACATTTATAAAATAATTACTTAAAGACTCTACATTTACATTTACTGCCACGTTCGCAAAGCAATAGGTAGAACCATGAGAAAGAACGGGTAATAAAACTCACGGTCATTCTTTTTCATCGCCAGGTTTTGCATAATACACATAATTTACATTTTGTAAGGTGCTGCAACTGTTACACCTTCTATATCACTTGTATATATTTACTGTACATAATAATACTCAAGCATAATACTTTTGATGTTCATTTAGTTAGCCCCCTGAGAATAGAAATGGTGAAATAGGAGTATCCACTTACATTACATACATACATACATAGACTCACGCCTTCCCCGAGGGGTAGGCAGAGACTACGGAACGCCATTTGCAACAATCTTGACATATCTCTCTTGCTTCATTCACTCCCATCAGATTCCTCATGCATGCTCTTCTGTTCAGGGTACTTCTAACCTGCCCTGTTTTTAGGATGTCTCCAATCTGGTCAGAGAACGTCCGCCTAGGTCTTCCCCTTCGTCCTGTGCCATCCGCACTTGCCTTATATATCTGCTTGGTCAGTCTTTTGTCATCCATCCTCTCCACGTGCCCAAACCACCTTAGCATACCTTTCTCGATGCTTGTCACTACATCTTCTTTTACCCCACAATACTCTCGTATCACACAATTCTTTACTCTGTCAGTCAAAGACACACCACACATACTTCTCAGTCCCCTCTTTTCTACAGCATTTATTCTACTTTCATGACTCTTCTGCCATACCCAACACTTACATTATATATCTAATAATGCAGGCAATCCGCGAAAATGATCAGAACCATGATATTAGTTGCCGCTGTTTGACAGAAATGTTTGTAAAGTCATTACGATACAGGACTTGTTCCTAGAGTGTGCTTGAACGTATCTCGTTAAATCTGTAGCATAAGATGCGACAGTTCTCTCACTAAATATGTAAACATGTAATAATATTTTATGTTATTCGCTAACTGAGATCTAAGCTTTTAGTTTTGTATAGGTTACCTGTGACTGCTAACACTCTCGTTATAAGAACACTAAAATAAGTTGCAATTGCCAATTTGGAACAGTCCTCTTTTTCCAGTATTACCTTAACCTTAACCTACGCTTAGGTGATGTATTATGTATGGGATGAGTGATTACCTGAGAGGTGGAAGGTCGGATGTCGGGGTTTGGGGTGGTAGGTTAGCTGCGTAGATACGGCGCGCGGCGATGGACTATATCGGTGTACTGTTTCTACTATAATTTCGGTATTGTTCGACGCATTAGTCGGAGTATTATTGCTGTTGTATTTTGAACAATTGTTATTCAGTTTAAGGGAATAATATCTGTCTGTATTCATACATACATATATATCGTCACGCCTTTTATCCCCGAAGGGGTAGGCAGAGGTGTATTTCTACACCCACTTTTCGCCAGATATACTTTAGTCCCACGTAATAAGGGGCGAGCCTATTGCCGTACCGGGCACATTTCCAGACTCCGTGCTGCTACTGAGAATTTCGTGACAGAAAAACCGAATAACACTGCCCGACCCAGGAATCGAACCCGGGACCTCCCGATCCCACGCGCACATTTATGCCGCGAGACCAACGAGGCAGTCGTTCAGGTTTGATGTCGAGTTTTCCGTCTCTACGCAAAGATGGTATTTGCATCGGAAGCACGTTGCACGGGAAGATAGGTGACACTTGTATTCTATGCCGTCAACCACACGGCTTATTCATTCTCAGCCTTTAACAGTCCACTGCTGGACTAGGCCTCTCCTTTGAAAGGAGGAATTGGCCTACTATACCACGCTGGCCAAACGGGTTGGTATAGGGTTTGTATCAAGTTTTCCTTCTTAAGAGAAGTCACCACCCCACATCTGTTCGTATATTAAACCCAAATTCTTTTTAACATATTTGGTTAGGTTCTTGGAGTTTCATATGATAAATATGTATTTTAGAGTAAGATACAACAAGTCGATTCCTAGCTTAAATACTTTAAATATTTCGCATTCTAACTTATAAAAATGCGCCCATGTACATTCAAATCGCTACATTGTCACTGTCAATCCAACCCCATCTCTCCAACGTAACTACGATTCTATGACACACTGATCGAAGCCCGGGTTCCCTCGGGGATTACACAAGCCGGTGGCTTTGATAGGCAGCGCTTGGCACCTCTCCAAGGCACTTGAATTGGAGTGTCGATCGAGGGCCTATACAAGTGACAGTTGTTGTGTATCCAGATAGAACACGTTCGAGCCGCCGTATGTAGTAGATGGAAATAGTTATGAAGAGAATAAAGATCTATACTTTTTTCTTTATAGTCTCACGCCTGTATCCCCGAAGGGGTAGGCAGTGGTGTAATATTACACCTACATTTTCGCCATGAATTTTTAGGTCCTACGTAAAAGGGGGCGAGCCTATTGCCGTTACCGGGCACATCACCAGACACCGTGCTGCTCCTGAGAATTCGGAAAAACCCAGTAACACTTTTTCCCGGCCCGGGAATCGAACCCGATTTTTCCAGATCAATAAACCAATCTATTATATATTCCATATGTCACTGTGATTATTGTGTCATCGCAATAGCTCAATTAGCGATACAATTTCCAGTGATAAACAATCTTCCCTATAGTCTGTATCTATTCTGTCGTTAAGAATAAATAACTCAGTAAATATGATTCTTTACATTCATAAGTGTTACTTTGTGACTCGCATGAATAATTTATTTCAATGTTGAAAGCCTTTGAATCTCATGAGATTTGGGAAATCTTAAAGAAATCTCGTCTCGATCTGTTTTCATCGCTTTATTTCGTGTTATCGTTTTAGACTTTTTGAGATTGGCTTGATTTCTTATCCATATTTTAATATTTTGCATCTGTATCAAATATACAAAAAAAATTATTGTAGGATTTTATTACAATTGTTAAGCCGCTGATTTTCTCGAAAAATAATTTCGCTAAGTTATTATTGGTGTTTTTAATTGATAAATGTAGACAACGACAGCTCGCGTTTGCAAAAATTAAGATAACTTTAATAAAAATCTATGATAGACATCCCTCGACCTTGGCCAAAAGCAGGAAAATTGATAATAATTATTATAATAAGAAAATTGATAATAAGTTTAAACTATTAGTAATTTCCTCAGTGACAATTAATTTATCAACACATTCCCAACCACTACTCCGGCTTTTCATTCAAATAAGTTAGTTAAACCCTCTATAACGCTGACCTTAGTACTATACATACACAAAATAGTAGAGTACTAGTTACTGTGTGAGGCACCCCTTTGAGCACAAAGGGGACGATAGGGTAAAAGCAACGTAGTTTCTGTGATCAAGAGCTTTGAGCTAGCGGTCTGCATGTAAAGTGTATTACAAATACTAGGTTACGTAGTTTAGTATTGGAATTAGGAACTAACTTGGAAATAGTACTTGTATAATGGAAAGAGTTTTGTTTTGATGTTGCTATTAATGGTTGTTATTGTTGAAAATATTTTGTTTGGAAATGTTTAGGAATTGACTTAATAGGTGTAAAAATTGAAGCGATTTTGAGTAAAATGTATTGTTATTTAGTAAGACTTCTTTCAAAGAAACCTTTCGCAATGTGTCAGATAAAAGTGAATTTATCTTGGAATTTTATAAACTATGGTTAGCAATTAAAGCCACGTATCGACTTCGCGCTCCAAAAGGACGAACATTGGCGCGCGTTCCAGCCGCGCGAAATTGTTACCATTTTGGAGCGCGCGCCAATGTGTTTGTTGGAACGCTCGAACATGGAGCGCCCCGTTCCATCTAGAGTCGGTTTTTTACCGCGCATCAAAGGCAACTCAATTGTGGCGCGCGCGCCAGTTAAGACAGACGTGATATTATTTTGTGTGTTCGTTGCGTTCCGAGCGATGCATAATCAAAGTTGCCGCTCAGAGAAGACGCTTGGATGGAAGTAAGTTGTTAAACAACTCTTTCATTCACGAACGCACTTAACGTTTATGTTTTTTCTTCTGTATAATACTGTGAATATAAACACAAACGTAGCTGCTGCTCGTGCACGACGGGCCTGCATGTTGAACGACCGAACACTGGAACAGCTGCCGCGCGCGCCATGGCGCGCGGAGTTGATATCATTTAAATATTCGGAGCGCGTTCCGTGAACGCGCTCACGGCGCGGGCGTTCATGGCGCGCGCGCCAGGAGCTCATAATGGATACGCAGCTTTAGATACGTAGCAAATAACTGACAATATTTTAATATCATTAGGTAAACAGAATTATCAACTTAAGAAGCATGATTAGATGGAAATTTTGGTTGGTGTGTCATTTACATACTTTTAATACTTATGGTTAAAATACTTGCATTATAAATCATAGTTATAGACGTTTAGAATGCTGAGGTGAATCAAAGTAGAATATGCTATACACTTTTTGTCAAATAATGACAACATTTAAAATAATTGGACTTTGTATTAATAAGTAACTATGTACCTACTATGTATTTTTGTACTATAATGGCTCACTACATGCATTGGGCAACTGTTAGTGTAGTGGGCAGTTGTAATAAATAAATAAATAAATTTTGTTGCATGCCTAGTTGTTCTAAAAGCGAAGATGGTCAGACAAGATAAACGCGTTTTTTTATTTCTGTGTCTATTAGGCTCTTTTGCCATAAAATAATATCTCCATGAGACATAAATCACAGACTATTCTTACCTCTGAATTGGAAAGCATCTATAATCATCTCTGTTTGAGATTGTCAATTAGATAATGTGCGCTGTAACCACAACATCAGTGGCGTAGCGTGGGGGGGGCCGGGGGGGCCATGGCCCCGGGCGGCACATTTAAGGGGGCGGCAAAAGAGGCCGCGAAAAAAATAATATTTTTTAAATTCTTGGCGCACGCACTGACACGATCCCAGTAGGAGCGTGCGGCGGCGCGGGCGCAGTAGAAAGAACAACAATCGAAAACAAAATCATCATAATTTTCATTACGAGAAGACTTGCTTGTGTCCGTTTATTAATTCTTGAATAGGTTGAAATATTCCGGTGATATGCGAGCCTGTTATGAGTAATTAATAAATCCATATATCAGGGCCGAGCCGCCCCTATGTGCGATGTGTGCCGCCCCTATTGCCATGGCGCAACTGGCGCATACAGGCGCCAGGGCAATAGGGGCGACGCGTGCCGGATAAAATAATGCAACATAATATTTATAGTTGAATGGGGAAGAAAGCAGGTACAGGTCTCCTAAGACAATAGTCACACCTGCGGTTTAACTATATGCTATTTGAACTTTGACTCCAATATTTATGATATTTGTGTTAAAATTAAAGCAGATTATTTCACATACTACAAACGCCTTCTGTTAATTTTTGGACGCAACATCCCCAATTCCCGGCAGCTTCGTTATTCCCGGCCAAGGACGTGGTGGCGGGTACGGCGGTGCATGTGTTCTGTGCGACTATCGAGCTACGGCAGGCTACCAAAGTCAATTATACAGTATACCTTGCGTCTTACAACGAACATAATCTACGGCAAAAGAATAGGTACCTAATACAAAATAAATTAGCGGGTCTTAATCGCGTACAATTAATAATATATTTAATAGGTACCTCGTCGAGTTAAAGGTAGAAATAAGTCACATAACGTGGCACATACTGCGGTTATCAGCGATGACAGGGGGAGGACATGGTCCCACCCGTGGGATCTCCACCTTGTCGTGGTGGGGGGCTCAGTAACCGTGGATTGGTCACCCGCGGTGAAGCTAAGAGGGATCCAGGTGGGGACGCTCCACGTAGGCTTGGAGGGGCCAAGTTCTGTCTGTTCCTCGCAGTCGGTCGCGGGAGGAGAGGCGTGTCGGTGTTGCATTGCCGCGCGCCCTATCTCCCGCGACCAAATGGGGGCGCACCATTCAATGCGTCGCGGTGGGGCCGCAGAGGAAGAGGAAATGCCCTGTTGCGTTGCCGTCCTCCCTATCCTCTGCGGCCGCTGGGTGTTTTGGCGGTGGAGTCCAACACCTTAATCCGCCGCCAAGTGGGTTTTGTTCGGGGCCCGCCGGACCGTCTGGCGGGCTAATACCCGTCGGAGGGTAGCGACGAGTGCTTCGGCGATGCCCTACTCTGCGACACACGGGTACACGGAGAAAGTCGAGGTGGTTTTTAGTGGAAACACCACATACTCCGGCTCTTATTTCCCCCAAGAGTCGGAGATCCGAAGGGATTTTCCACCTCGTAAAACAAAAAAAAAACAAAAAAAAAAAGGGGAGGACATGGTAACTCTAGAGTCAGGTGACTTTTGCTACCATCGAGAAGGCGAGCTACTTTTGGGGTGGCGTCGGTTTCCTGGTCTGGGGGAGCAGTTTATGGAAGTCGGTAGTGTGTCGACCCGGGTAGCGTACCTCGTACTTAAACTCACCAATAGGGACGGTCTAAAGGTGATGATTCAAGTAGGTATATGCGCGCAACTCAACTCACCCTTACGAGATGGCTGAGGCCATGTACCAGGACACTGTCAAGTCAAGGCAATACCCAGTAAGACCAAAGCTCAGTACTTCAACGCGAAAGTGGAAGTACAAGAACGCGGCGAAACGAAAATCGGAAACCACGGCGTGGGGCATGAGAATCATATATTATGGCCGAATGCTAGTTAACTACCTCGTACCAGAGGGTCTTTTCCTTATGAACTCCTTTTGTAAGAAGAAGCCTCACAGGCAGTGGAGGCAGACCGACGACCACAGTACCCTCCTGACGCACCACTACACTGAAGCCGTCCCGAATGTCTAACAGTGATGACGGAAATTCATCGACATTTAACTTATTAAACTCCTTTAATCCGTCTAGGCCTAGACTAAATTCAAATTCAAATCATTTATTGCAGCAGAGAAACGGCCGCCGCGCTGCCTGTGCGCGACCCATTAACACCGCTGAGAGCTGCCACATTAAGCCGTAAAATTATTATACCGTATGCTCTATGATATTCGAGCAAGTGAGACGAATCAAATGACAACATTTCTTTTTTAATCCTTTAAGCCGTTGAGCGTGTAAAGCCAAACTAGAGGACATACTTATAAACATACAAACATACCAAAACCCGAGAAACGTTATATTTTGCAGAAACATTGGGGTAAAAAGGGGGCGGCGAATTGCCGAACGGCCCCGGGCGGCAGAAACCCACGCTACGCCACTGCACAACATATCAAATTAAGGGCGTATCCGCTTATTTCACTTGCTTGTTACACAAGCTATCGTTATCCTTGTGAACAGCCCGATGATCCTGATTATCGCAACGCTGTCGCGGTTGTGATTCAACACCTTTGAGAACGGAGTTAGTCCCTCTGGTCAAATTTGATTTGGACCAAATTTCATTTTTCCATGCAAAGATTTAATTGTTAAACGCCGTAGTCGAATTACATAGATACGTGCCGCTATTACACCAGTGTCAAGATACTTGAGGTGTTCAATTCATCGTAAGGACTACTAATTATTTTGACCTTGTGACATTCGGTACTGACGACATTAAGACATTAATAAGGCCATAACTTTGTAAACTCAGTTGTGCGCCAAGACAGCATCCATAACCAGCGAAACAGCAAAGGTAGACCTTTGCTGCTTTAAAAGTCAAGGATAAATGTAAATAAAACGTATGCATGTAGAAATATCTAGATCACATTCACAAAACAACACGCCCACTGATTAGCCCCATCTAGTGCCTTATACAAACAGTTGTTTCAAGGGCCCTCCACATCACAAATGCGTGGCCCTAGGCTTAAATAAATACGTCTGGAACCCTTCTGCCCCAAACAAGATTACAGCTGACTTACGTAAACTTTTCTCACTGAAACTCTCCCCTCCTCTTCACACCCTCTCCCCTGGGACCTCCAACATAATCCAGTTTGCCCCATTCTCCTCTTAGAATGGTACGCCACGGCAAATACAAAATTATTTATTGCTATCCAAATGCTTTCGTATCGCTCTTATTGCGTTTAAGTTAGGAGTGAGTTTGGATTAGCTCGGCTGCATTTTGATTTGGTTTTGTATTTTTTTAACGTGTCAACTGACTGAAAGTTGGCGCTCGCGGAAATAATGAATTCTTTTGTGTATTGAGTTAGGAATGAGAGTTTCGAGTTGATGTGTTTGAGAAAATAGATCGGCATTGGCATCTGTCGAACGAAGATAATATCTTTATTGACAATCTGATATGATTATTCTTTGATGTGGAAGAGAAACTTTGAATTTTCGGTAAATATTTTAACATTGTTTTTACTGTTGTTTATTAACACACGCGTATTTTATAATATTACATTAGCCTCAAAGCTTTAGAAACTTTTAAAGCGAGAAAGCGAGCAGGTTGACTAAAGCAATATATCTATTGTTTGATGGAGCACAATAAGTTAAGTAATGATAGTTTTAATTCCCGTTAACCTATTGCATTGCGAAGTGCCATGTAAATATAAATACAGAATCACGCGGGTGTAACCGCGGGTACTCTAGTTAGTTAACTAACTAGAGTACCCGCAGTTACACCCGCGTTATTTAAGGCTAATGCTCCGCCACGTCGCTCATAGCGCGATTTTATATAGCCTATAGCCTTCCTCAATAAATGGGCTATCTAACAATGAAAGAATTTTTCAAATCGGACCAGTAGTTCCTGAGATTACCGCGTTCAAACAAACAAACAAACTCTTCAGCTTTATATATTAAGTACGAGTATAAGATTAACTTAAATTTTGACGTTCATGAGAGTTACATTGAAGCCTAAGTGAATAAACGACTTTGAGTTCGACTTAAGTGAAGTAAGTAGATTACTTAAAAACTCATTTTTTACCTAGGTAAACATACATACATACATAGTCTCACACCAATATCCCCGAAGAGGTAGGCAGAGGTATATTGCTACACCCACTTGTCGCCAGATTTTGATTTTAGTCCCACGTACCTAATAGGGGGCGAGCCTATTGCCGTATCGGGCACATTACCAGACTCCGTGCTGCTACTGAGAATTTCCTAACAGAAAAACCCAATAACACTTTGCCCGACCCGGGAATCGAACCCGAGACCACCCAATCCCACGCGCACATTTATGCCGTGAGACCTACGAGGCAGTCAAGTAAGTAGATTGCTTAAAAAACATTTTTTACCCAGGTTAAGTAAGGGCAAACATACGACCAGTACGGACAAGAGTACTCTAATGAATAATAAAAATACTAACCATATCCTTATAATAAGGTTAGTAAAAGCCAATAAGTAGATAGGTATAACAATAAAAGTTCAAGTGGCAATTAACAATTTTCTCGTATGGAATACAATACTCGTATCTAACCCTGTCATAGTACTATAGGTTCAAGAGAAGGGTGGGCAGCGATACGGCACGAAGAACACTCGACCTTTTATGCCCATAGTACCCACGCAATACAAGCTAAGTGTCCAGTATAACCTGGTCTTAGTTTATACGACAAGTATATACAATGATAGCTCAAGTATACTGGACGATTTAGCGTGACGGTACAGAATGTCCCGATGTTACTTGGTCTGTTTTTATACGATATTTTTAACAATGATAGACCAAGTTACATTGGACAATGTTACCCTGATCATCCGGTATAACCTGAACTGCATTTGTACGGCATGTCTTCACAGTGAGGGTTCAAGTTAAAATGGATATGTTACTTGCTGTGTGCGATTTTAATTGATTTCGTGCCCACTCGGAGTGGAAAACGTAACTATATGAACGGAAGTTGTAACGGCATGTGGTAGTGGATTAAAAAAATATTGAATAATTGGTCACTGTGTTTGAGCTCGCCATTTTATTTTATTTTCGGTAGAGAACGCATGCGATTCACCCTATGCATCTAGTTTGAGTTACGCAGTTTTCTTTCATGTGCAGATTTAAAACACTAGACTTCATTAGACCATCAGTTTTCTATCCCATAATATTAAGCTTGTAAACGTATCGCAGCGATAGCCTAGTGAAGATACCAACAGACTGCCATGCAGAGGGTATCGTGTTCGAATCCACGGCGCGCACTAATGACTTTTCGGAGTTATGTGCGTATTAAATTGTAAATTATTGCTTGCCCCGTGCCTCGGAGAGCACGTTAAGCCGTCGGTCCCGGTTGTCATGAAGATCTTTGATAGTCGTTAGGTATAAGGCGTCAGTACCTTCTAAATAAACTGACACTAGTCTAAACCATGGAACATCGCTATCCCTTCGGGTTGCGGAGGTCAGACAGGCAGTCGCTTCGCGGAAAAACTAATATTCAGCCAAATCCGGTTAGACTAGTGAGCGGACCCCAGATTAAAACTGGGATAACGCTAGGAGGAGGAATATTAAGCTTGTAAACATTGCTAGCATTGAAATAATTGTTGAGAGATGCCAATATATTACTTTTAACATTTTTGCACAAATTATGAAGTGGCTTCACGAAGTTGATAAATAAGTAGTGTAAGCGACTGTTACGCTGAAGGTCGCGGGTTCGATTCTCGCTCAAGTCAAACATATGTGTGCATGAACATGGATGTTTGTCTTGGTGTTTCTATGTATAATATGTACCAAGGTATGTATGTATTTACAAAAAAGTATGTCTGTTTATTTCATTATCTATTACCCATAGTACAAGCTCTGCTTAGTTTGGGACTAGATGGTGATGTGTGTATGTGGTAGAATATTATTATATTTTAAAATGTTTACCTAATTATATGTTTACATAATAAAAAATTATTTTCATTTTAAGCAGGTACTTGCCTGTATTAAGCACTAATTATGAATTCATTTTCGCTTTCTTCGACTTCAGGAAGGGACATCAACAACACTGGAAACAATTAACTGTTTATCAAAGACTAGCCGTTGCCTGCTGTTTCACCCGCGTCCTGAGGGAACTACTTCGCGTACCCGAAAAACCCAACTATCTTACGGACCCCTATTTTTTCTAAAATAATATATAGCCTATGTTACTCGCAGATGATGTAGCTTTCTAATGGTGAAAGAATTTTTAAAATCGGTCCAGTAGTTTTTGAGTTTTTATATTACAAACAAATAAACAAACAAAAATACAATTTTTCCGTCTTTATAATATTAGTGTAGATAAAGCGTTCTCCTTAAAAAGGGTAAAAATCTCAACGTTAGGTAATATTAAAGAAAAGCTATTTAATTCAAATATAACTTTCAAATCCGTTTATTTTGCAAAATTACTTTTGACTTGAATTTGAACTTGTTGTTTCCTCTAGGTATGTCAATCGTGCAGTAAAATCCAATACATTTCCCAATAAGCGTTTCCATGAACTCCTACAAAGGGACTTCGAAAACACACGATGGGTGTTTTGACGCACAGCTGGAAGCGTTTGTTAGGTCAGGAGGCGATCAAAACGCACGGTGGGGGTCCTCAGGCTTTGTTCTCACTCCTTGTGCCTGACAGCCCGCTCTATCAAACGAATGTACTTGATAAGGTTACAATTGAGAATGGAGACGGCGGCTTATCAAAATATTGTTTTAATGAAAAACTGGAAAATTATTAAAATGTTGTTAATTGGGGATTGGTTCGTTTAACTTTATATATAATTTCTCGCTCCGGTATTAAGATTTCTTTAGAAGAATTGTAATATTGCCTGTAATATGATTGCTAGGCGGGTTCTGTTGGTCTCAATTGTTATTCATACTCGTGTTAGTGACATTGGGGAGGCCAGAGTCCAATGGAGCATGTGTCGAAGCTGAGATGAAGATGATTACCGACCAGCCTTGGTGACGAGATGATTGATATCTGTCGTGTTATATTCAATAAATCATTTTTAATATATCTAAATCATTTTTATGAGCAGCTGATCACCAGTACAGTAGTAAATCAAAGCTCGCACCGGGCGACAACAACCTTTTTGCAGTGCTGCACGTCGATTCTGTAAAATTCAAACAACAACTCGCATTTCACGTCACTATTCGCTCTCACTTCGCATAAGATTCAAAATGACCTTGATTTTGAGTGCGAAGTGAGCGTCGAACTGACGGGGGAATTATCTTATAGAATGTCACTTTTTACGTCATCTCATACTTTATCTGTCAAAATCTCGAAGTCAATTTAGTTCAACTCGCAAATACGCTCGCAAGAGTAGCGCTAGTGTAGATTCGAATTATCAACCGAGTTTTAGAATGCCAATCAAGAAACTCACAGCGGATTCAGATTCAAAACTTAGAATGAAGTCTTACAGAATCACGCTGCTGAACAGCAACACGACCACTTAAACATCTACCATACAAGCAACTAACTCTATTATTTTTATACTCTCATTTATTTTATTTGTCGGTATCACAGATGATGTTTACAAACAGACCTCTTCAAAGAGAATTCTTGGTTAAGAGAAAATCAAAGCTCCCAGCGGGAACCAAACTTTGTGGCTTTACTCCGTGTTGCATATGACAGCTCGCTTTATAACCAAATGCATTTTACTTACAAAGGTTACATTACAAACTCCGAGTATACATTCACTTACGGCTGGTTTGAATATTCGATCTATCCATGGATTTCAGAATCGAGATACGTGTTTGACATATTTTGTCATCATCACCCTAGCGTTATCCCGGTTGCATCCAAGACTTGCACACCTTGGAGCCCGAGGTCCGCTTACTGGTCTAACCAGATATAACACAATATCAACTTATAACGATTGTCAAAGATCTTCATGACAGTCGGGACCGATTGCTAAATGTGCTCTTCGAGGCACGGGGCAAGCGATAGTTACAGTTTAATACGCACTTAACTTCAAAAAGTCATTGATGCGCGCCGTGGATTCGAACCCGATACCTACTCTCTGCATGGCAGTCCGTTGGCATCTCCACTTACATATTTTGTATGGAGCTTAAGTCAAAAATGAATCAAAAATCTCAAAAAAAATTATAGATCGATTTTCGAGATTGAATTCAACGGTAAAATGTTCTCTCATTAAACTGTAGTTACTTCGTTGCACGTGGCGTGAATGGACGCCTGATTACACGGTCGGTTATGGGGTAGCAGGTTCTATAATTGGATAGGAGTTGGTGAGTAGTTCATGCAAGGGGCTTTTGAATTCTTTTTGGTATTTTTTTGCTTGCAGTCGTGTAAAATGTTGGTTAAATGACCAGATGGTCTCAATATACTACGAGTCATACTTGCCATTTTCAATTACCGCTACTTACCATTGAATTTTTTTTTTTTTAAAGACAATTCCCGTATTAGGACTAAATCCTGTGTCGCGGGGAACTTTACAAACACACAACTAACGGACACAATGAACACCCAGACTCGAAACAACTATTTATGAATTACACAAAGTGTTGTCTCGTGTGGGGATCGAACCCACAACACTGCGGCACAGTGTCAAGCGGTGAGGCGGCCCCTTAAACCACTACGTCAACCGTGCAGTCAAAAAGTTATAAGTTTCTTCGTAATATATATTAATCCTTCAATATCCATTCTGTTTCCCAGTTTTCCCAAAAGACACGCCTTTGTAAAACTTACCTGTATAAGGTAAGACACACCCAAGTTGTCACCACTTACAATATTAATCCAAAAGTGATTACTACTTTTCACTTTTGATATCTATCACATGTACATACAGTCGTGCAATATGAAACACGTACATCAAAGAAAGCATTAGCCCACACTAAATAAACACATAAGTAATATTATTAATGAACATCCCCAGAACCAACAGCAACATAGAATAACAGCCGGGAAATGTTCATTAATTAATGAATTCCACCCCTCATCATATTACTCACGGTACAATCCAGGGGGCCGCTTAATTACGGCAAGGTACACAATACACATGCCATCTCTCACTGTATGGATCACTAGATGAGCCCGCGGTTAAACTCGCGTTGTTTAAGGCTACTGCTCTACTCCTGTGGCGCATAGCGTGATTTTATTTACGTAGCCTATAGCCTGCCTCGATAAATGAGCTGTCTAATACTGAAAGAAGTTCCGAAATCGGACCAGTAGTTCCTGAAATTAGCGCGTTCAAGCAAAAAACCAAACAAACTCTTCAGCTTTATATATCAGTACTAGAGGATGCCCGCGGTTACACTCGCGTTATTTAAGGCTACTGCTCCGCTCTCGTGGCTCATAGCGTGAATTTATGACCTTTGACCTTCCTCGATAAATGAGCTATCTATCACTGAAAGAATTTCTGAAATCGGACCAATAGTTCCTGAAATTAGCGCGTTCAAACACGCAACAACCAAACAAACTCTTCAGCTTTATATATCAGTATTAGGTATGAACATAGCTATAAGGCTCTGTAGTCCATCCCTAACACGATTATATCCTTGCTAAAACAAAAAATATTATACAGTACGAAAATAAATTCGCAAAGTGCTTCCAAAAAAGCGTATAAAAAATTCAAAAGCTCTCCCCTAGACGGGGACAGGTCACTCCCTGCGCCCCGTGTGCCTCTGGGGCACTCCTCGTCTCGCCTCCCTTCCCCCCTCGTCCCGTGGGAGAGGGCTGCCCCCTGCGAAATTAACTCGCCCTCACTCACCTGCCCTTTGAAGAAACCGACTGCACACCTCAACGGCGTTTTGGCCGCTAATAGTTTTATGGTTATTTTATGAGTTTGGTAATGCCGGATCAGGTTGGGATGGCTTTGTAAGCTGTAAGAGGCTTCATGTTGTTATACTATCTATATTTTCTTAGGTTGATTTTTGTGGCGTACATTTTTTGGTTGAGTGACGGAGCATGATGAGGGTCATGGGAAAACAAACATGGGTCAAAAGGGTATTAAATATATATACATAAACGATATTTAGCCGCGGTTAAGAAAAATGGCGTGTCCAAATTGCGTAGTTAAATGAAAGACAATCTTTTAAAAGATAACAACAAAAACATTTTTTTTTTAAATAAAATTTGCATTCAAATTAATCTACCAAGTATTCAAAACATTCATATTATTATGCATATGAAAAAAAGCGGCGATAGCCCAGTGGTGTAGGTATGTAACGGACTGCCGAGACGATGGTCTCGGGTTCGATCCCCAGATACCCCTGGCACACACCTCTGACTTTTCGAAGTGATGTGTGTATTAAAAACGTTAATTATCGCTCGCTTAATAATGTGCCCGGTAGATGGCAATAGGCTCGCCCCCTATTACATTGGGACCGAAACATAACTGGCGAAAAGTGAGTGTGTAATACACCTCTGCCTACCCTTCGGGGATAAAAGGCTTGAAGTTATGTTATGTTATTATTTATATTTCTTTCATCCAGTATAAAGAATATAGGATTATATGAATTAGGAATGCTTTAAATGGTGATTTGACTTTGACGACGCCTGTTAGTATCAATTACCTGGCTGTAGCTACTGGTATTTTAATTGAATACGTATTAAAAAAAGACATCTTACAAAGGAAGCTCAGTTACAAAGTAATTTATAGCTCAACTCACACATATCTGATCATCCTTGAATGTTATGAAAAAATATTTTACACTTATAAACAACACAGAAATATCAAAATTTATCCAATTAAAATAAGTTCTATCGTAACATCTAATCCGGCAACCTCAACCGATCCTAAACTTTGTCCAAAGCTAATATTGTTTTATGTTCTTGTAGAACAAGACCCATTTAATAGGAACATTGGAACAAAGAACAAACGCCCGGAGCAGAACGCTGACGTACATAGAACAACTCTCAAATTGCTTCTCAAGAATTTGGAACAAATGTCATACAAAAGGTTTAATGTGAAAAGTTTTTTCAGCACTCTTTTTATACGCATCGTGACCAGATTTTCCGTTTTCATTGTTTTTGAAGAATAGAAGAATTTCTGATGACTTTCCTTTTGTAGAACATACCGTTTGAATTCTTATTTTTCTTTCCTTATTACTCTGTTATGTATTCTTAATATATAAGTATACTTTATTTAATTTGGTAAGTAATTTACTTAGTAACAGGGTTTTTCATTAACCGTGGACCGCTTTCATGTTAATATTACAGATGGTAACTACCACTGTAAATTATTTATGCCTACCGTATATCAAAGGCAAGTTTTATCGAGCTTTAATATATTCCCAGAAGATTTCAAATAGATATTATTCTATTCTACCACACAAGTACCTAGATACAGACAACTTTATAAAAAAATACGATCTTTTTCCTTAGTGTGAGATAGAAGATTAGATATTATACCTTAGATACAAGACAGTGATCGAAATATTTAAATATTATAAATGCTTTAGGTATGTTAAGTTTTTCTGGTGTAAAAATTTGACACATTTACCAAAAATCAAATTTAATAAACTTTAGTAAAGAAATAGATCAGACCTAGGCTTTTTATTTCTAAAGTAATAATTACTGAGCGAGCGAAATCTAAAATGGAGAATAATTTATTTATTAGGTATTTTGGTAAAATGTGTCTCACAGTTATAATAATGTAACGGGCCTATATCGTGTAATTATTTGAATATATAAACAAATATATTCTCTTTCATTGACGTGCGACGTCAGGTCACGGGAAAACGCTAGTACTAGAAATATAAATTTCAATCAATAAAAACAAAAAGCACTTTCATTAGTAGCTCCATTATTTTCTTTCTACACTTTCACACGACACAGCGCAATCACTCAAAGAAGTTTATGCCTTTTACTTTTTTATCAAGTGCATCTACAATGTCGTCCAGGTGTACACTCCGCGGGGAGTCCCCTACCATAGAAATTGCAATTTCATTTCATTTTAATGCGAATGTTTACCTTTCATATAATCCTGTTAGGGTGAAAACACCGGAGCTCTACGACATTTTTTATTGAAAGCACGACTTTGTATTTTTACTGGATAACTAGATATAATGTTTTGATAAACGATTTTTGGAACAAGGGACTGATGAGAATTTACAATGGTTGTGAGAGTAGTTACAGTCACGATACGATACTTATGGAGTGCCTGAACAGTTGTCTATTACGGTAGAGTTAAGGATTGGTAATCATCATCAGCCTGCAAGAGTCCACTGCTGGATATAGGCCTCTCCAATGGCACGTCACTGAGCCCGATTTTCGCCTTTCCTGTCCAGACGCTGCCAGCCACTTTGCGTATATCGTCACTCCACCTACCCGGAGGGCGTCCTACACTACGTTTGCCAAGGCGCGTTCTCCACTCTAGAACACGACTACTCCAACGGGTATCAGTTTTATTCATTGGTAATTGGCAAGCAGAAATAGGTATTTTGATCGATGCTTGCAATGCAAAAAGCAACTCTTATAACTGTCTTGAGTCTAGATTGTGTTAGGCGTATTTGTATGATGTTAAATACATTGCAAAACCAAATAAGTACTTTTTACAACCAATTATATCGATAACTACTTTTAAACTACCACGATTTGTACACATACTAATGATTATGTAACGGGTCTGAATCAAAGAAAGATGAAATACCTTTCTATTATATCGATACTATTCTTGCGACTAAAATACAAGTGCAGGATTTTACGTGTAAATAGATCAAATAGTTCTGACAATTCCCACCACAAAGCGGGAGTGATGTTACTTACCTATTCAATGTTATATTATTCATACAAACGAGAGGGTGGCTCAGCAAATCGATACACATTTGCACACCTCCTGGTTAGGGTCATACAAATTATGATTGATGACTACAGCACCTTATAATGGCCTGTTTATTAACTTAGCAGTAAAATTTGGTTACCTGGACGCGGTTTGTGACCCGAATTGGTAAGTCAGAAGTCGAGAATTCGATTCCCAGCTACGAAAAATCAAAGTGTGATAAGCATAATTGGTATTTGCTCTCTCTGCCTGGGTGTAATTTGTCTATTAGATGCATGTATTTACAAGTAAATTGTATGTTTACCAGTTATCTGCATTTCGGCTTTGCTTAAGTAGTTTGGGGTCAGATAAGCGTAGGTAAGTGAATTATTATCATCAGTTTTATTTATAATCTGTACTGAGGTCACAGACCTCTTCTCATGCAGAAAAAATGAAGCCAAGTATATGTCGCCACCATTGATGTCGCCAGACTTTTCATGTATTTCTATAAAATTATGGAGAACTTGCAGACATGGAAGTTTCCTCGTGGTGTTTTCTTTTTCCTTTTAGCAAGCGATAATAATCAATTTAATATGCATTTCATTTTGAAAAGTCAGTGGTGTTTGTCGAAGTTTTTCATGTATGTTGTTTAAGGTAGGATATTTGGGAATATGATTATTATTAGTAAGTACACCGAGCTCGTTTAAATATACAGAGATAGTATTTGAAAGGGTAGGTACTGGGCAGCGGCGTTCCCTTGGGGAAAAGAAGGGTAAACCCGAGTAACATTTTGTTTTAAAAGCGAATTAATAAAATTTGTAGTTTACTGTAAAAGGTTTCGTATATTAGTTTTATTTTATACTCATGTCTGATTCGAGTTGAAAGCACTGATAATTCAATGACCAAAAGATGACAACAGACGGTTTTAGGTTCGAATCTTCGTCTTGCACTAATCACATTTCGAAGTTATGTGATAAACAATGAAAAATATCGCTTGCACCGTGCTCTTAAAAGCTCATTATATCGTTAGAGTTGAAACAGTAGCTTTATAAAAATGACTACTACAGCTGCTTGATACCAAGCCAATCCGTTGACTGCACGGTTGGCGTAGTGGTTTAAGCGGCTGCCTCGCCGCTTGACACTGCGCCGAGTGTTGTGGGTTCAAATCCCATACGAGACAACACTTTGTGTGTACCATAAATTGTTGTTTCGAGTCTGAGTGTTCATTGTGTCCGTTAGTTGTATGTTTGTAAAGTCCCCCGCGACACAGGATTTATTCCTAGTGCGGGAGTTGTCTTAAAAAAAACATAGAATATCGCTAATTCTTGAAAAGATGAGACGGCAAACGCTAAAGCAATCAAATCTGTTTTGTATAGGCAACGGAGACGAGGTTCCGAGTCAGGTGTCTTGATATCGCTAGAATGACGTCTCTTCACTTTTCTTTCCATTCTTTTGAAATTTTCGCTATTGAATGACAATGACTGCATCTGTGGTCCCGTGGATAGCGTATGCGACTGCTGATCGGAGGTCCCGGGTTCGATTCCTGGGTCGGGCAAAAGTGTTACTGGGTTTTTCCGAATTCTCAGTAGCAGCCCGGAGTCTGGTGATGTGCCCGGTAACGGCAAGAGGCTCACCCCGTATTACGGGGGACCTAAAAATTCCTGGCGAAATGTGGGTGTAATATCTACACCTCTGCTTTCCCCTTCGGCGATACAGGTGTGAGACTATAAAAAAAAAATACAATCGTATAAGTATAGACAATTTTTTTGTCTGTCCCAAAATTCCACTAATGTAAATATCATTTTTACGTGTGATCATAACTTCCATGTAGAAGACATTACACCAAAACATGCAATACAAAACTCATTAACATGTTCGCCATTTTATTTCTATATCTATCTTTTATACTTGATACATGAAATGGCTTTTAATGCGGTCTGTTTTCGACCTGTGCCTAAAATGGTCGAATCATAAATAGCTTAGACTAGCTGCATTGCGCTAAAACTATTTCTGTCCTAACAGCGGTTCTTGTGACCTTGGTCTATGAGTTATTTATTTGAATATTCAGTTATGTTTATTGCTAGAGAATAACTATTAAATGTTATGGGTTGGACGAGAATTTCTTAGTAGCTTTTCATGGTTCTTACTGTTTTTAGTATGTTTCTAACATAGTCATCTGTAGTTCTCAATAGTTTTTATAGTAAATAGATTATTATAATCACATCATAACACATCCTTTAAGTATATCAAAGGTAAACACATCGAAAGTATAGTTTGAGAGTAATTACATGCCTATTGCCATTGACCGCATTAGATATTAGGTACTTAATGTAAGTGGATGCTCCTGTTTCACCATATCTATTTTAGGCAGGCAAATTAAATGAACATCAAAATTTAACTAAATTAGGCTTGAGTATTAAGTAGAGTAAATATATACAAGTGACATAGAAGGTGTAACAGTTGCAGCACCTTACAAAATTGAAATCGTTATGTACCTATTATGCAAAACCTGGCGATGAAAAAGAGTGACCGTCAGTTTTATTGCCCGTTCTTTCTCATGGTTCTACGCCCTTGCTTTGCGAACGTGGCAGTAAATGTAAATGTAGAAGCGAGTAATTATTTTTTTAAATTTGACGTTCATAAGTGTCACTTTGTGATTTAAATGAATAAAGGATTTTGACTTTGACTTTGACATGTATCGCTTTATTAAATAACAGCTCGAGTGCTAATCGGTCACCGAAATATGATAGGTTACGTATTTGCATAGGAATCAAGAGGTATTTTAATTTTGTTACCAGCAACCATAAGCCGAGTGGAGAGACCGACGGACTGCTACGCATAGGGTCTCGGGTTCGAATCACGGCACGCACCAATGACTTATCGCAGTTAAGTGCGTATTAAATTGGTAATTATCGCTTGCTTATCGGTGAAGGAAAATATCGTAAGGAAACCTGCATAATTATCTGAGAGTTCTCCATAATGTCCTCGAAAGACATATGAAGTCTGCCAACCCGCACTTGGCCAGCGTGGTGGACTATGGCCTTACGCGTCTCATAATGAGATGAGGCCCGTGCCCAGCAGTGGGACAGTATAAAGCGCTGATGATGAATGAATGAACCACAAGTTTGTCTATTACCTATATTGAAAGAACAGAGGTTATAGGCCTCTAGCAAGGTGAAACTACGATCTGGTTGATATCGCGGTAAGCGGTTTTTTTTTCTTATGGTTATACGCGGCAAACGAGCAGACGGATTACCTGATGGTAAGCAATTACCGCCGCCCATGGACACAGGCAACACCACAGGAGTCAAAAGTGCGTTGCCGCCCCTTGGGGTTGGGAAAAGGGATAGGATGAGGAGTGGGATCTGGGAGAAGGGATAGGGGATAGGGCCTCCGGCACTCTCACTCACCGAACGAATCGAAACAGTTTAGGTACTGTTACTTTACGTCGATTTTCTGTGGGAGGGTAGTACTTCCCCGGTCGAGCCGGCCCATTCATGCTGAAATCAGCAAGGCTCTACTACCTTGTACCTTGGTTCTTTAAGGACAGCTCAAGATCTTTCCGTGTGGTGAACCTTGGGGAGGCCTATGTCCTGGAGAGGACGTCTCTAGGCTTACATGATGATGATTACTTTTTTACCCATAAAATATATTTAATAACAGTTATTTTAAACTTGCCATAGTCTTATAGATTTTTCTTTTTTTTTTATAGACTCACGCCTGTATCCCCGAAGGGGTAGGTAGAGGTGTAATATTGCTCCCACATTTCGCCATGAATTTTTAGGTCCCACGTAATAGGGGCGAGCCTATTGCTTACCGGGTACATTACCAGACTCCGTGCTGCTACTGAGAATTTCCTAACGGAAAACCCAAAAACACTTTGCTCGACCCGAGAATCGAACCCGAGACTTCCCAATCCCACGCGCACAATTATGCCGTGAGACCAACGAGGCAGTCTTATAGATAAGTTCCTATAAAATCAAATTTTGCAGGCACAAGATTTTGAAAGCTTTTTACTTCGAGCCACTGTGGTAACCACCCTTAAAAACTTACACCACACAAAATTCCATACATTTATAATCACAAAAGACTTCAATTATTTCCACCCCATTTGTGTTACAAAGGAACATAGCACACTTTATTTTCTATAGCTTTGTATTGTAGGGTGAATGTGCAACTTCCATTCAATGCTATATTTTATAGCACGTGGTAGAAGAAGGGTGCATAGGGTTCCAACCAAGAACTTAGGGTCCCAAGCCAACCTCACCTGCAAGTGGTGCACCTGCCGATCAACGGACGAGGCTCTGGCAAACAAAATATCCCGATAAGCGGCAATAGGCTCGCCAACTATTACGTGGGATCAAAACACTGGCGACAAGTGGGCGTTTAATATGCCTCTGCCTACCCCTTCGGGGCAACAGGCATGAGTCTATGTATTATGTATGTATGGTAGAAGAATTTATCGCGGACGTCCGGTGTGGAGGGACCTAATAAAATAATGACAATGGCTATGCGTTCGTTACGGTACTAAGTGATATTTATTAGATTGGGTTCGTTGGACAAAGTTGTTCGGGGTTTATTAGCGGAGAGCTTGTAGCGGTTGGAAACTAGGATATATTGTTTGAGTTAACATGTTTAGTTGGTGGTAATTCGATTTCGCACATATGGGGTTTAAATGATAAATTATCACGATGAAATCCCGTCTTAGTGCACCCCTACGGTCCCCAAGGAACATACATGCCAAATTTCAGCTTCCTACACCTAATAGTTTTGGCTGCCGGAGGGGTAGGCAGAGACTACGGAACGCCATTTGCAACGATCCTGATATATATCTCTTGCTTCATTCACTCCCGTCAAGTTTCTCATGCATGCTATATTCATCATCATCAGCCCTTTATTGTCCCACTGCTGGGCACGGGCCTCTTCTCACTATGAGAAGGATAAGGCCATAGTCCACCACGCTGGCCAAGTGCGCGTTGGCACACTTCACATGTCTTTCGATGACATTATGGAGAACTCTCAGACATGCAGGTCTCCTCACGATGTTTTCCTTCACCGTTTTGCAAGCGATACCTAATTAACAATTTAATACGCACCATAACTCCGAAAAGTCATTGGTGCGCGCCGTGGATTCGAACCCGGACCCTCTGCGTAGCAATCTGTCGGTCTCTCCACAAGGCTATCGCTGCTTGATATACACTCCTCGTAACTAATAAAAATGTTATATATATTATGCATTCCAAATAAATAGATTATAGAGGACTGTATTTATGTAAAAAATTGTACAACATCGATATATAAACCTATTTTCAGCAAATAGGTAGATGGGTTTGGTTGAGAGCATTCATTACTGAAGCTTGTTTAAACCATGAGTTTATTTTATGATATATGCAGCTACTAAGGATGGTATAATAGTACACCCAAGGGGGTAAAATAGGGATTAGAAGATAAAAATTATCTGATTTTGAAGCAAGCACTATGAAAACAGCAGCGGGCTAGAGCTAGTCAATCAATAAAGAAAGTAAATAAATATTAGACCTTGCCTGCCTCGTTGGTCTCGCGGCATAAATGTGCGCGTGGGATTGGGAGTTCTCGGGTTCGATTCCCGGGTCGGGCAAAGTTTTATTGGGTTTTTCCGTTAGGAAATTCTCAGTAACAGCACGGAATCTTGTAATGTGCCCGGTACGGCAATAGGCTCGCCCTCTATTACGTGGGACCTAAATATTCATGGCGAAATGTGGGTGTAATATTACACCTCTGCCTACCCCTTCGGGGATCGGGGATACAGGCGTGAGTCTATAAATAAATAAATATTAACAATTTCTTGGGTCTACTACATTATGTTATCAGTCGATATTAGCGTGACTGTGTATACTTATAGTTGCACGCGACATCCTCAGCAGTTACTTAAATAAACAGCATATAAACAGCCTCTCAAATAACACTAAAGTTATATAAACTTATAATCCAAGAAGTTATCATCCTCGTTATCCAGGTTGCAACTCGGTTCCGCTTACTAGTCTATCCGAATAGGGAATGTGCATGAATTTTTATTGTTGCTATCGTTTATTTATGTTCAAATGATACGGTAAAAGAATATTAGTCGTGGAGAAGTCAACATTTATTTTAAACTAGAGGACGCCAGCAGCTACGCCTGCATTTTTTTTAATTTACCCGTTTTGGCCGATCCCGTGGGAATTTCGGGAAATCCCTTCTTAGTGCACCCCTACGGTCCCCAAGGACCATACATGCTAAATTTCAGCTTCTTGCGTCGAATAGTTTCGGCTGTAGCTTGTCTGTCAGTCAGTCAGTAACGCAAGGATTTTATATATTAAGATTAAGATTACCTAAATGTTGAAAATTGCAATGACATAACGCTGGTTTAAACACCCCAATTTTAGTGAGCTTGTGGTTACGTCGTCGTTCTCAAGGTTTGAGTTGTTAACTGTCAACTCTGTCAAATGTCTGGTACTGTTTTGACACTTTTGACATATCCTCAGCGAACCGTGTCATCACTTTGGTGTCTGGCCAAAAGTGTTGCGTTTCGACATTTTAAATTTCGCTCGTAAATTTTCCACCTTTTATTAATTAATATTCGCGATTTTAGAGTGTTTAAATATAAAATAATGTTAGAGGTGTCTTTCTTTACCGATAAAGAAGGTCATAAAATATATTCGCTTATATCTGAATCACACGCATATTCCCTATTGGGTTGAATATTAGTTTTTCCTCAGAGGGACTGCCTGCCTGACATACGCAGCCTAAATGGATAGCGATATGCCATAGTTTAGACAAGTGTCAGTTTATTCAGAAGTACTGACTGTCTTGTAACTGTGACTGTCAATCTTTATATCAGCCGGGACGACAGCTTAACGTGCTCTCCGAGGCACGAAGCAAGCGATAATTAACAATTAATGTTTTGGGTAGCTTCGTCACCATATGTATACCTCTGGCAAGGATTACATTTACAATTTACGTATATTTCTTTTTAAAATGGGGCAAGAACTTCATAAAGGTGGCGTGTTTCTTCCACCCTCTAAGTTATCGACCGACTAGCGTGCTTCCCCGGCCAAGTCAGTCACGCGAACACTTGACGTAACCTGCTATTACACGAATGCAATAAGAAATATAGCAAGTTTTTTTACTTTACTCAATGTCGAAGAGAAAGAAAGTTTTCTTTTTATCAGATTACATGGTAACTTTCAGTCTATGTTTATAGTAACAAAAATAATTAGAAACGGATCAGTCTGGAAATGTAATTTTCTGATGAAAGGTGGAGTTCGTTCTAATTTAAAAAAAGAAAGACCGTTTTAAGCCTCATTTTTTTTATTCTATGTATTTATGTAATGGGTCTTAATACGCAGCGATAGCCTAGTGGAGATGGCAACTGACTGCCATGCAGAGGGTATCGGGTTCGAATCCACAGCGCACACCAATGACTTTTCGAAGTTAAGTGTGTATTAAATTGTTAATAATCGCTTGCACCGTGCTTCGGAGAGCGCGTTAAACCGTCGGTCCCGGCTGTCATGAAGATCTTTGACAGTCGTACCGGGGAGTCAGTACCCTCAAATAAATTAATACCGGTCTGAACCATGGAATATCGCTATCCCTTTGGGTTGAGGATGTCAGACGGCAGTCGCTCTGTGGAAAAGTTGATATTCTGTCTTATCTGGTTAGACCACTAAGCGAACCTCGGGCTCCAAGGCGTGCCAGTCTTGGATGCAACCGGGATAACGCCAGGGCGATGGTGATGTAATGAGTCTAAAAGGAGAGCTCCGAATATGAGGCGCATACTTTTGGTTGCCTTCAAACACCTTACTGCTATTTGAACAAGACATACTTTCAGAAAAATATATACCTATTTAAACTAATATTATAAAGCTGAAGAGATGTTTGGTTGAACGCAGTTATTTCAGAAACTACTGGTCAATTTCTAACTATTATTTTTATGTTGGCTTTGCCCATTTACGGAGGACGGCTATATTCAGTGTAGGTATATAAAATTATTGCGTTACTTACTAACTGACACACAAACTACAGCCAAAACTCAATAGTTTTGCATAAGATGCCCCTGATCGGACAGAAACAGTTAAATTATATATTAAAATATTCTACCACATTCACACAACAACATCTAGTCCCATGCTAATGAGAAGCTTGTACTATGGGTAGGTACTATACCTGGATGGATAAACATACATTATATACTATTTTTTTGTAAATACATACATATCATACATAAAAACACCCAGACCAAGAAAAACATCCATGATCACGCACGCACACAATTGTTTGACTTGAGCGGGAATCGAACCCGCGACCTTCAGCGTAGCAGTCGCTAACACTCCCACGGCGCCAACCGATCGTCTAAATTATAAAATATGTGCGGGCGTAGCCGTCGGCATCCTCTAGTCGGTTATATAACATCACGATATTAGGCAAGGGTGCGGCGTCGTAGTCCTATACAACGCGGGTGTAACCACGGGCTCAACTTGTTCAATCTTCCCATTTTAACTATCAGTCTTGTGACTACACTCGACCACACATAAGCCCACCCTATATTCAATAATTCAAACAACAATTAATTTGTATGTCGATCGCTTTTACCCAAGAATCATTTTCGAATATATAGGTGAGTGGAGCGACCTTTGCGGCACTAACATTAGTGGTACTAAACAAAACACAGGCACACGCGGCACCGGCTAGTGGCACGCGACACTTCCTGACACTAATAGTGCCATGATTACTTTGACTGTAAGGTTGTGGTGCGAGGCATTAGCCACAGCGATAAACTTACTGAAGAAGCTTCTGGCTAAGAACCTTGGCTAGATCCCAAATTACATTAGACGCTTTATGGTTTTCACTTGATATTACACAAATGATACCTACACAATCAATATAAAAATATAAAACCAATATTTGTTCAGAAATAAAACACCTAAAACTGAAAACTACCTATAACTTTACCACTTTTTGGGCATTCTTAATCGCGTTGATACTTATTTTAAGGGTTTAAATAGCTTCCTTTCCCCCAATTTTCATCTATTGGAAAACAACGGTAAAAATGTCTACTAGTAAAAAACGCAAGAATTTGTTAGTATGGATGGATACGCGGATGTTCTTTACTCTATAACGCAATAACTACAACACTGACTTTGCTGGAAACCTACAGTAACATAGCGTACTGGTTAAATTCCAATACTTTTGTGCCGCTAATCAACACACGCAACCAACGCTACCGGCAGAAACTAGCGCATACGAAAAAGCAAAATCGTCTATCTCTTACTCCTTGCACCATACTTCTTTGGTGCAAAATCACCATACATCAGGCATTACCATGACCTGGCGCGACTCAGCCTTGTCCCAACTAACGACTAACATTCGTTCTGATTCTTAGTTTCTTTAGCCATGCTTATTACCTAGTATTATCGTAAGATGTTGATGTCAGAATTATAAAGAAAAGAGTGCAATCGGGAATTGATCGATTTGGAAAGTCGAGCAAGGTTGTTATCATCATGGCTTCTTGAGGCTAATAGTAAATTCAGAATGACTCAAAATAAGAGTCCTAATGCAGGGTACTGTTAATACGATGGTTGTGACTTAAATTTGTTAACATAGCTTAGCTACATTGCCGTGTAAGTATAAATTAT
This sequence comes from Euclidia mi, assembly GCA_944739405.2. Lineage (NCBI taxonomy): Eukaryota > Metazoa > Arthropoda > Insecta > Lepidoptera > Erebidae > Euclidia > Euclidia mi. Next base: position 110,569,735 of record OX123186.2, on the reverse strand, counting down.
TTCTTAGAATTGAGAATCTGGTTGTAATCTGTTTTGTGTTTTAATAAAATAAATAAATATTACGTGGGACCTAAAAAGTCATAGTGAAATGTGGGTGTAATATTACATCTCTGCCGAAGGGGTTCGGGGATACAGGCGTGAGTCTATAAAAAAAAAAAATCGACGATATTTTTAAAGTATGTAAGCTTCTCTTCTTAGTTGTTCTGAGTATATTGATATGGGTATACCTATCTGTTACTTTGATTAAAAATGTCAAAACAAATATACCACAGCGAGCAGCCTCGCGAGGCATTTGCCGCGCGAGGCTGCTTGATCTGTGTGGACTCGCCTACTGAATAATGAATTACTCTCTGCCTGTACTCATCTATATCTATACCTACTAATTTACATAAGCTGAAGAGTTTGTTTGTTAGAACTTAGGCACTTCTGTTCGAATTGAATAATAATTTTTGTGTTATATGGCCTATTTCGCGAGAAAGGCTATGTAACATTACGCTTTTTGCTACGTTTGCAGTAGCCCTTTAAACTTAACGCGAACTCAGCTTGTTAGATTATTATTAAAACGTACTTAACCTATACATCATCAGCCCTTTATACTGTCCCACTGCCGGGCACGGGCCTCTTCTCACTATGAGAAGGGTAAGGCCATAGTCCACCACGCTGGCCAAGTGTGGGTTGACAGACTTCACTTGTGTTTCGAGAACATTATGGAGAACTCTCAGACATGCAGGTTTCCCAAAGATGTTATCCTTCACCGTTTAGCAAGCGATAATTAACAATTTAATACGCACTTAACTCCGAAAAAGTCATTGGTGCGTGCCGTGGATTCGAACCCGAGACCCTCTGCGTAGCAGTCTGTCGGTCTCTCCACTCAGGTAACCTATAGAGTAGTACTAAATATCCGAGTGCCTGCTAGTTCGACGATTTATAGTTGCAATAAGCTCGTATTTTAGTATAAAATATGCTAGTACCTTAGCTGCTATTTTATGGATCGAAGTGGGACCTCGCTCTAACCTTTCGGCGTATACACCGATGTTTTGCGGCCGAACGATACATTATAAATGCGGTCTATTTTATGGGCCACTGAAGCAATTTGTTTCTAGATAATGTTTTTATGGTTACAGACACATTTTCTTTTACTTTTATTTAAGTATACTGGTATTTAGCTGTGCTTAATGGATAAGATAAAGCTCTATTTCATATATATTTTAGGAATATATTTTTCATACCAGATGGAATTTGTTTTCTCTAAGACTTAATCCAAAAGTATTCACTCTTGTACACAGTGCAGGAACAAATTCAATACACAATTCACAGGCAGACAATTTCTTTTTTTTATGGAGTAATTATTCGGAGTACATAAAAACGATTTGAAGAAATATTTTAAAATTCTACATTTTTACAGACAAGGTTGGAAATCCTGTGTCTAGTCGGAAATCTTTACAAACTTTCAACTAGCAAGCACAAAGCAATCACGCAGAACAGCAATTTGTTTATTATCTAAGAGAAAGTAAGAAAGAAAGAAAAATATTTATTCTGTTACGAACATATGAAATAATTACATTTTTTTTAGCATACATAACAGGTTTTTAAGTAACAGAATTGGCCCCCAACTCAGCGTAGTGCCATCTAGTTCAACTAGATGGTGCTGATATAAATAAATATTTTTTTCACCACAGCAGCTCAAACATGCCTCTTTTGCTGCGAGACAACAGTGAACAAAACGCGATTTTGATTCGAGCGTGAGGCAAAGTAGCTTTTTAATTTTTCAATCTTCAGTGTCACGAATTGGCATTGTTCAGCCATAAATTTGAAACATTCGAATTTTACTGTGCTCTGTCTCTTTCTAATGCATATAAAAAGTGAGTGAAAATACAAACCCCTTCGAATTCGAAATTCGATTTTGGAATTCAACCTCAAAGAAAACACCTACGGCAACGCAAAAAAAAAAAGATATTTGTAATAAAGAAATTACTTTTTTATATGTTATTGTTTACATGTTTAATTTATTATTGGATTTTAATAAAAATAAGTCTAATTAATAGTATAAAATTAGTATTTAACCAATACATTTTTATTTAGAATTACAACAATGATACATTTGAAAAATAAACATCAGGGACGCGGTATTAAAACGCGATTTAAAAAAGTAGCGGGAATAAACATTTCGCTGATGCTGATACAGTAGGTATAGCGTACCGTGTTAAATTATATTAATATATAAAATAATCTAAAAAGATGAGTGAAACTAGCGATGATGACTGTACTTTAACACCAGAAGAGTTAAATTAACGAGTGATTATGCAGAATTCAATCTTTTCCTGTTCATTTCTATGTCTGCTAAGTAATATGTGTTCTCACTGCTGTGGTGAAAAGTTATGTGTGCTACACGAGAGCAAAGTTTTTTGTATCTGGTGCTGTTGAGTCCCTCACCACGCTCAGGATTCTAACTTTGATTCACTCGCTACGCTCGTGAATCAATCATAGAATCCTTCGCTTGCTCGGGACTCAAAATCAGCACTCGAAACAAAAAACAACTTTGCTCTCTTGTTGCACAAATAACTATTTTTAATCTAAGTGTAATGTAAAAAAGACTATCCCATTCTTTATCAAATTCCATATGACTTTACTGTATATTTCCTATAATACATAAAAATTAATTCACTCCACTCGGATTTTGACTCGCGGTTAACTCCATTCTTTCGTAAACAGTATTACAGCTTTACTCACCAATTTCTTTGTTATTTTCCAGCTGTTTTTTATCTCATTGAAATTCGGAACGCAGTAGATGACTTACCGGAGGGATTTTCCGCCTTTTGCCTCCCTAACGAGCCTGTTTCAAAGAGGAAAGTATTGGTTGGCTTCTAAAGATTGGTCTCTCAATACGCAGTTGGATTAGATTGCGGAGCGCGTATACTAAGCCTTGAAAATAAGGAAACCTTTTAAGTTCATTAATATCTGTCTGAGATGGTTTTTGGATAGATTTTTTGCTTATATTTTTGACCGCTGATTTGAGTAGTTCTCTGCCCGCTTGCCTGTGCTAACTCAAGGTTAACTTTTGGGATCCTTGATTCTTCATTACTGTTTTTCATAAGCCATAGTTAAAATACCTACCTATATAAAAATACCTATATAAAGTTGAATAAGTTTATAATATGATAGAAACTGGCAGGTACTGGGTGTTATGAAACTAGAATGCCTAATTAAAACCTGCTAAAGATAACCAAAATATGCCTTAAAGCTTTAATTTCTACTCTTTACACCGGGGACATAAACACGTTTTATTATAAAAAAAGTCTAGACAAAACAAATACATTATCCCTTTTTATAATAATACAAATACAAAAATACGACACAGCTTCTTACACCGAAAACGTGTCAATCTTAATAGGTTATCGTTAGCTATAAAGACGTTGGTACCGCCGTGAGCCCCTCCGTAATCACATTGGGTCTGAGGGACCCCTACAAATTGGATTGGGGCCTAAACAAGTCGTTACAATTACTTCTCGTGAACTAAGGAGAGATGAAACCGTCAATCACTTAGGTAGGTCACTGACTTCAGAATTTGTATTAAATACTTTGGAGACTGAAACTTGAGTCAATTCCGCAATGTCAATAAGGATATTTAGTTAGGGCTTACGGTTTTGACCGGGCATCGATTCTTTTCGGATCTAATATGAAAAATAATTGCTTATAGATATTTGGGTATAGAATATGTTTTACTCAGCCTTTCAGTGACCTACAAATGTACTTTATGCATTTTAAAGCAAATATTTTGCTTTTCACTTTTGTTCTACGGCAATAAATATGAATTGAACAAACAACCGACAAAGGTACACGCATATATTGGTAGGAATAACGCATGAATATAGTAATGAGATAGATTATCGATATTTTTATGCGTGTTGAATAACTTATAAGGCGAATGTTTAACGTATGTGTGATGTACGATGTTTTACTAATGTACTAGCAATTTCTTTATGTTCAAAAGGACTCTGAATCGTCTTTGGAAATCGGCGTCACTATTGCGTTTTCGCTCGGGACAGAGGAACCACAACTAACAGAAACAAAGATCGACTCAAAATCCTTTTGAAACATACCGCGCCCTCCACGCTGGCACTCCAGCGCACTATTCTATCACGAAATGATAATACAATGATCATTTCTGTTTGTTGTCAGGTTCCGAACTCCCATAAGAGTCGCGCCGACGGCCAACGCGTAAATGTGTGACCCGCAAGTGCTCACTACATGGAGGGACGGCTAACCCTCCTCTGAAGATGAACTCGGGATCCCACCATAGATAGATTCCTACAGACCGTAACACAAAGAATTCAAGATGGCGGAGGGACCTCAGACGATATGGCAGAAGATCGACAACTCGGCCATCCCCGTGGTGAACCTCGAGGTACGCGAGGTCCGGGAGATATTGTGGGAGAAGATCAAGGAGCCAACATCGCAGAGGAAGATCATCCTGGTTATAGTCTCCATAGCCTTACTCCTCGACAACATGTTGTACATGGTAATCGTGCCTATCATTCCTGACTACCTAAGGTACATCGGCGCATGGGGCGAGGATAGCTACGACCACGTGGTCACCCTCGCGCCCTATAAAGAAGGAAACAAAACCATAACTCCCACCATGATCATCCCTGCGTCGCACCAGGGTCAGGACTCGGCGACCGGCATCCTATTCGCTTCGAAAGCCATCGTTCAACTCATGATCAACCCATTTTCTGGTGCCTTAATCGATCGCATCGGGTACGACGTACCTATGATGTTTGGACTCATTATAATGTTCCTCTCCACATCGGTGTTCGCATGCGGCAGAAGTTATGGCATGCTGTTCTTCGCTAGGAGTCTGCAAGGTGTCGGTTCCGCATTCGCTGATACGTCAGGATTGGCTATGATTGCTGACAGGTTTACCGAGGAGTCAGAGAGATCAAAAGCGCTAGGTATCGCGCTAGCTTTCATCAGTTTCGGCTGCCTAGTGGCCCCACCTTTTGGTGGGGCTCTGTACCAGTTTGCTGGCAAAGAAGTTCCATTCTTAATCCTTGCATTGATATCTTTGATGGATGGCTTCATGTTACTGCTAGTAATGAAACCTCTGAAGACGCAGTTGAAGGAAGCTCGAGAACCTAAACCAGCTGGTACACCGATCTGGAAGCTGCTGATGGATCCTTACATCGCCGTTTGCGCAGGTGCCCTAATGATGTCCAATGTAGCATTGGCATTTTTGGAGCCAACCATATCACTTTGGATGGAAGATAATCTGACGAAAGACAATTGGAAGATTGGTATGATTTGGCTGCCGGCCTTCTTTCCTCACGTCCTAGGAGTAATCATAACTGTAAAGATGGCGAGGAAGTATCCACAACATCAATGGTTGATGGCAGCTGGAGGGCTCGCGTTGGAAGGATTGTGCTGCTTCATCATACCATTTGCAAACTCCTACAAAATGTTGATGATACCGATTTGTGGCATATGTTTTGGAATCGCTCTCATCGACACGGCTCTGCTGCCTACATTAGGATATCTAGTGGATGTCCGGTACGTGTCAGTATATGGAAGCATTTACGCCATTGCTGACATATCGTATTCATTCGCATATGCAGTGGGACCCATAATTGCTGGAGAAATTGTCGAAGTAATAGGCTTTACGGCTTTGAATGTAATGATCGCCTTCAGTAACCTGTTATATGCTCCAGTACTGATGTATCTTCGGCATATTTACGACTTCAAGCCATTCGAAAACGAAGCCAACATCCTTATGGCTGATCCACCAGATAAAGAATATCAGACTTACAGTCTGCAAGACCAGAGGCCAGTGAACGGAGAGTTTAAAAACCATCTAGAATATTCGAATGTATCAGGGCAAGTGGCATCTGATACCCAGGAGTCTAATGTAGATTCTAGTGCTGGTAGTTACTCGTATGACCAGTCGTATCAGGGAGGGTATCAGAATTATAGCCAGCAGGGGTATGATCAGCAGCAGCAGCAACCACAGCAGCAGCAAGGCTATCAGCAACAAGGGTACCAGGAGCAGTACAGTCAGCCTCGGCAGCTGCCTCAGCAACCGCAGCCTACAGCCAGCAACCCCTTCCGAGCCGGTGGAGCAGCTGCCCCTGCCCCCGCACCCGCACCCGCCCCTGCGCCGCAACCCACCATAAAGAACCCATTCCGGCAAGGCTTCTAAATCGCTCCAAAATTAGTGTTGTTGTCGATATTTTTGAATTTACTTGTTGTGTAATTATAAATGTCCTATTTGGGTAGACTTGCAAATCACTTCATTACATTTGCTTGCATTGTGACATTTCAATAATTGGTTACAAGTTTGAATAAATAATTCATATTTGTCACTTTTTGATATGCAAAGTGAACATTGAAGGAAAAGGTTATTTGTAATTTTCTATGACGTTGAAAGTGAAAATCTTGATTTGAAAGTGACATTGCAAGTGAATGTGAGGAAGGTGTTTGTTGTAGAACTTCGATCACTGAGCCGTGTGTACCGGCGGCGCGTTATTTAATGTCTGATAGATGTCTATTAATTAGCTGTGCTTGTAATGTAGAATATTTATCGCCTGAAGCAATAGCGCTTTCTTGTGGCAAAGAAGGAGACAGGGACAAATAATACATAGGTGAATCTATAATTATGGTATTGGAAATATAAAATCAGATACACCTTTATACAGTGCAATGAATTAATAAACGCTCAGTAAAGTAAAAGTATACTATCCAATAAATAAATTATACGATGAAATTACCGACGTAAACTAATGTAAAATGGGCCAGTCGTTTCATGAATATTAACAGAAAGAGCTGGACGTTTCCGTGTGCCGACTTAAGGCGCTATTGCATTCAGCCGTTGTTTTCTTGTTGATCTTGTATTGTTCTTATATAATACAACTGTTATGCCTTCTAATAGTATATAGAAATATATCAGAAACGTGAGAAATGTAAGATTTAAATATAATATTTAAGTAAATGTAACAGGAGTCATAGAAACACAACAAATGCGAAGGAGAAGAACGAAATATTTTGTACTATTTGTACATTTAAAATCAACCTTGTCTAAAAGATTTAAGGTGCAAAATTGGTTACGACACGAATCGTACTTAAGACTATATGTCAAAAGTTTGTTGTGTTTTTATAGAAAGTATAGTACCTAAATCTTAATATGTTACATTTTCCACATCGTATTGCTAAGTAGATGATAGATACTTATTAAGCTAAAGTAGACATTTGCAAATTTTGCACAAATACGATACAAAGCACATTTAGTAAGGGCCTAACATATTGTTAATAACTTACGGCACTTACCATCACTTTCTAGTACATTGTTAGATACAATACTATACGCCGGTATAAGTCACTGTTTAATAATCTACTAGATTGTGACATCGTAACTTCATACGTTATATAATATCACAAATTACGTATCATGTATATAATTATAACAATATCGCTGACAACCGTTATTACATTCTACAAAGTCATCGCGATTCTAATCTAAATATATTTTTAGAAAGTATAAAACATAATTTTGTCAGCTAAATCAGCAATATTAGCAAATTTAAGTGTCATATCTCGCTTATCGTAAATATATCAATTAATTATAAAAATATCAATTATAATATCAATTAGTGTAAGTAACCAACTTGTGATAAGTTGCAACCAAGTAACGAAACATATCAGAATCTATTGATTCAATTAGTTTGTAAGTTAATATAGTTATATTAAATTTAATACGTATTGATATGTATTTTGTGTATTTTTTGTGTAAGTGTATATACATAACTGATATAGTTTTAGTATGTGTTTCTGTCGTTGTCTTAACTGATTAGGTATGTACCAACAGACACAGCACGGCTGTGACGAATGACCGGGGAAGGCAAATGACCAAACAGATAACTTGATTTCCTCTTCTAAGGCGAAGCATGAAAATATATTTCTACACAAAAAATGAAGGATAAATAGCACGATTGTAACGCTAGAAATGCTTATCAAAGCTTCAAATTTAATCCATAAAATAACTAAAGTGGAATAACTTTGTTAATAGGCAACTCATATTTTCAGCCACTTTGAATTTTGCCTCCAGATAAAATAGTCATAAAAAACTGACGAACTGCATGATCTGATTGTTACTAAAATGAGGACGAAAAGGATAATGAAGGCATGTATTCAAAACTTTGGTTATTTTTAGACTTTGTACAGGCCGTTCATGCGTCCCCGGTCAATCGACACAATTAATATTTTGCAGACTGATCAACAAAAGTCAAAATTAAAAGATAACTAAAATAATTGTACAAGAAAACGTGACGCGCCCGTATGTCAATTGAAAGTGTGTATAAAGTTAAAAAGTGATTATTGTGAATAATATTCGTTAAAAGCTATTATTGTCGTAAAATTGCTAAGGTTCATTATTTGCGGTTCGCACGTATAATATCCGGCATTATTTCAATTACTCAAAAGTGGTACTTTCATTGAATAATTATTTGAGGAACTAGTACCTAGCCTGCAAAGTACAATAGTGTTCGTAGTTGGACTCCACAGCACAAAACTTAATTATTTCGCACAAAATGTTTCATAAATACTTTCAACTGTTAGATATAGAGAGAGGAACTATTTTTGGATCCGGTTAAAATGTGGGTTTGAATAAATACACAATAAAATTATTCAATTAATGTTGAATAATTTTACTGTGTACTGTGAGTCGTTAATTATTTTTGAATGTAATATTAATGCTAATATCTCGTTTGTAATAGAGTTGAGATCAAGGGACCTCTCTCGTACACGTATTTGTAAGTTTAGAGTCAATTTTCGTGTCAAATTCTCCCGAAATTCAATTAATTAGTAGATTGTGAGCACAAAGAGGTAATATTTATTGTATACTTAAGTACGTATTAACTTGCTACGTGTGTTTTGATAAGACTTTTTATTGCTTAGTACGACAAAGCAGTGAAGGTTAAACAGGTAAATTGTACAGCGTCTAGATCGAAGGGTTTTCCATCGGTCAGATTTGAAAAAAAACTGGAGCGAATAAAAAAGTAGGCAGTTATTAAAGTAATTTTTACGTTTAATCTCTCTTTTTACAATAATACAGCCATAAAAAATCTTTGGCAGTCTTTAAGCAGATAGTTTATTTAATCAAAAATGTTTTATGTTTTATTCGATTATTCAATAGCATTTTTATTCAACTATTAAAATATAGGTACTATCAGAACACACGATTGAATATCGCAATGAGTTGCGTTGAGTATTATGTGTACTAATTGTGTGCAATTATTCATATCTGTACTATACTTGTGTACTGTTACTGTATTAGCAATAACCGCCAGTATCGCAGACATATCATTAGCATAAGGATATACAATTTAGTCGTAGTTTTATATAATTATATTTTTTGATATATAAGACTCGTTTACTCATATCCCATGCGTGATGAATATTGTATATTATGATATATTGTACTTATTCGAGTTTACTTTTGAATTTTACAATTATATAGAAATAATCCTTCTTTGAGTATTGTCAGCCTTATTCTCGATATACATACTTCTTTTTTAAATAGCACCACGACCATCAATTAGTACTAAAGCCATGTAGTATCGTTTTAGATTGATCATTAAATCGAATAAAACGAATTGGTGCTACATTGTTTAAAATAAAAAATGCTATATCTTTCACTCTCTCAATGTTGTCCTATAAAGTAAATTTCTAGATCTTATAATTTGTACTTATCCTTCTGTGAGAATCTCATAAACGGTTTTTAATTCGGTCTATGTCTTAGACTAGTATCTTTGTATATTCCTTCTCTTGTAGTCTTAGTAGAATTAACAATTTAAGTGCAAATCTTGCCCTATCTTTCATCTTTGTAACTTAAACGATTGCCTGTTGAGGAACTTCAGAACATCAGAATAAATCCACATCACAATAAAGAAAAGAAGTAAGTACATTATGTCGACTATAACATGAAAAAGAATTACAATCACGAAATATTTACAAAACATACTTATTCCTTTTTTCCTCGGCAGAAAATAAGACAAGACGTTTCCATCTTTTCCAAGAATACGCACAAGAGCCACTGGCGTTTAGCTTTGGCTTGATTATCTATAATAAATAAAATTTAATGTCATCATCATTCTTACTCTATAGTCGATGAAAGTCTAGGTTCCATGTGAAATGTTATCGCAAACTAACAAAATTATCGTAAACAAATATCCGAAAATCACTGCTGCTGCCTCTACTATGAGTAGAGAGTTTTACGGGAACAGCTGTTCCCGTAAAAATCCTGTATTGAGTAGTCTGCACATCAGTCTATGACGAAAGATATACTTACCAAAATTTAAAATGTAATAAATATCGGAAGATAACTTTTAGAAATATTCAGAAATCCTTTAGCAAAAACCATCTGAAAATTAAAATGTTTGAATTAAAATAAAAAAACCTTTTACTTTATTCGAAAAGCTTTGATCGGATTGAATATTTACACAGTCATATACATTGCGCTCTAATATTTTTTTATTTATTATCAAATTTCATGTTTGCTGTAACATTTCCTGTTTAGATCAGTACCCGTCCGTTAGTTCTACACTATCTTTAACGTACTGTTAGGAATTCGCTTCGCTTTTCATTCTAATACTTAAAATATTCTCCATTAGGTCCCCAGATCCATTCTCATCAGACATTTCGTACAAATCATTCAACGATATCTGTATGTCAATAATTATTTATTCAAAATTACTATTCAGAATAAAACATTTATTTGGACTATTTCAATAAATAATTTATTCAATAAATGAGTAATAGACATATCTTAAAAAATATTAATGAATAATAATTATTATTTTCTACTGTATTTATCATAGGTTTGGTTTTTCATTCCAGCGTTAGAAGTATATGTAGTATATTATTATTACCGCGTAAATTATTATAATTATTACATGTAATGATAGGTAGTCGAATAAAACTGTACATATAGCAGTTTGACACCCACAGAAGTACGAGTGATAAGTACCGATTAATATAATTAATAGATTGTTAGCAATATCCATGCTATCATTAGTATACATGTTAGAATTAATAATATAGATCTCTTCTAACTTGTATAAAGGTACGCCATTGAAACGAAACAAAATTACGAATCAATATAATATCTTCTCACCATTCTATGTCGTGGTCTTCTGTAATCAAGGATACACCAGATCAGTTTTTTCCCCTACTTATTATGAATGTATAGTGTAATTCTTGTTGAAGATCCATAAAATAAATAAATAAATACATTCTACTGAGATAAATTAAACTACTATACTACTGGGAACGGGCCTCTTCTCACTTTGAGAAAGGTTAAGCCACACTTTACAACGTTGACCAAGTGCGAGTTAGTCTTCACATATCTTTCAGGAACGTTACGCAGAACTCTCGAATAAGCAGGTTTTCCCCCGATTAATTCTTTCACGGCTCAAATAAAACATATCATAAAATAAATTATCATTGAATATCAATAATATCGTTATAATATCTAGTGATGTGATATTTTGTGTAGAATAAATATAATATATTTAATGCCGTTTACAGGCTTTTATCCCGCTGTAAACGATTATGGGGCGCAATAACCGTTCAACATCAGAATTTATATGGTAGTTAAATATTCTCTTAAATTACGATTCGCACTTTTTGGTAAAATATTTACCTGTTTGGAGTATTATTCTATGGGCTTTTGTCGGATTTCAACTGCCTTATGTATTTTTCTTCAACAAATCATGGCATTTTTCAGAACAACTACTGCTACACCTAAAAAGAGGGAAAGAATATTGTAAAACATCTTAGGATATATCTCCAAACAAAATTTCACAACGTGATTTTTTTTATTAAGTTTGTATTTAAAAAGTATGCCACTTCATTTGGATAAATAGTCTAGTTTGTATATTTTATTTAGTTATCTTGAATGTATTTATATACATGATATGGTGTATCTTTATACATATTCTTTGTTAATATTAAATACTTCTTTTAACGGCAAATATCACTAGCTGCTAAATTCACTTCTAGAATTAGTCAACATCAATATATTAGATCGCGAACACTATTATTCTAAGTTAGATTATCATCATTATTAACGTAGTTTTAGGGCTTTTAGTGTATATTGAATATATTAAACAAATAATCGAATTACCTCAAAAAGTCGATGTGTTAATGTAAAATATTATACTAATATAATTTAATTTAATGTTACCAGAATTGAAAACACACTTTACCTTTGGTTCACATTACACTCAAAAAGATGTAAATTTAATATTAAATCAGTAAATTGTTTAATTATTTGTATATTATAAAAGAATAGCTGTTACGTGCTTAAAAAGCACTTGCACCTTATTAAATTTTGACACCTATAAAAATTTATTTATACTCTTCTGGTAAAATTAAGCTTGTAATATATAGCGCTTTCATTAGGTAGGTTTGAATAATTATCGTTGGTGATTTTAGCTGATATTAATGTATAAACTATGGACATTCTCATCGGTGTTGCTTGTAACTTATTAAAAATATAATTATATTAATCGTCATATAGAAAATCAATAGAGTATTTTGACATAATATATCATCATGTACTCATATTAAATATCTGAGTTCTATAGATTATATTTGAATTATAAAAACAATCATTATTATATAAGATTTAAAAGTAGATACTTATATCATCTCTATATTAAACAGTAGGCGTATCTGTCACTATACATACTCATGCATACATTTTAATATCAATAATAATTATTACTAGATATTAGAAAATTGATAGTTGAACACTTTGGAATGTAAAATAATTAATGTAGATTATTAATATAATTAACAGTTAATTTAATGTTTACTTTTCGTTGTTTAAAATTATTGTAAGTTATGGCTTTTTGAATAGCTATGTAATATATTCGGTTGGTTGTTTAGCAGATGAGAATACAATGAAAAATATGATACTAAATTAATAAATTTTGACGGAATATTAAAATATCTTTCCGAAGTAAACTATCGTATCTTCAGTTTCCATGTTTTGCGAGTTGTATCACATTTGTCAATGTATAATGTAACGTAAAATGTGTTGCGTATCTATTAGTGAATGGTAACGAAATTATAAAATTATTAGTAAATATAAAATAACTTATAACCGTGCATATTCTATTCTAGTTGTATGTAAAGTGGTCAAACTCAAAATCAGTGATCGAATAAAATTGTTACGACAAAAATAATTATTGTTGTTATTTATTTGTATTTTTTCTTACCCGATTTATCACCATCGTCGTCGTCCTAGCGTAAAATCAGTTGCTTCCAAGACATTTCTTTAGAGCTCAGCCAGCAGTCTTTGCACAACTAAAGAAACTATAAACATAAATTTTACAAGCAGTTTTCCATCCAATCGCCACACTTCCAACGTAAACTACGCAAATACAAATCTAGGTTAAACCGATATGGTGTTTCTTGGAAATAAGTGTACATCAACCCTGCTATCCACACTACTATATTTAGAAATATACCTATCAAAGAGTCGTAAAATGCGTTGAAATTTCTATATCGGAATACAATCAACGATTACGTCAAGATTTATATAAATGGGCCCTTACCACGAACCAATGTACCTTTGTACCAACCCACTTACAAACGAAACTCAACGCGATAAATAACCCCGATTTGATTGTTGTTAGTTACCAACTAAACTTTGGCAACTCGGAAATTCAAATAATCACTTTCGAGAAACCATGGTAACTACCTATATACGCCGTTCTGAATTCAAATCAACCAATTACTCCAAGCCATCGATCGATATTACCGTCAGACAAAAACAGACCATATCTCTTTGCCTTACAATTAATTTTTTAATGACACCAATCACTCTCTTTATGCAAAAAGTTTGCCAAATTATTCCATTCGATTTCCAATTTAAATTCTTGAAAATTAAGGCTCATTTCTGGTGTGAAAGCATTTTTAACTAGCAAGCGAAATTCATAAAGTAATTTAAATCTTATTAACAGGGCCATTAGGTATAAATTCGGTTGATGAATAGAAGTTGGGGTTATACTAGCTGCAGGGTGCGGTGAGATTGTTATCAGCAGTAATTAGTCAAATTAGTCGGGGCTACATGTTTTGTATAAATGTGGGGATAGACAGAGGAACGCGGGGGCTGGCACAGGCATGCTTCTACATCCTGATTACAAAGGATTCTGTGATCAAACGTGTATACAGATAAGATGGATTAATTAATCTGATTTTCCGTTAGATAAAACTTCCATAATACTTCAATCTTTTTTTTATTTTAAAAGCATATTAGCATATTGACCGTGCAATAAATTATTACCACTGGCACGTAGACTGAGATAATCATTATTATTATCTGGCGGTACAGTAAAAATGTCTGTCTGTCCGTGTGGTGACGGATTAAGAATACGGATTGTCACCACCCCATATCATCCCACGGGTGTCGTAAGAGCCGACAGAGGGAGCATATTATGCAGAGAACAGCACTGTAAGAGAAGGAAAACTTGATACAAACCCTGTGCCAACCCGTTTGGCCAGCGGGGTATAGTAGGCCAATTCCTCCTTTCAAAGGAGAGGCCTAGTCCAGCAGTGGACTGTTAAAGGCTAATGATGAACAGTAAAAATACAATGTTATTGATTTAATTTAGGTCACAGAATAACATTAAAAAACATTATGACAAGTTTTACAACCAGCTGCGGATGGCAGAGCTATGAGAGTGACTATGACTCTTTTGGTAGTATGATAACCTACTGACACTGCCTTTTGGCAGTGGTTGCGCTGATATCATCGCATTATTGACTTTAAAAAACAGTCAAACACCAGGCGAATATATCAGTTTTAAGGCAGAGATAGCCTAGTGGAGATACCAACGGATTGCAATGCAGAGGGTATCGGGTTCGAATCCACGGCGCGCACCGATGACTTTTCGAAGTGAAGTGCGTATTAAATTGTTGATTATCGCTTGTCCCGTGGCTCAAAAACCAAGTTAAACCGTCGATCCCGGCTGTCATGAAGATCTTTGACAGTCGTTAAGGGGAGCCAGTACCCTCAAATAAACTGATACTGGTCTAAACCATAGACTATCTCTATCCCTTTGGGTTAAGGAGGTCAGACGGCAGTCGCTCTGTGGAAAAGTTGATATTCTGTCATATCTGGTTGGACCAGTAAGCGGACTTCGGGCTCCAAGGCGTGCAAGTCTTGGACGCTAGCGGAATAACGCTAGTGTGATGATGATGACCAGGCGAAGATATCAATAAATGCAAAGATAACATGGTCATCACACTAACGCATACTGCACTTTCAATACACTTCTAAAACTTGTAGCCTTTTTAACCCTTTCTCCAAACGTGGGGTTCCGTATTGAAAACTAAAACACTTGAGTCGAACAAACAAGGATCGATGGTACTTGACTCGACGTTCGTTAGTTCGAGTGCACCCGGGGTTTAGAACGTGTAGGTATACGAAGAGGTATTGAATAATTTGTTATATTTTGATTGGAATAGTTGCTGTTTATTACTATAGTAGTGGATATCTAGTGAAAAGACGTTTGTGTAAATGTTATCAATGCTGGTAGGGGATAAAAAACGAGAACTGCAGTAAAATTTAAGGAAAATAAGTAAGCAGGTACGTTGTGGTAAATGGAAAATCTGACATAAACTAAATATTTCATAGCAGCTTGTTTGAGGTAGATATAATAGGGAAGGAGTAACTATAATGAAACTGCGGATGAGGTCGATTTATTTATTTATTTATTTATTAAACTTTTTGCACATTAAAAATCATGTACATAGGCGGACTTAATGCCAATGGCATCCTCTAACAGTCAACCTAGGGTGATGCAGAGAAGTCAGTTTGTAGGTGCGTTCCGAATTTTAGTAGTTACAATTAATATAATTAATGCAATTAAAAGATATTGTCAGTATATAAATATAATAAAATAAAATATATAAATGTATGTATGTGTATATATTATAACATATATAATAAGATACATGTATATATATAGATACATATTAGAATGTAAAAATATATACATAAATAAATAAAATGTCTCAAGGTGCTGAAGATACTGCCAATTGACCCAAAAATAGTTCACGAACTTTTGCCTTAAAAGAAAGCCGATTTCTATAAAACAAGGTTGGAAAATTCATCATTATCTAACCACATCCTACTAATGGTAACCAGCCAACTGTAACCCTTGGACACCCACCATCCCTGGTATCATAACAGGACAAGCCGGCGGCCATTAGTTCAGAAGGTACGGAACTCTAAGGCAAGAATAACCTATAGTTATAACATAATTACAATAGTTTTTATGTTAGCGGCAACACTTTAGCTTTAAGCGTAATATAATATAGTATAAGTTTCTCTCTCTCGTATTGTCATAGGTTTATTTTCTGAAATAAAAAAAAAAATATTTTTGGGCAGCACTAGAAAGGAATATAGCAGTAAATTTTTGAAATGAAATCTGTGTATCATTCATAAGCTTGGTTTTAAAATCGTTTCTTGAAACATACATTTGCCATTAATTACGTTTCGAGTATCTGCCACATTGCTGCAAGCGAATTTTGTGGCATAAGTGTATTGCAATACCTTTTGCGATTGAAACATTTAATATTCAAAACAATGGTACGTTGTATATAATATAGACTCACGCCTTTATCCCCGAAGGTGTAGGCAGAGGTGTAATACTACACCCATATTTCGCACTGAATTTTTAGGTCCCACGTAAAAGGAGGCGAGCCTATTGACGCAACCGGGCGCAGATCATATGACTCCGTGTTGCTACTGAGAATTTGGAAAAACCCAGTAACACTTTTGCCCGACCCGGGAATCTAATCAGGGACCTCCGATCAGCAGACGCGTACGCTATCCACTGTGACCACGACAGTAGTTGTAGTACGTTTTAATTATATTAATAATTGATAATTTTATATATTACACAAAACACCTCCTTACTCCTTTCAACTATTTCTTTTCAAACATTTTGTGACCACTTATCTTCATAAACAAGAAAAATATATTGATATTTTTATTATTCATCAAATTGTTAAACAAAACCCCATGAAGATTACACAGTGGGGCTTAAAAACACTTGAACCTTTGTATTTAACATCGACGTGGGGTGGCTTGTTAAATTTTCACGGTAGTCCGACCCTCTCTGCTCTGCACCCTTCGGTACAGGCGTACCGGTACTTTTTTGTCCATAATAATTTAATGACTTCATGAGTTATTGATAAGGAACTTACAACGATGGAGTGGCGTGACAATCGTTTGGAAATCGAGTGGTATTGAAGTGTCATCTATTGTTATTTGTTGTTTTATTCAATTAGGAATAGATTCTTGTGTGTTTTTCTGTCATGACAACTTTGCACCAAATTTGGAATAGAATTTGTTGTCGGTTCAAAATTGCTTTGATTTTTTTACGATAAAGATACATCTTTGTAAAATAAGATATTTTTTACAATTATACAGACTATTTTATACACATATCCCATTTTCTTTGTGTAGGTAACGCATAGTGTATTGTATTCCCATTATTTACGAGAAAAATAATCAATCTTTATTTATTTACCAAAGTTTATCGAAATCTTTCAATTCCAAAAATGCTTTTATGTAAATAACACAGCTATATATAAGAATACCCCAAGTAACAAAGTTCTCCTGTAGTGCACAGTTTACAGGCTCACAGCACTAGTAACTCTCTCTTAGTGGTTCCAGGTTTTACTACCAAGCTTATAACTGGCTACACGCAGTTCGTTTGGGTTTGTAGTATACCTGTTCTTATAAGTTGACTTATAGTCATGTATAGAACGAAACTATAGGCGCAGTAAAGGCTAAGATGGCCTATAAAAGTCTTGCATAGGTGTAAATACACTTGAGAAATCTTGTTCCAGTAAGTTACACTTATAATCGCCTACAAGATGTAATTATAAATCCGCTATGAGTGTCATACGCCAGTAATAGTAATTTGTAGAACTAAATGCACTTAGAACCATTTGCATTTGTTACTTGACCTTATAGGGGAGTATAAGTCAACTTTATGTGCCAATTATGAGTGAATTAGTTCCACAGTGGTTTCTTCTAAGAGTAAGTATACTTTGTAATATTGTGGACTCTCGAATGCTGTTATAGTCTTAATTTCTGTATAAAGGTTTCTTGTAAAACCATTAGAGTCCAAAGATATCTTCGTGAAGTCCATATAGGAAGACAATTGCTTTTAATATTTATCGCATCTTCACGGCCATTTTGGTGTCTATTGACACACAATATGGCGTCACAACATGGGGCGATAATTCTGTTAGGACTAATATTATTTTTAAACACAGCTTAGTTAATACGCCCTGTTCAAAAGGCGAACAAAAATTGAGATGTAAAACACAATATACTTCAGCGAAAATACTAACGCGTTTGCCGTGCAAACGTTTATACACGTATAGTATTACGTGCGAAATACTTGTTAATACATTTTATTTATAATAGATGAACTTACCTTTTACTTTTATTATATTTTTCCACAACCTAGAACACAATACAACAGAAATTCACAAATGTTTGAAGTAGCTAGTAATAGAAGCGCGGAGTACGTTACACGCGTGCCTGGTTCTATTAAATGCTCATAGTGAGCTTCACAGGAGCAAATGGTTCTGCGTAGTTCAGCCATAAGTGTATTATTGCTGTAAGTGGTGCTCGAGAAGTCTACTATGAGTGCTTTATTAGCAAAAGTACGCGTATAAAATGGGGCCTTTTCCGTGGTTGTAAACTTCTACTAGCCTGTTATAGTCCTGGCCCCGGAACCACTACAAGACTACATTTTGTTACTTGGGACTAAATAATTACGATAGCGGAGAAGTATAGCTTCATATCCCAATATCATATCTACCTATAGCAACAACAAAAAAGCCGTTACAAAGTAAAGGCATGTCACGTCCAACGAAAACGTAAGGTATAAAGTACTTCGGCTTACGATAGAACTTCGCCCTAACTCGGCTTTACAACTTACACAAACTTACAAAATTTAGTTTTACGCTCAGCTTTCGCTTTTATTAGATACTAGAGGACGGCAGCAGCTACGCCTGCATTTTTTTAATTTACCCGTTTTGGCCGATCTCGTGGGATTTTCGGGAAATCCCTTCTTAGTGCACCCCTACGGTCCCCAAGGAACATACATGCCAAATTTCAGCTTCCTGCGCCCAATAGTTTCGGCTGTAGCGTGTCTGTCAGTCAGTCAGCAACGCAAGGATTTTATATAATATGATATATAAACGACTTTATAGGTAGTGTCAAGATTGATGCAAGGTAGGGAATTATATAATGACTAGCTTTTGTCCGCTGCTACGCACGCGTCAATTTCGTTAAGATAAAATGTTTTGTACGAACTCTCGTACACTCCTCAAGGAACATACATGCCAAATTTCACCTACTTGCGCCAAGTAGTTTCGGCTGTAGCGTGTCTGTCAGTCAGTAAGTAACGCAAGGATTTTATATATGCAGATGAAAGCGATTCGATTGAAAAATAAAAGGTTTTACACAAACTTGTACTCTCTTTACTACCCTCTTAGGGGAAGAATTTCCAAAATGAATGTCTTTGTGTTCGCTAACGTCATTTGCGGATCCAATAAACAAAGTATGAAGTTAATCCCTTGAAGTATTAAAGGGGTTTCATATAAATAACTCTAACTCCCCTTTTCATCCACTTAGGGTAAGATTTACCAAAAAGTCTTTCGTATTGTTCACTTACTTCATTTGAGTTGTTAAATAGTTTATTTATCTGCTGTATACATACAATTCTTGTGTTACTGACTGACTGACAGTGCATAGCCGAAACTACTAGGTGCTAGTTGTAAGAAGCGGTTTGGCATGTATTTTCTTGGATGGGGTGCACTAAGAAGGGATTTCCCGATACGGGATAGGACAGAAAAGGTTACATAACGTAAACATAACATCACGCCTTTATCCCCGAAGGGGTAGACAGAGGTGTATTATGCAACCACACTTCACGAGTTATGTTTCGGTAGGTACCAATGTAATATGAGCGAGCCTATTGCCATCTACCGGGCACATTATTAAGCGAGCGACAATTAACATTTTAATGCACACATAACTTCGAAAAGTCAGAGGTGTGCCCGGGGTAACTGGGGTTCGAACCCGTTACGTACACCACTGGGCTGTAGCAGAAAAGGTTAATTATTTTTAAAATGTGCGGGCGTAGTTGCGGGCCTCCTCTAGTTAATATATACTTATTCCTTATTGACAGTTTATATTACATACGTATATAATTTTCAATCAAAATATCGATTCACATACACTCACGCAGCGGGAGTGTAAGCGACTGCTACGCCGCTGGTCGCGGGTTCGATTCCCGCTCAAGTCAAACATTTGTGTGCATGAACATGGATGTTTGTCTTGGTCTGGGTGTTTCTATGTATAATATGTATGTATTTACAAAAAACTTATATATTCTCTAGTCTCTACTCTTATATTATCTAGTACCCATAGTACAAGCTCTGCTTAGTTTGGGACTAGATGGTGCTGTGTGAATGTGGTAGAATATTATATTATATTATTATATATATTACATTATATTTTGAAATGAAATACGTTAAAAGGACTGCCATCTCCGTTCTGTCATTTAGTTCCTGAATGACGGGCACACAGATTACTTAAAAACTTTGTTAAAAAGTTATTTATTTTACTATTTACAAGTTCATTCAGTCAGACCACTTATGAAGGCAAATAAAGTGAAACTGTAACGACAGCTGTGTATAAAAATATGAATTGAACCCGCAATACGATTTTCCAAAAGGCAATATAGTCAATTAACCAAACTATTCATAGCTTTGTATTCAGAAAAATCGCACCCAACAAGCTCTGCAGCTTTTGAATTTCAGGTAAAATCCTATTACGAAACAAAGCTACCAGGAAATTAGCCTTCGTTAAAACCTTATTCAAAGCTTCGTAGCACTCTGTAGCGGGTAGTTGCGTCATCAGCGTAGCGTTGTAGCTGATTGCGTGACGTAGACAACTTGCTACGACAGTGAAAAATATTATCCATTACGTTTTTGCTTTAACATTGGAGAATGACGATGAAGATTGTGACTTTGTGACCTTTTATAAGGAACTGAGGTTTATTTTTTGAAAAACGTGAATAGGCTAAAAATTAAATAAATATATCTCAAAAGCCTACGATGACTAAATAAATTAAAATGTAATGACTTGGTACTGTCCACTGCTTTGAAAAGTATAATAA
This sequence comes from Euclidia mi, assembly GCA_944739405.2. Lineage (NCBI taxonomy): Eukaryota > Metazoa > Arthropoda > Insecta > Lepidoptera > Erebidae > Euclidia > Euclidia mi. The sequence continues at coordinate 110,548,463 of OX123186.2, read as the reverse complement.
AAGGCATTTAGCCGTACTCTTGAGAGAAAACACACAAATCAATCGGCTAACCTTAGTGCATTATTTGAATTGTGTAGGTACTATATACCTACTCGTCCCATTGTAAGCGCCTGATATTATAATTGCTTTAGTGGCCTGCATCTAGTAACCATTTTTGTATAGGCACTTATTTTCCTTAAAAATACAGTGCTTATATGTCATGTTTAGTGAAGATACAGATACTGCCCACTTCACAAAAACAATAAGTGCAAGATATAGGTTCATTTGTCTTGTCATATCATGCTTATAAATTCTATTCTCTAACCTTAAGGAAAAACAGCCAAAATACTTCTAGTTCCTAATCAATCTTTACACTGTTTTAAGACAGTAGCTATTCACCCTGTTAAAAAGAAAGTAGTTGGTCATTTGAAACCACCGAGATTGCAACAAACAAGCAAGTTTTCATAATGTAGGAAAGTATTTTACCATTCTTCGTAAGGTAATGTTCTAATGAGTTGACTTTGTAAAAGAAACGCGACGACCCTTTACGTTCAAGATAGAGCAAAATCGAGAAGGCGGACAAGGAGAGCCGACCCCAGATAATGTGATAAGGTGAAGGAAAGAAGAAGACTCTTTACGTTCATGCCTTTATAGCAAAAAGTTTTTATAGCGTTCGTTAATGAACCAGCAGTTTATAGGATGACTTAACTATAAAATGTGTACCTAGTTAGCTACTGTCTAATTTTAAATTATTATTTGTATTACTTAAATATAGATAAGCGAAACGGCAAGCGATAATTAACAATTTAATACACACATAACTTCAAAAAGTCATTGGTGTGCGCCGTGGATTTGAGCTCGAGACCCTCTGCGTAGAAGTCCGTCGTTCTCTCCACTAGGCTATCGCTGCTCACATTTTCCTTATCAGTCTTTTATTAAAAAATTAATCACCAACCACAACATTGCGACACAATTTAATAAAAATGTCTCCGGGGTGAACTATTAACGAACAATTAAAGTGCTTACAACAAGTCTGCCAGATGCCAACCCTGTAAATCTTCATAGCCCACTACCGACGAAAATAGAAGGGACTTTTTTCTTTTAAGAGTTGTATTGTAGCCAGACACAGGCAAATAAAGTTTAATTAAGATGAAAGTATTCTTATACTGTGGTTTGAAAATTCTTTTTGTGATTATAAATTATGACGGCTGTTTTAATTTTCTCTTAGACAATTGGGGGCAAACTTAATTACTTATGAATACCGTGTAAGAGATCAGTGAATAAAATAAAGAAAGTATAATAATATAACAATAAGCTACTCAGGTACATACAAAATACCATGCACAGCAGTGGGTCAGTATATAACACGGCTGATGATGAATACTCTACGAAATACATAGAACATCTAGTCCCAAACTATGCAGAACTGTGAATTTCAGTCTCACAGATCATATGTCTCGAGTCTCTAGCTTAAATAGTCGGTATTCCTTGATTCCACTGTAAATAATATTATAAGTATAGTGGAGAAATGCCATTTATTTGCTTACTGTTTCCAATTTTGATTTAACTTGGTTCCCATGATTAAACTGGAACCCCAGACAAAGACGCAGATGACCAGCTCCTTTAATTTTCTCCACCGAAAACTACAAACAAACGAAACCACTATTTCACCTAGTATCTATGTAAATAGACTTACCCTTCCTCAAAAGGTTTAGTGTATAAGCCTTCAACTATTCATTCAACGAGAACAAAACTACCCCAAAATATTATACACACACACACACATACATAGTACCAGTATCATACACTTATAGTAGTGTGGGTGTGGCGTGGCGCGTCGCACCTGCGATCGATCGTACCTGCCGTTGCCATGGCAACCTCGCTACCGCCCATGGAGACAGGCGCTAGTGCGAGCGGGTAGCGGACACCGCTCGCTCTCCGAGATTTGGACATACGCGCTTGGTTCGAGTTTATTGTAAAATAACTATGAATTAATATTCTCTTGTACGAATTATTGGGTGTACAAATGTTATACATTGAAGTTTAATTACAGTTTACGGATGTTAGTCGATATATATTGGTTTTACTGAGATTGTATTTAAACCGAATGTTCTAGAACCTACATTATATATTAAGTATAATCCGAAGCTTTGGTTACTTTATAGGAATAGCGCATAGGGTAGAGGTGTCATTTCTCGCTGTCATTAGTGTAGATTTTTCATCTACTGGTGGAACTATTTAGACAGAATGAGCTCATACTGTCATGATGTGCCCCTTATTATGTTGTCTCAGATTATTTTCGTATTTCGTATCCTACGGTCGCAGCCGGTTTGCCCTACGGTAAAACTTTATAATTTTTTATACACAATTTCGCGATATTCATTTGTTTACCTACTTCGCTTAAATAAAAAGCTGTATAATACTTAAAGGACAGTTTTTCAGCGGCTAATCTAAAACAGGAATAGAAAAAACATCTTGTACTCCAAACGCATTAATAATTGAGAATTTTTAATCCACTTAATGTTCTTGTTCTCAATTAATTGAAACGGCCTTTGTTTTAATATATAATCAAATCGTTGTTTGATGCGAAGGTTTTAATTAGCCCCGGATTTTCCTTATTCCATCTTATTAGAAATTAATTAGAGTACTGCTTTAGGCAGGAGGAAACATCCTTAAGAAACGAAATGGTGGAAAATTGTTAAGTATACTTTAAAGGTATATAATAAGTTTAGCACTTACTTCGGTTAAAGCTTGTTATTTTATGAACTTATCGAATAATTATGAATGCTTCGTTGGCTCACGTGTTCTAGAGAGATTTATAGAAGCTTCGAATTTAGTTGCGAGGTTTCAAAGTTTACTTTGACATTAATTTATTTCCGTCGACAAACTTATATAGTGCCCTGAGTAGCGAGGCTAAGGAAGCAATGGACAGGACTAATAACTCGAAGAACCGATGGCCGTTGGGACAAGCGGGATCTGAAGCGGCGGCCACGCAACGTACGTCGTAGCAGAGGTAGGCCTCCCACAAGGTGTACTGAAGATTTGGTTAAGATCGCGGGAAGCTGTTAAATGCGGGCCAATCAAGATCGGTCCGTGTGGAGAGGCTTAGGGAGGGCCTATGTCCAGCAGGGGACGTCTCTAGGCTGACATGAACAAACTTATTCGGTTTCTGGCCTCTGATATACTACATACTACCTTTTCTAAGTGATATTTGAATTCGTTTATTGAATGGAGATTTGGGATGAACGATAGGGAGACAATTGAAGCGTAAGAAGTTTGAAACACTATTATAACTAGTCGAACCCGCGATTATACCCATGTTATTTAAAGATATTGCTTCTCACCGATGTTATAATGATGTATAGCTTATAGCCCTCCTCAATAAATGTGCCATCCAATAAAAAAAAAAATATGATGTTATCAAACAAGTAGTTTCTGACATTAGCGCGTTCAACCACATAACGTCACAACCAAACAAACAAACGGTTATGATTTATAATATTAGTATAGATGTATGCACGATTATATGTATTGGATGATGTCTCTAAATAAGACACAAAAAATAAGTTCTAAATTTAATAATGTACTGTATTTTGGTGTGCAATAAAGTAATTATCTATCTATCTATCTAAATATTTAACATAACATTTATGGACCATACCTACAGTGTTCTTAGTGTCCGTATACGCAGCAGGACCCTACGTTTAATTCGATTGAAAGTTAACTTTTTACGTGCGTGGTATTTAGTACTTTTCGAATTGTATAAGTAAAAAAATAGTACCATCATTGCTACAGCGAAATCTTGAGTTATTACCCAGCAGGACCCTCCGCTGTTTGAAGGTTTTCAGACCAATACTATATGTCACCGTTTAGCAATGTATTAGTACCTTTAAAATACCTTGGTTTCATTTTAATATCATTATTAGTTTATGAGGAAAGCGCCCGCAAAACTTTTATCATGCCAGCAGGACCCTTTTTTGTTTTGACGCTTTCGGTCCCGACGGTCATATTTCTTATTAGCATATCAATAGTACTTTTCAAATAACCTTACGAGTAATTTAAATGTTTTGTATTATAGCAGAAAAATTGTTTTAAAACTTTAAGTATTTTTTCAACGACTTAACGTTTAGTTTGGCCGATGTATGAGCTTTCATTACTTTTAGTATGGTGGCGTTAATCAAAGAGATTTTTATTAATTTAAACCGGTCTTTTTAGATGTACTTATATATTTTATTTTTATGAACACAATTTAATAAATATCCGTTATGATATGATTATTATTTATTTTGCATCTACCCTCAATTTTAATAATATTAAAGAGCCATAAAAATAATGGCATCATTGAAATATTATCTATAATCTTAAGGTCATCGTGAAAAAAGTTTTAAATCAAAATGCCTGTTAAACTACAAAGTATTTGATTTAAACGTAAGGTTATTTGAAAAGTACTATTAAAATGCTAATAAGAAATATGACTGTCGGGGCAGAAAGCATTAAAACAAAAAAGGGTCCTGCTGGCATGATAAAAGTTTTGCAGGCGCTTTCCTCATAAACTAATGATTATATTTAAATGAAACCAAGGTATTTTAAAGGTACTAATACATCGCTAAACGGTGACATATACTATTGGTCTGAAAACCTTCAAACAACGGAGGGTCCTGCTGGGTAATAATTCAAGATTTCACTGTAGTAATGAAGGTCCTATTTTTTACTTATACAACGAAAAGTACTAAATACCACGCACGTAAAAAGTTAACTTTCAATCGAATTAAACGTAGGGTCCTGCTGCGTGTATGGACACGTGTTCTTACCATCAGATGGTCGCACTGAGACAAGTAACTGAATTTAAATAAATATCTTATTCCCTCCACAAACAGACTTGAAGCTATTTTCAAATTTTAGTGCAGTTTCGTTCGATCGTAAAATGTTCTAGCCCAAAACTATAACCGTAAAACTCGGAACACCGCTACCCGCTCGCAGTATGACCCGAGTTTCCCCTGGGGGTAGACAGAACGTATCACATGAGATACATAATTAAGTTGCAAGTGTCGGACGGTCGGACAGACGCTTTTTATTATATTACCAGGGCACACCTCTGCGTGCTAGCTAAGTGAAAAGGGGTCTAAAAATTTCAGATTTAAAAGCTTTTTTAAACCCGTAGGGTGTTCAGCACTAAATAGGTATCGCCGCGGAGAGTCTGACGCAAAATTGTTTAATCAATTGCGTAGTATTTAGTTCTAATGTCTACTTATGGTACGTAGGTACCTACCAATTATTTGATTAGTATGATTCATATTTGATATTTGGTTTTTCGGCAAACTACGGCCGCTAGTTAGTAAAGCCGCCATACACGCTACGGTTTATCGGAGAGGTTTACCTGTGCAGGTATACCTGCGCAGTTATAACGGAGCGTGTGGGAATACACCTGTGCAGTTTTATGTACATATTTGACCTGCGCAGGTAAACCTGCACAGGTAACCTCTCCGGTAGACCATAGCATGTATGGCCTACATAACGGTTGTTTCTACCTAGCCCGACGGCAAAAGGCGTGAGTATGTCTGTGAAAGGGCGTAAAGGTAGTAAAGGCAGTCAGTTACCGAACTGACTGACTGACAGATAAATAAAGCACAACCAAAAGTATTGGGCGCAAGATGAAATTTGGCATGTAATATTCCTGGGGACCGTAGAGATGCACTACGAATGGGTTTTCCGAAATTCCCAAGGGATCAGGAAGAAACGGTTTGATTAAAATAAAATGTGTGGGCATAGCTGCGGGCATCGTATAGTTAAAGATAAAATACGTCTTCGTTGTTATTCATCTAAGCAATGTTCATTGGAACGTAGTCACGCGAGATATCCGTGTAATGAACACAAGCTTTGTGTTGCAATTAAGAGCGTTCACGCCGCAGGGCCTTTTATACAGGCTTTCAAGTTCCATATCTTGTTATTAAGAAACTTAAATGCAGTCAATTTATTAATTATATACTTACTTGGTGGGATAACGGATTAAGAATACAAAATGCAACTACCCCATTTCATTCCGTGAGTATGATAAGCGGTGACTTAAGAAAACGCATTTTTTTTATTTATTTTTTTATCGTAGATAGGCGGCAAACGAGCAGACGGATCGCCTGATGGTAAGCAATTACCGCCGCCCATGGACACAAGCAACACCACAGAAGTCACAAGTGCGTTGCCGCCCCTTGGGGTTGGGAAAAGGGATAGGATGAGGAGTGGGATGAGGGAAAAGGAAAAGGGGATAGGGCCTCCGGCACTCTCACTCTCCGAACGAAACGCAACAGTTTAGGTACTGTTACTTTACGTAGATTTTCTGTGAGACGGTAGTACTTCCCCGGTCGAGCCGGCCTATTCATGCTGAAATTAGCAATGCTCTACTACCGTAAATAGTAACTTTGTGCAGCCACGGAAATCACGACTTCAAACCTTGTATCAACCTCATCATCAGCCTTTAACAGTCCACTGCTGGATTAGGCCTCTCCTTTGAAAGGAGGAATTGGCCCACTATACCACGCTGGCCAAGCGGGTTGGTATAGGGTTTGTATCAAGTTTTCCTTCTCTTACAGTGCTGTTCTCTGCATGATATGCTCCCTCTGTCGGCTCTTACGACACCCATGGGATGATATGGGGTGGTGACAATTCGTATTCTTAATCCGTCACCGCACGGACATGTATCAACCTGTCTGGACAGAAATCCTGCAATTGAATCAGAAAGCTACTATAAAGCTAGTGAATAAAGGCCTAAGTCCAACAGTGGACTGTTTTATGCTGCATAGGATATTGTCTATAATAAACCATGGGGATAGGCTTACGCTTGTTTAACTCACGATTATTTTCTTTTAGGTATGACCCTTTAATATGTAAATTTGTTAAATTCTCGATTTGATAAGGGACATGTTAAGTGGAGATGCCTCGTAAACACATGATTTTGCAGGATTTGGATATTTTTATGATTTGTTGAATGTAGTTTAACATGATTTATCCCTGATCATATCATTGTTCACTTGTCGCCTTCAAAAAAATATTTAACCTAATGGTTGCTGATACTGATCTATACTACTGAGCTAGGATTTTTTTATTGTAGTATTCGCATGTTTTGTTGTATTTTTTGTCTTTCATTTATTTCCAATCAGTGACGCAAAGTGATTTGGCTGTGTCAGCAATCCTGGTACCACAAATTGTGAAATTAAGATTCTGTTTTCAAAAGAATTGCACGTGTTTCTTCCAGGCTGGTTGTAAAAAAAAGAATTGACGTTCATAAGCGTTGCTTTTGTAACCTATATGAATAAATGAGTTTGAATTTGAAACGTTCATTTCGGTGAACAAAGAGAAAAGGAAAGAAATTCTCGACTAAAAAAGATCATTAGCATATAGTTGGCAATTCGCAAGTCCCATGCTTTTTTTCTTGCAAAACGATAGTTTGTATAAAGCAGCTGCAAATTTACTTTAAGGTAAGTTTATTATCAAGTAATGTTACTTGTTGCTATAGTCCTCTTTGTTTGATAAGCAATATAAAATGTTTGATGGTATTACTAGTTGTTGCCTGAGGCTATCTCGAGCGGCCCCGATGGATCGATGCACATTATGCAATTTTATCCTATTTAATTATATCCTGCTAAACGGTGAAGGAAAATATCGTGAGAAATACCTACCAATATGTCTGAAAGTTTTTCATAATGTTTATGTGAAGTCATTCAAACCTTACTTGATCTCCATGGTGAACTATTGTTACCTAAATCATCTCACAGAGAAAAGATGCCCATGCCCACCAGTAAGACAGTTTGTATAAGGGCTGATATGTTTATTATTAAAATCGTGAGGCAGAGGTGAAACAATAGTTATTTGTGCAACAAGAGAGCAAAGTTGTTTTTTGTTCCGAGTGCTGATTTTGAGTCCCGAGCAAGCGAAGGATTCTATGATTGAGTCACGAGCGTAGCTAGTGAATCAAAGTTAGAATCCTGAGTGTGGTGAGGGACTCAACAGCACGAGATACAAAAAACTTTGATCTCATGTAGCACACATAACTTTTCACCACAGCAGTGAGAACAAATATTACTTAGGAGACATAGAAATGAACAGGAATAGATTGAATTCTGCATAATCACTTGTTGATTTAACTCTTCTGGTGTTAAAGTACAGTCATCATCGCTAGTTTCACTCATCTTTTTAGATTATTTTATATATAATATAATTTAACACGTTACGCTATACCTGCTGTATCAGCATCAGCGAAATTTTTATTCCCGCTACTTTTTTAAATCGCGTTTTAATACCGCGTCCCGTTTTCAAAAGTATCATTGTTGTAATTCTAAATAGAAATGTATTGGTTAAATACTAATTTTATACTATTAATTAGACTTATTTTTATTAAAATCCAATAATAAATTAAACATGTAAACAATAACATATAAAAAAAAGTAATTTCTTTATTACAAATATCTTTTTTTTTTTGCGTTGCCGTAGGTGTTTTCTTTATGGTCGAATTCCAAAATCGAATTTCGAATTCGAAGGGGTTTGTTTTTTCACTCACTTTTTATATGCATGTGAAAGAGACAGAGCACAGTAAAATTCGAATGTTTCAAATTTATGGCTGAACAATGTCAATTCGTGACACTGAATATTGGAAAATTAAAAAGCTACTTTGCCTCACGCTCGAATCAAAATCGCGTTTTGTTCACTGTTGTCTCGCAGCAAAAGCGGCATGTTTGAGCTGCTGTGGTGAAAAGGTATTTTCTGATCAAGTAAATAGTTCCAGCGAATGAGTGAAGAAAGAATGACGAATCAGATTTATAAGGCAAATGTGTGTGGGCAATTCGGTCGCAGCAGACCTCGTCGGACATTCCTCGTCCAAATTGGGGACGTCCTAAAAACGGCAAGGTCCGCAGTACCTGAAACCGGCGAGCACGTATGAAAAAAGTAATGAGTGTAGAGGAAGCGCGTGAGGTTTGTAAGGATAGAAGCAAGTGGCGTTCTGTTGTCTCTGCCTACCCCGACGGGAAAAAGGCGTGAGTATATCTATGTATGTATGTGTAAATAGTTCCAATGAGACCAACCTAACACATGAAACCGGTACCTATATTAGATAGTATTGTATAAGTATAGTAGTGTTACAAATTATACTCCTAATCACTTGTAGTGTAGTTTCAGCCAAAATTGAACAAACGAAGTTCCTCAGGCGTGCTTCTGAATGTCTTTGTTAATTTCATGTGATAAAATAAACATTATTCTACGTATATTATTACAAATTAAAGGATGTTGCTCTTGATTGCGGTGCGAAGTTTTATCTATTCTGAATTTATAAAGCTGAATTGTTACTTTATTTCCTTAAATCGCTAATCTCAGGAATCGTCTGTTTCAGCCACTTCTAGTTTTCTGTTTAGTCTTTTTTTTTATTATAGACTCACGCCTGTATCCCCGAAGGGGTAGGCAGGAGTGTAATATTTCACCCACATTTCGCCATGAATTTTTAGGTTCCACGTAATATGGGGCGAGCCTATAGCCGTACCGGGCACATTACCAGACTCCGTTCTGCTACTGAGAACTTTCCTGACGGAAAAACCCAATAACACTTTGCCCGACCCGGGAATTGAACCCGAGGCCTCCCAATCCCACGCGCACATTTATGCGAGACCAACGAGGCAGTTTTTTTATGAATTTTATATTAATTGTTCCCAAGGCAAGACTATACGGGTCGCATGTCGCATTGTCAAAACATTATCAGATCTCATGTAGAGCTAAGCTTCTAAAGCTCGTTTCCAATATACTAGAAATAGATATTTGATATAAGCTTCATACAGCATTTGTCAAATATCTTTCTCTAGTAACGAAATCCGTCGCTAGATAGAATATTGGAAAAGGAGGAACTATACAAGCCGTAACTTTACAAACTCTACAGTTATTTATTTTACTTTCAGCCTTTAGCGTCCAACTGCAGAGCAAAGGCCTCCCTCTCCTTCTTCCACAGGTCTCTATTTTGTGCCAGCACAGGCCAGTCCTTCCTATACGAGTACAGTTCGTCCTGCCATCGTCGTCTCGGCCTTCCACGCTGTCGCCTAGCACTCTACAGTAATAGTCAAAATATATTATGTAGATTGGCAGTTACCACACGTACCGCAATGTAACATAATATTTATATATTACATAAATTATAAACAGTTGAAAATTGTAATTTCAATGTTTTCAATGTCTACTTATTGCGTTCGATTTCTTATTATTTCTCAATAATTGTATTGTGTTGTGTATCGAACGCCGTTATGGCTATATCATCTACCAAAAGCGGGGTAGTAGTCTTTGAAGCAAATTTAAAAAAATCCACACAGTATATCGATTTCTATGCACCTTTGTAAATGAATAACGAACAGTAGAGTCCCCCGTGAGAAGCGACACCTGCTGGCGAATATTAATTATAATACACCCTACGTGGCTCAGTCTGTTTGCTTACAATACGTAGACTATTTCTTAGGATGGTGACAATGAATGTTGTGGAAATAATCTTCATTTCAACATTACTTTACGATAGGAGTAGGGCATACTGCATTGTGGAAGAGGTAGGCACAACTATTACAAAAACACGACCAACGGACAAAATTTACACCCAGACTCGAAACAACCATTTATAGATCATACAAACTTTAGTTTCCTGTGGGGGTCGAACCCACAGACTCTCGACGCACTAAAGAGATAAAAAAATATTATTATTGTTGTATACTTAATGGCAGCAGCGATAGTCTAGTGAAGAGACCGACAGACTGCTACGTAGAGGGTATCGGGTTCGAATCCACGGCGCGCACCAATGACTTTTCGAAGTTATGTGTGTATTAAATTGTTAATTATCGCTTGCTTAGCGGTGAAGTAAAACATGGTGAGGCAACGTGCATGAGAATAATGCGGGAATTGAAAGCCTCGACTTCTTGAGAGTTCTCCACAATGTTTTAGAAAGACATGTGAACTCTGCCAACCCACACTAGGCCAGCGAGGTGGACTATGGCCTTACCCTTCTCATAGTGAGAAAAGGCCCGTGCCCAGCAGTGGGACTGTATATATACAGGGCTGATGATAATACTTCAATGTATCTGAATGCCTATACAAAGTTCGTGCAACTGAGTCTGTCTTTTTTCTATAGGTGACGTATAGCACCAGGTACGTAGGTATATCAAGCTGTCAAGGTACGTTTACGGAAGGATACAGTTAGTTCACCCATTGGAGTAGATATCGAGAAGCTGTGTTCTTTGAGGCGTCAAATGAGCAATCTAATACTAATATATAAAGCTGAAGAGTTTGTTTGCTTGCTGGAACGCGCTAATCTCAGGAACTACTGGTCCGATTTTAAAAATTCTTTCAGTTTTAAATAGCTCATTTATCGAGAAAGGCTATAAGCTATTTATCATCACGCTATAAGCCACGGGGGCGAAGCAGTAGCCCTAAATGACGCGGGTGTAACCACGGTAAAATGGTAAAACGGCGCAATGGTAAAATGGTCGCCTCTCCACCGGCGGTTCCCGCCGTGTGTACCTACACGGGACAACGTATTGTGAGATACTGAGATTAGTCCTATGCGGCCTAAGTTTATATGTATTTACTATCTCATTCTTGTGAAGTCGCCTACGACACGGACTTATTTATGAAGCGGGAGGCGCATTTTTTCCTACTTAAGTTTATCAAAATTACTATGACTTAACATAACATAACATAACTTCACGCCATTTTTCTCCGAAGGGGTAGGCGGAGGTGTATCACACGCCCACACTTCGCCAGTTATGTTTCGGTCCCAAATGTAATAGGGGGCGAGCCTATTGCCATCTATCGGGCACATTTTAACGCACACATAACTTCGAAAAGTCAGAGGTGTGTGCCTGGGGTAACTCGGGATCAAACCCGAGACCATCGTCTCGCCAGTCCGTTACGTACACCTCGGGACTATAGTCGCTTCAACTTTTAAGACTTCTACCTAAATAATAATAATATTCTACCATATTCACATAACACCATCTAGTACCAAATTAAGCAGAGCTTGTACTATGGGTACTAGACAATGGATAAACATACACATATACTTTTTTTTGTGAATACATACATATTATACATAAAAACACCCAGACCAAGACAAACATCCATGTTCACGCACACAAATGTTTGACTTGAGCGGGAATCGAACCCGCGACCTTCGGCGTAGCAGTCGCTTACACTCCCGCTGCGGCGATCGTCTAAAAAAAACTTATTAAACACAGAACCAGCAAGACAATCTACATATATCACCACCGGTGTCCGATATACATTGTCCGTTTTGCTGACCTCAAGCTAAATCTGCAACTGATATATTATTCGACCCTTGCGTTGTGCCCGATCGATACGCGCGGAACATTCGCGAAACAAGTTGGGTTGTCAGAAACGTTGTCCATTCGCTGTATAAACCATGAATATTTCATCCTAAAATAATACAGTGGTTTGAGGAGAACCGAAGTTTGCAGAAGAGTACAGAAAGGTAATTTTGAATTCTAACCGTTTTACGCTTTTACCGATTCCTACATCAAAACGACTTTTCAATAGATCGGTGTGGATGACGTGAGTAACAAGCAATCGACTTCATTTACATTAAAAATAAAGATTCGATTTCTAGAAGCTTTGGACGACCTGGTGGAGTAGCGAGAGTGCAAACGGCTGCCAGGCCGAAGGTAAGGTAAACGGCCCAATAGCCGTGAAATTCTGAACTTCGCTGACTTTGCAGGTCTGCTATGTTAAGGTTAAAAGACTAACAAAAATGAAATTTACGAAAGTTTATAGACAATTTATTCTTGCTTTCGTGTAATTTTATAGTTTTTGATATATATGACTGTAAGAATACTTTAATTTAAATTTAGTTAGAAAAGATCCATTTGTACCAGTATCTGGTAGATTTGTCCTAGTAAACGGTAGATTGTCCCAGATACCGGCAAATTTTAAGGGCGAATTTGAACCCTATTTGCTTAATGTTAAGGTTTATTATATTTGAACTTTTTATTTATAAACATTGTGTAATGTAATTGTTATGTATTTAAAGGGGCCAAAGAAAAGATATTTATTTTTATTAAAATGTATTTCAAAGTATATCACAAGCCAGAATTAAAATTGTCGTAATACTAAATTTATATCTTTTAAACTTTTCTCTAAAATAAACTAAAACAAACAAAAGTATACCCACGTCACATTATTTTTGAGCTTTTTAAATTACTGTAAGAAGTGACTTCTTACAGTAATTTTCATTGGATTAAAGTTAAACAACGAAATTGTTTTTTAGGATTCTAAACACCGATCAAATCCTACCGTATAAATCAATTTAATAACAGGTACTTACAAGAAAATATCGTATGCGATTGGTTTAATTACAATTTACGTACAATTTATAGCTTCGCAAGGCCCTTTCTTTAATAGAACAACTCACGCACTAGGGATAAATCCTGTGTCGCGGGAGTCTTTACCAATATACTGCAATATACAGCAAACGGGCACGATGAACACCCAGTATTGAACCCACAATACTATGCAAGTGCAAAGCGGCGAGGTGGCCTCTTAAACCACGACGCCAACCGTGCAGTCAGCTCAACAACCACTCTTTTTCTTTGCCGAAACGTGGTCTCCTCTCTAAGACTTGTCTGCTCCATCGATCGTCGGTCCTTCGGCAGACGTGGCCAGCTCATTGCCAATTCAGACTGCTTATACGGCGAGCTATGTTGGTGACTCCAGTTCTCTTCCTGATGACCTCGTTGCAAATTCTATCCTTTAGAGAGACTCCGAATATAGCTCGATCCATAGCACGCTGAGTTATTTTAAATCTATAGACCAGCACTACCGTGAGTGTCCAGATTTTGGCACCGTATATCTTTACTGGTAGGACTGGTGGTCCAAGACTTTGTCTTGAGGCTTTGTGGGATAGGCGACGAGAAGATCCGACGTAGCTTGCCGAATGCTGCCCATACCAACTGAATCCATGTATCAATTTCCTTCTCGAAGCTGTGTCCACCCAACTGTATTATTTTCCCCCCTGTAAACATTCTGTTGCACAACTTCGAGCAAGGAACCGTCAATGCAGATCGGTCTCAACACGACGTGTTCATTGATCACACACCTTCGTTTTAGCCAGGCTCATGCCAAGACCAATCCACTGGGGAGGCTTCATTAAGGTCGTACAGCATTCTGCTAAGCTCTTCCAACGTCTCACATGTACTCGCCGTTTATATTCGTTAAGCCCACTATAATGTCTTGAAGACATCCTCAAGTGCGTTGGTGAACAGCTTGGAAGATATTACATCCCCTTGCCGGACTCCCCTACGCAACTCTATGGTGTATGTCCTTCTGTCTTGGATCTGAACGGTCGTGGTCGCCAGTCGGTTTCATACAAATATCTTAACACCTTGATATATCGCCAGCTAATACGTCATCGTTGCAGGCTGTCAAGAACTGCCCAGGTTTCGATAGAGTCGAAGGCTTTCTCGTGGTTCACGAATGCCATACACAGCGGCTGTTTGTACTCATGGGTTTTCAGTACCGATGTGCTCCACGATGATGAAGCCTTTTCGAAACTTGCACTGCTGGCTGGAAGTCGTCGAGTTGTTTGTTACAACCCTCGAGAACAACTTGTAGATGGCTGAGGAGTGAAATGGGTCTGCAATTCTTCACTTAGGTTTTGTCGCCTATTTTGAAGAAAAGAGCCACCACACTCCCGCTCCATGCCCATAGTTTTGAACCCTCGTGGATGACGGTATAGAAAAGACTTGCTAGCTCTATTAAAGTTGTGCTCTGAGGATTTCTGCAGAGATGCCATGGTGCTTTGTTTTTCCTAAGTTGCTCAAAGGCCATCCGTACCTCGTTCTGTTCGGCATCCGGGATAGGTAACTTCGGTTAAGTGGCTCGTGGTCGAGGGCTCTGCGGTCGCCCAGTTGGTCTGTCACGTTGAACTCATGTTTCAGTGGAATTCATCTGTCAGGTCAACTCAACTATGATTTGAAATCAACTTTGAGTTGAAGTCAACTTTGACCACTCATCATCAAAATCTGGTTGCCATATAGGATCAGAGTACTCGTCAATACGATTGAAACGAGCCCAAACTCGATGGGCTTGTGTCGTTTTATTGCGGAGTTCCTATAGCCACTTTCCAACTCCATCATGCGATTAGCTCTACACAAATTAAGAAATAGGAGCAGGACACCGTTGTCTTCTTCTTCATTATAAATAAGTATTTAAGCCTCGTAATAAATATACACATCAAGCCCTTTCATATGATAGGGTTTAGAATCGTGAAAAGTGATAGTGTACGTCCCAGCATCAGGCAGAATATATTGTTATAATACTCTACTACTACACTACTACAGTTTCAAAGGATAATGATACTCTTTGCGAGGCATTAAGGTGCAGTAACGGGCTCCGGTGCAACGGGTAGTACGAAGTTAACTTGTGTACCAGTATCCGGTAAAAAAGGGTATAATATTGCCGGGTACTGGGTCATGTAGGGGTTTCTGAGTCCCAGTAAATGTAATTTGCCAAAATACTAACTATTTCATAAAATTCATCGCAGCTTATGGACTATATCGCTAGATAATTAACTCAAATATTTAAGCAAATAAACACTCTCACTGTGCCGCTATCCGCAGCAATATGATAAGCAAACCAATACAATGTGGTAGCTTCGTAGTTTAGTGACAGAACCTCGAAATTCCACAAAATTTTCGCACACCACACATTCATAGTAGTATAGTTTTGCCACCGTTACAAATATTGACCAGCGTAAATATTATAATTATACGAAATAGTATCAAGTATGTATTGCAATTCTCAAACTTTAATTATTTTTTGGTAGAAACCTAAAAAAATATAAAAACCGAATAGTTACTGGGTACCTGGACACTGCCGGAATTACGTACGTTTACCTTAGCGGGTTCGATTTCCGCTCCAGTAAAAATATTTGTATGGGTGAACATGGATGGTTGTATTGGCCTGGGTGTTTCTATACATTCATTGTCTAGAACTAATATTACAAGCTCTGTTTAGTTTGGGACTAGATGGTATTGTTTGGAATTGTATGTGGTAGCATATTATTATCATATGAAAGCTTGTCCAGAAATACGGCTTACTTACGGTGTCTCTATATCTCTAAAATATCATTTTCATGAGTTTTTAGAGCGTATTATGCGGAAATCAACAAGGCTCTACTATCTACCACGTCTACATACCATCCCAACAACCACTCGGCTACTGAATGTTGAAGTTTGAAATGTCGACGTGTGTTAGTTCTAAGGTACAGTATCTCGATGTACGCCGGTTTGAAAGTTCACTGGAGCGAAGTATGCAAGGCCGACGTATCGTTCATATGAAAAAGTCTCGTTGACTCCAGAAACTTAATAGGTTATGTTAGTGGTTTCTTGTGACCCTTTATCCAAAAATAGGCGCCCTGCGAAGCAGACCTCCGTCAAACTAGTTTCTTGAGTAGTACTTTAGAACTAACATACGTCGACGTAGCGAAGTCCCCAATAACATCAGCCTATCTGACATATCCAAAGGTCGGCAAAAACATAAAACATTTCAGTCTAATGTACTTTTTCTTACAGAGTTAGGGGAGACCACAATTGATGTGTTGCTTGTAATTTAGGGTCCGTTGACGCTGACGCCGCGATCTGTCACCGCTGTCAAAGTGACCTCTCAATTAATTGAACATGACCGTAATTTATAGGAGACGTTATAGTAAAAGAATGATAGTCTTATTCACCGGCCAATAATTGCTCCGTGGGTCTAACCAAGGAGGGTCTAACGGAGAGCTGGTGGTGTTTAGTTCGATTCTCAATCAGGAAAGATATTTGTGTGATTATCACACGACTGTTTTTCTATGTGTGGGTGTAATTTATTTATAACATGTGTATGTATGTATGTAGAATTAAAGTAATAGTTAAATAGGTACTAGCTGTTTCCCGCGGTTTCACCCGCGTCTTTCGCGTACCCGGTTAATTTATAGCCTACGTTACTCATTCTTCTACTTGACGTCAGCTATCCGCCAGTGAAAGTCCCGTCAAAATCAGTCCAGCCGTTCCAGAGATTAGCGATAACAAACAGACAGACAGACAGAAAAAAATTGTAAAATATGTAATTTAGGTTTAGGTACCGTGTATACAATACATCCATATGCATTTAGTAAAAAGCGATTATTTTTAAATTACAAACAGACACTCCAATTTTATTTATGTGTATAGATAGTTTTCAGTTATCTGGTAACAATAGTACCTACCTACATACAGACTTTGTCTAGATTGGGATCAAATAGAGGATTATAAAATATTGCTGTGTAAAGCGCGATTTAAAACGAACCAATTTTGTACCTTGTTTCGAAATATGTATAAATGGATAATCGACTTTAACCTACATATGCCATTTCATAAATTATATATTTTGTTAATTTAACGGAATAAACTTTTGAAGACTTATTATTTGAACTGGTTTGGGTAAAGCTAGTAAGTAAATGCCTGAATCACATTTTTCAGGGGGTTTATTTAAATTAACAGCCACATTTTAACTAAAACAATATCGTATCGTATAAGAGAAACTAACGGTCGGTTTCAATCTTTGATCTATCCTTGGTTTTTTTTATTTATTAATTATTTATAGTCTCACGCCTGTATCTCTGAAGGGGTAGGCAGAGGTGTAAATATTACACCCACATTTCGCCATGAATTTTTAGGTCTCACGTAATAGGGGACGAGCCTATTGGCGTTACCGGGCACATCACCAGACTCCGTGCTGCTACTGAGTATTCAGAAAAACCCAGTAACACTTTTGCCCGACCCGGGAATCGAACCCGGGACATCCGATCTGCAGTCGCATACGCTATCTACTGGACCACGAAGGCAATATCCTTGGATTTGACTACCAGAAAGACATTAACATAAGGTTTATACAAAATTTGTCAAATAAGTTTGTATCTCTCACATAGCCAAATCTATGGGTAGATGATTGACTGGCTCCACGGATGGCCTATTGGTATTTTGCGTTGCCGCTTGACACTGTGTCGAGTGTTCTATGATTATTTCATCATCAGCCTTTAACAGTCCACTGCTGGACTAGGCCTCTCCTTTGAAAGGAGGAACTGGCCTACTATACCACGCTGGCCAAACGGGTTTGTATAAGGCTTGTATCAAGTTTTCCATCTCTTACAGTGCTGTTCTCTGCATAATATACTCCCTCTGTCGGCTCTTACGACACCCGTGGGATGATATGGGGTGGTGACATTCCGTATTCTTAATCTGTCACCACAAGAACGGATCCAAAAACGAAAAAAATAAATTGTTGTTTCGAGTATGGGTATTCATTGTGTCTGTTGGCTGCATGTTTGTAAAGTTCCCCGCGACACAGGATTTATTCCTAGAGCGGAGTTATCTTTTTTCAAAGAAAAAAAAAACAGAAAAAGGATTTAATATGGCCCGGCCGTTAGATGTTACCGGTTAAATTTGTTGCTATTTTTTTCCCACTTTGATTCCCACTCAAAGTGAACCAAGTCGATCTCACGTCCGTCAGTGAAAGGGTCTCACTCACAGCGACTCAGGATATTGCCTCTTGATCTTATTAGCAATTGCTTACGGGCTACTTAGGGAATTATCTGAATAGTTTGTTAGTAAATAAACGCCAAGGTTAAAATGTGCGAAATATATCGAGACACATTGGTAGGTAGTATTATTGCTTTTTCGTTATATATTATAACTGTGGGTGACTAATAAAGGTTATATAACATATTTTTAGACGACCGGTTGGCGCAGCGGCAGTGTAAGCGACTGCCACGCAGAAGGTCGCGGGTTTGATTCCCGCTCAAACATTCTGTGCGTGAACATGAATGTTTGTCTTGGTCTGGGTGTTTCTATGTATAATATGTATGTAAAAAAAGTATATAAGTATGTTTATCCATTGTCTAGTACCCATAGTACAAGCTCTACTTAGTTTGTGACTAGACTGGTGCAGTTGTGTGAATGTTGTAAAAAAAAATTTACTCATATTTCCTTATATGTTTGTAAAATAGTGCATGCAATGAAAGTTCATTTAGCATTTTTCAACGCCACACGCGCTGCGATTCAGGAACCAAGAAATAGATCAATGTTAATTTCGTTTTAAGATATTTGTCGCTAGATTTGACGTTGTTGAGATACAATTTTATTTTTTTATAGTCTCACGCCTGTATCCCCGAAGGGGTAGGCAGAGGTGTAATATTACACCCACCTTTCACCGTGAATTTTTAGGTCCCACGTAATAGGGGGCGAGCCTATTGCCGTACCGGGCACATCACCAGACTCCGTGCTGCTACTGAGAATTTCCTAACGGGAAAACCCAATAACACTTTACATGACCCGGGAATCGAACCCGAGACCTCCCAATCTCACGCGCACATTTATACCGCGAGACCAACGAGGCAGTCAAAAAAAGATAGAACAAACAAGTCTAAAACATTGAAATCGACTCCTCAATTATAGATCTTTGTCGTTTAGTAACTTGATACCCAATCAAACCACGTAACTAGTGACCTGCTCATTACTTTTCTAAAAACTAATTTGCTCTACAATTAATTTAGTCCATGTTCAAATACCAGAAGCCAAGCTTTACCCGTCGTTAATTAACAAGTTCAAGTTAGAGCAGGAAATTGCCACTAAATCTTTGAAGAGCCACACCGTCCTTGCCTTTATAGCAAATAAGCTACAAAGGTTTAATTTGAACGCTTGACGCTTAATCAATGTGGCTTGAAAGGGTACGAGATATCTTGCACATTTATTTAGATAAATACTTGTGATTACTTTTAAAGTGGCTGATTAACTCTCTAACCGGCCTAAGCTCAAAAATCTACTACCTATTAAAATGTTAGCGAAATTTGTCTATTACCTATGACGAACATATAATTTGTAAAAAGGCAAGGTGATCTTTTGGAAGCGTTACTATAAATTTCGTACCTATTTAGCGATAACTATCGCCTTTTGATTCACCTTAACTGAGAAGTAAACTAGGAGGTATATTTAGTTAAATTAAATTGCACATATCTTTTTGTTTTATATCATATCGATTACAATATATTTCGAAGTTTGGGGATCTTTCTCATTCAAGTTTAGAAAGCAGATGATGATATATAGATCTGAACAAGAACTACTTAGATTGAGGACGGAGAGAGATGATTTTTCAGTAAACAACTCAGGCAAATCGCGAATTTGAAGGTACCTATTTGAAATTAATTGAAATTAATAAGTTGCCTATTTATATAATCAAAGTGGCCAAGTGTATTTTCATCAAGTCAGCCTAGAGACTTCTACCGCTGGACATAGGCCTCCTCAAAAATTTTCCATCGTATATTTATTAAAAAATTATTTCATATATTAATTTTTTCACTCATGGTTATTAAAGGCGGCGATAGCCCAGTGGTGTACGTAACGGACTGCCGAGCCGAGACGATGGTCTCGGGTTCGATCCCCAGTTACCCCGGGCACACACCTATGACTTTTCGAAGTTATGTGTGTATTAAAAATATTAATTATCGCTCGCTTAATAATGTGCCCGGTAGATAGCAATAGGCTCGCCCCCTATTACATTGGGACCTAAACATATCTGGCGAAGTGTGGGTGTGTAATACACCTCTGCCTACCCCTTCGGGGATAAAAGGCGTGAAGATATGTTATGTTATGGTTATTAGTTCATATGTTCATTGGTAAGAATATGTTCATATGTGATGTTTGTTTTGTTGCAGCATGGGGCGAATCCCTGCTGTCACTGCCGAAGCGCTGGCTCAGCACACAGGTGTACGGCTCCGAGGACGAGGACTTCCAGGTAATCATCACATAGTCATCACCATCATCATCATCATCATCACTCCCAAGCGTAGTCATCATCATCATCATAATCGTCCGAGCGTAATCCCGGTTGCATCCAATTCTTAGACCTTAGAGACCAGGCTACGCGCACTAGTTTTACTAGATTTGAGGACAAGAACACAGCATAACGACATGGGAGCGCCAAGATCATGTCAGTGTTATGTTAATCAATTTATTTTATTTTTATTTATTTATAGACTCACGCCTGTATCCCTGAAGGGGTAGGCAGAGGTGTAATATTACGCCCCCATTTCGCCATGAATTTTTTAGGTCCCACGTAATAGGTGGCGAGCCTATGTAAAGACTATTCGTGTAAGTACTGACAATTAAGTAAAATTGTTGACTATTTTATGTTGAGTACCTAAGTACATACTTTGATGCTTATTTTATTATTGACTAGCTGCTGCCCGCGACGTCGTCTGCGTGAACGCTATACAGCACCTAACTATTAAATAAATACCTACGATTATACCTTTTAAAATAACATTTATTTACCCGTTTCTTCTTTATATTTCATACCTGCAGAAAGTTTAATAACAGAGGGAGACTGTCTTTTGTAAAATTGACCTTCAAAAAGTGCTGATTTTCAGCATGCTTTAAATAAATGACTTTATGGTGATTCTGCTGAATTAAGTCATAAGTTGTGACTGAAGCAGATGGAGAAAATAAGGAATACATAATAGGGTAAAATACATACTTATAGGACTTCTCGATACACAACATTAGTGGTATGGCTCTCCGCAGCCAAAATGTAAAGAGAGTCAGGACTGGTGACGCGGAAGAAAGCGACGTATAGGATACCTGCTGCCCTCAGTATCTGCCTCTGCGACTTTATGGTGGTCATCGCGAAGCAAACACTCACGGGGAACTGTATGCGCTTGAACGGGAACCGGAAGTTATGAGGTATGAGAGGAATGCGTGGTATAAATACTGCGTCGCCGACGCCACAACCCGTAAGAATTTCCGCCTAAATGGTGTGTCTGTGGAGCGAGATGACTTTCAGGCGGGTCACGTTACACAACTTCGGAGGAGATAGGTTCTGAAGAAGCATAATCGGGACACCGACCTTCAGCTTGATGGTATGCGCTGGAAGTACACTTGCTGACAGGGAGTTCAGAAATTCCACGGGATAATGTGTGGCGTCTTCTTGCTCGACGACAGTGTTTATAGAGGTGTAGACCACTTCATTCCCCTCAATTTCCGAGAGAATGCATTCGTCAATTGCTACAGCCAGATCATTTTTGGGCGTCAAAATAGGCTGGTTCTAAGCTGGATACAACTCTACTGAGAGACTCTGGAAGCACCACCTGTCCACCTCTCTCCTCTGGTAGAGTGACTTCGTCAAGACTTAGAAAGACATCCTAGAATTGTTGAGCACGTGCATTGACGCCAAGCTGATCTCACATATTAATGGTCAAGCGCATCATACGAACTCGTGACCACAACAAAGATAATTTCAACGAAGCACTCACCTTGTCCGTGTGGTGACGGATTAAGAATGCGGAATGTCACCACCCCATATCATCCCATGGGTGTCGTAAGAGCCGACAGAGGGAGCATATTATGCAGATAACAGCACTGTAAGAGAAGGAAAACTTCATACAAACCCTATACCAACCCGTTTGGCCAGCGTGGTATAGTAGGCCGATTCCTCCTTTCAAAGGAGAGGCCTAGTCCAGCAGTGGACTGTTAAAGACTGATGATGATGATGATGAATTCACCCTTTTGCTTGTCGTACGTGTTTTATGAAGGCATCTCGTCATACGTAAGGGACCTCCCAAGCTGGTCGATTTTACAGAGCCTGAAAAACGCCAAGAGACTTGTTTGACGCGGATTTTCCAAGTGCTCAGCAACGCCGTCGGGATCAAAATATATGCGCTGACCGTTGTCTAGGTGGACGTTTAAATGCATGACGGTAGGATGCTTCTCATGTATAGAGAACACCAGTATCCGCCAAACCGCTTCAGACGTAACAATAAATAAATGGCTGTGTGTGAGTAAATAAGATCTAGCTAGTTCCACATCTTACTGATGTTTATATATAGTTAATCCAAACAAAGGTACGTGGTATATGTATATCCCGAAAGACAATTTAAAGCAAGTTTATATGCGACATGTAAATATATTAATTAAGAAGCCATAATTACACACCAAAATGTTTTTTTTTGTACTAAATCTATTACTATTTATTCTGACAGAAATGATGTAAGCAATCAATGGCGATGGTGTAGTTAGGTAGCTAATTAATTAAATAACTTCAACTTATAGTCTTGCTCATCTCTGAAACGAATTAACAATACAATTTTAAGAAGGAAATGTACAACTCCATCTATGACTTTTGAAAACAACTATTAACGTCGCCAACATGTTCAAATTAAATTATTTATATCCAAAAAGGGCTTACAGATGTAATTCGACTTGATGTTTTTGAACTCTCTTAGATGACGCTGCATTAATATTGTCTTGATTCTACTTATATTCAATTAATTATGTTTATCAGCCTAAGCTACTTATATTGCGTGATTTTTATAGTGTGAAGCTAGATTATAGCATAGTTAACATAATAACAACATTAAAATATGCATTGTTACATTACACGTTGTTACAGAATACGTTCAAGAAATAAAGGTTCTCTGCTCGTTCCCAGTAGGTGATAGCGTAATAATATGTAGCCTATATGGTGACCCGACTTTTTAATAATATTTGTGCCAAATTTGAAGTAAATCCATGTAGTACTTTTTGAGTTTAGCCCGGACATAAGGACAAACAGATAAACAGACAAACAGACAAAAATTCTAAAAACTATATTTTTGGATTCGGTATTAATTGTAGATCACAACCCAAGTATTCTTTAAAAAAAATATTCAATGTACAGTTTTGACTTTCCTACCATTTTATTATATGTATAGATTACTTTTGTATTTATTTTAATATTTTTTATCTGACATTACTGAGTATGAATGGCTGTAACCCTACAATGTTTTTTTTTCACATCAATTGAATGTACCTAATGTTATATCTGTATGGCGACCTATACAACATTTAATTTGTATTTTAATATTCAGCTATGTGTATGACATTCAAAAGTACCTGTAATAAGTTTAATTGAAACAAAATATTCTATTCTTCTATTCTATTCTATGGCCGTACCGGGCACATAACCAGACTCCGTGCTGCTACTGAGAATTTCCTAACGGAAAAACCCAATGACACTTTGCACGACCCGGGAATCGAACCCGAGACCTCCAAATCCCACGCGCACATTTATGCCGCGAGACCAACGAGGCATGTTAATCAAGTGATATCTAAAATCCAATCATGTTTTGCGAAAATATTAAAATAAAATAAAATAAATGCGAAAAAGTGTTTTTAACACGCTTTTATTAGGTCGACATGTATGTAACTAACTATGTAGGTAATGGAATCTAAGCTAACTAATTCAACCATCTTCCAAGGGTCGTAGCGTAATGAAAATTGGCAGCTGTATGTAGTTCTGATGATAATACAATAATATGGTACTGTCGAACCGAACTGATGAAGGAGCCGGAAGATATGAACTGAAACTTCATGATGAAAAATCGTATCATAGCTGTTATGGATTTCTTAGAAAAGTATTAACTTTGACCAAGATTAGGTTTCAAGGTCAGATGATGAAGCCGGAATATAGGCACTGGCATTCCATGATGGAATATCGTATCATAGTCGTGTTTGCATTTATGAGAAAGGCCATGTAATGGACTTTGAAAACGATTAGGTTTCAAGGTTATAACAAACTAATTATATATTGTAGACCACGCAGTGGTGTACTTAGGGTCCCGTACTTTTGCGGCTGGACAGGCATGTGTGGCCCTAAGTACAGTCCCTGGCCAAATTATTAGACGCACTGCAGTATAAACATTAAATTATATTTATTTCTATTTTCTTTCAGAGTCAATAAATACATACCTATTTGTTCTATAATAATTATACTTTATTTGTGACAAAAACAAAATAATTAAATGGATACCAAAAAAATAATCAATGTATTTGGTAATTATAATAAACCTGTGTAGTATCATCGGATAATTAAAATTTTCCTAAAATCTTATAGTGCGTCTATTAATTTGGCCAGGGACGGTAGAGTAATATCACTTAGTGGTAGCTAGATTGTTCTAAGCTGACAGATAAAACACCATGCAATACAGACGCACTAGCGGAGATGGAGAGGATGTGGACTCATTCGTCTACTTGAAATAAATGTATAAATGTTAAAAAAAAATCGTTATCATAGACCATAAAATATAAAATAAATTAATAGTTTACATAACACAAGAAAAACACGCTTTTATAAATGCACGTAAAAACAAAAAATAAATTATGGATCGTTCAAGTTGTCTCTATTTCTGGGCTGGGTATTTATACCTTAAATAAATTGTGCGACCTCATGCAGCTTCCGCAAGGAAGTTAGTATTAGTATTTGTTAAAAATAAAGTCTTTCCTGTTCCAGCGCTCCACGCTTTTACAATCAAATATTATAAAAGCACATAGTGTACACTTCAGCCCAGATATAGATATAACTTGAACGATCCATAATCCGTGCATTTATAAAAGCATGTAAAAACAAAAAATAAATTTTAGCAAATGATTATTGTGTGTAGACATAGTTAGGAGGCCCAAGAGTGACATAGGCGATACACAATTCCCACGCCACGGAGCCTCGGCAAAGTCTATTCTAAAAATAATACTTTATTTGTGAACCTATCGAAAAGTGACTCAACTCATGCCACACCTGAAAAATCATATCTTAAAATCAACAAAAGTGTTTGCGCAATCGAATCTGAGACTTGACTATGCAATCTACAATTGGATTGTTTGAGTTTCCCGCGTCGCGCCCGCACCCGCGCCCGCCTTTCACTGTGGCCGAGCACTTACTCTAGAACGTAACATGTTTACAATATGTATGTGCTTGTAGTACTGTTACATTTGTTTGCAAACATAAATAACCTAACTGACGACCGGTTGGCTCAGCGGGAGTGTAAGCGACTACTACGCCGAAGGTCGCGAGTTCGATACCCGCTCAAGTCAAACATTTGTGTGCATGAACATGGGTGTTTGTCTTGGTCTGGGTGTTTCTATGTATAATATGTATGTATTTACAAAAAAATAGTATATATGTATGTTTATCCATTATCTAGTACCCATAGTACAAGCTTCTGCTTAGTTTGGGGGTTTACTAATGTTTGCCATAATTTAAAATGACATAATTTCATATGCCATACTGGTATTTGCCATAATTTCATTAGAAATAACGCTTCAGTTGTCATAATCGTGCAATGACATAAAATGACTTTCACTAATTCCATTGGTCATAATCGATCAAGTGTCATAATAATTGAAATCCATAAATGTATTTGCTATAATTTTCGTTTTCAATAATCTAAGAAGAAAATAGAGAATATACTGAAGTTGAACAACTTCAGTTTATTAAACTAGTGTGAAGAATGTGGACTAAGTTGACGGAGCCCTGCTTCGCAGGGCTCCTATTTTTGGGTTAAGGGTCAAAAGAGAACCCTAACCTAACCTATCCGAGTCGGATTGCACTGAGTCGGGGTGTTAACGATAATTAATTTCGACCTAACAATATTATGTATTATTTTCATAATTTTATTTAATCAAATTTTGATTATGTCAAGAGTCAATTATGAGATGAGTTACTTATGGAAACTAATTATTATGATATATGTTGTTATAGAAAGTCATTTTATGGCAAATAAAAGTTATCACTATTGAGTTGTTAAGGCAAACGTTATAAGTATAAATGATAATAGTGCAAGTAAATATTATGATCGGGGATGATTATGGCAAACAATATTAGTGCAAATGAATTTATGGAAAACGAGAGAATACCTAGTTTGGGACTAGATTGTGTTGTGTGAATGTGGTAGAATATTACATTATTAATAAATAAATAAATAAACCTTATGTAACAGCTCGCGAGACATTTTCACCTCGGCTGATTGAAAAGTTACATTGGGAGTTGCATTTATCAGAGGACGCAATTTTATTTTACAGACGTGTAGGGAGGCCTAATGTAAAGCTTGGTCACAATTTGTGGGGTCGTACCTATTGTCCCTCGACCGCCATCTTTAACGGCCCGGTCACGGCCTACAGTGGCGGGCGGCAGCGTCGAGCGTTTTCGATGTACATGGCGCGTTTACTGCGACGCGGCGCGCGGTAGCATCAGAGTAAACGCGCCATGTACGTCGCCCATGCCGCGCCGCTCGCCGCTCAGACCGATCTCGTGACCGGGCCCTAAAAGAATGCGGGTGCAGATAGTTTTTCTTGATTATCTGGTAAACTATTGGCCGCACACAGAATATGTGAAACAGCTTTTTGTTGCAAATTAAATTCTCTACAACTTTAGTTTTGAAACTTTTGTTGTAAAGCCAAATAAAAAGTCATATCTTTATTATTGTTGTATTTTGTTGTTTTTTTTGTTTTCCCACTATAGTTGTGTCCCTAGTCTTTGAGGTAAGCCAGGCTTTTGCGTACTCTGACAAATGCACGCTAAGCCCAAAAAAATGTAACATTTCAATGGAGTACTAGAACTTACAAACAAATTGCACACATGCGCAATACTACACATCAAATAAATTGATAAACTAAACGGTTGTATTGTTTTTTAAGCGACCATTGTTATTTTTTTTATTTGTGCCGCAATACCTTTATATTGTTACAAGTTCACCGTAACGATTCAATTATGAAAACATAGAGTTAAAAACTAAGGTGGTTCGGTGGATATGTTATAATATTGTCCTATACTAATAGTTATTCTAGGACGACAAAAGTTTTAGGCACTGTCGGTTTTGTTGGGTACCCAATTTAACTGCTCAAAGTTTAAATCAAAAGACAATCTTTTCAAACATATATTGAAGTTGAAATCTACAAAATGTCTTATATAGTTCATATTAATCACGAATGGAAAAGAGGAGATAAATTAAACCGCTCCACCAATTAAAATTGTTTTAAAATATTGCCAAACCTAAAACTGGCATTTAGTAGTTTCACAAGTCGTCTATTTTCACTCTGTCATATGATCACAGCTGCTGGCATAACTCATGGACTAATAAAATGTATATCTTCTTTATTTGCTGAATCGGGCACTTCACTCTCAATATTATTGGAGAGGACGGATATTTTTACTTGTGTACTGAGTTACTAAGTAAGGTATTAAGATAGCAATAAGTAGGTACAGTCGAACAACTTCCCGCTAGACCACCATAAGGGCGAGAATCGCCCAGCAAGATATCGTCGCTTCCAGTGCTACTTTACACGAACATTGACACTCACATGCAAAACAAGTTTCAAGTGCGCCTCCATTCTATGAGCGAGCCAAGGGATTTTTTTTCAAACTGGTCTAGCGCCAAATTGTTTGATTGTACACGTTTGGCACATTAAGTTATACATTTCGGATTATGAACAGTTTTCGCATCTACGGCATAGATTTCAGGTCTTATGCAAGTCAAATTACGCTGACTACCTGAATTCTGTTGAGGACAATGTTCAAAAGAACGTAAAATACCTATGGAGCTATGTCAATAACAGTAGGGGTAATGTCGGCATTCCTTCCACTATGTTTTTTAAAAATCGGACATCCAGTGATCCGGATGAGATTTGCAATATGTTCATGGACTACTTTCAATCGGTTTATGTTCCCTCAAACCTAAATTTGAACGAATGGTTACCCCCTGAAGAGAGTAGTGACAACTGCACTCATATTACTAGCATTACGTTTAGCGAGCATCAGGTCTTGAAGTCATTACAAGCTTTAGATTCCACTAAAGGTCCTGGACCGGATCAACTACCCCCTTATTTCCTTAAAAGGACTGCTAAGAGTATATACAGACCCCTGCAAATTATATTTAATATGTTTATATCAGACGGCACCTTCCCTGAACAATTTAAAAGGGCTAATATAACTCCTGTATATAAATCAGGGTCCAAACAAGAAGTCGAAAATTATCGCCCCATATCTATTCTGTCTGCTTTGTCGAAGCTTTTTGAAAAGCTCGTTTATCAGGAAATACATAAGATAATTTACAGAATTATAATAGAACAACAACATGGATTTGTTAAAAGTAAATCTACAACTACTAATCTATTATTATTTACCGACTTTCTCTTCAATAATATGGATCAACAAGTACAAGTTGACGCAGTATACACAGACTTTCAAAAAGCGTTCGACAAGGTAGACCACAATTTGCTTCTTACCAAAATTGCCTTTAACGGCATACGAGGAGATTTTCTTCGCTGGTTTGCATCATATGTTAGTAATAGATCACAAAGGGTTGTTATCAAGGGATCCCACTCGGCGACTTCTATCGTAACATCTGGCGTACCCCAGGGCTCAATTTTAGGGCCTCTTTTATTCATTTTGTTCATAAATGATATTGGAAATTGTTTCAGACACTCAAAATTTTTGCTCTATGCTGACGATCTAAAAATCTTTAAAGCTATAAGAAAACCAGCAGATTGTTTTCAGTTACAAGAAGACTTAAATCGACTCTCTGAATACTGTATTCAAAACAAACTTTGCCTTAGTATTTCTAAATGTTTAACTATATCATTTACAAAGAACAAAAACGTTTTAAATCATAATTATAATCTAAACAATGTACCTCTATTGAAAGCTCTATCCGTGCGAGACCTAGGGGTACTGCTAGATAACAAACTTCACCTTGATCAACATATTGACAACATCATCAAAAAGGCTTATCGTATGTACGGGTTCGTTATGAGATCAGCTACTGAATTTAAACACGCAAGCACTTATTGTCATCTCTATAAAGCACTAGTTAGATCTCAACTCGAATATGCGGTGGTGGTGTGGAACCCTTTTTATAATAAATACGTTGAGATGCTAGAAAGAGTGCAATGCAAATTCCTTAGATCGATGCACTATAGGTGCTGCCACAATTTCCCAACCAATTTCCCAACCTATAAAAATCTTCTTGATAATTACAATCTAATGAGCCTGAAGTCTAGACGTTTATATCTAGAAATTATGTTTCTTTTCGACTTATGCTGTAACAGGTATAACTGTTCTGAGATTACTAATAAAATATGCTACTGTGTCCCAAGAACTGTTATTAGACGAGAGATGTGCGCACGTCCTCTTTTTGCTGTGTCCCATTGCCGCACCAATGCTGGTCTGCGGGCGCCTCTACGTCGCTTGTGCAAAAACTATAACGACTTTTGTTCAGAAACTACAGAATTAGATTTATTCTCAGTGTCAGCAAATAGATTTCGTTCTGCTTTGTTAAATAAACTTAAGGATTCCGATGTATAGTTATTTGAACATTCTTGTAGTCTTACTCGCATAGATTGTTCATTAGTATAGTATGGTATAGTATAGTATAGTATAGTATAGTATAGTATAGTATAGTATAGTATAGTATAGTATAGTATAGTATAGTATAGTATAGTATAGTATAGTATAGTATAGTATAGTATAGTATAGTATAGTATAGTATAATATAGTCATATGAATTGTATATGCTGTGGCTAACGGTGTGGGTTTCACATTTATAATAATACATTTGTTTACGTTATGTGCGCAGATATAATGTGTTACTGTTTGTTTGTCCCAAATAAATAAAATAAAATAAAATAAAATAAAATAAAATAAAATAAAATAAAAATAAAATTTCTACGACATTCTACCTTCACTTTTTCATTAGGAAGTTACAGAATAATAGTAAGTGATAATTATAAATACCTAAATAAAATAGGTATACAAGCAATCGCGCGATTGAAACACATAACGTGAATCAAGAATATATTTATATCACAACCAATAGTTTAGCCTAAGTACAACAAGTTCGACGAAAAATGACTTTTCTATACTCCGAGTCCTATAGGTTTAGGTATATTCGCTATTAGTGTGGTGTGAACAAACATGATGTGCATAGCGCACATGCTGGCATTATTTACTGTTTGGATACGAATTAGAAAGCATAGGAACAAATTACAGGTTTACGTAGCATCACAACTATATACTCCGAAAGAGGTAAGCAGTGGTGTATCATACAGGCATATAATATTTCTGGTAAAATTATATATGTATAGAGGTTAAAATTATAGACCCAGAGCCTTTCATTCATCATCAGCCTTTAACAGTCCACTGCTGGACTAGGCATCTCCTTTGAAAGGAGGAATTGGCCTACTATACCACGCTGGCCAAACGGGTTGGTATAGGGTTTGTATCAAGTTTTCCTTCTCTTACAGTACTGTTCTCTGCATAATATGCTCCCTCTGTCGGCTCTTATGACACCCATGGGATGATATGGGGTGGTGACATTCCGTATTCTTAATCCGTCACCACACGAACAACAGAGTTTTTCATTCTTACTCTAATCATGATGATAAAACGAGAGATAAAGGCGCTGTTTAACCACGTCTAAATAGGCATTATCGTCCAGGTAAATAAAAAATGGCATGAAATTTAAAGCGGTTATGTGACATGTTCATTTATCAGGGACTTATCAGAAAGCTGTGAAACTGGCCAAAAGACAATAAAGCCTTCAGATTGCCAAGTCAATTAAAACATAAAAGGACGTGCCTTTTGGCTTAGTATTTTTTTTACAAAATAGATTTTTTATGTAAAAAAAT
Source organism: Euclidia mi (assembly GCA_944739405.2). NCBI lineage: Eukaryota > Metazoa > Arthropoda > Insecta > Lepidoptera > Erebidae > Euclidia > Euclidia mi. The sequence goes on along the minus strand of OX123186.2, from coordinate 110,516,958 downwards.
GTCTCTGTCCGTGTGGTGACGGATTAAGAATACGGAATGTCACCACCCCATATCATCCCATGGGTGCCGTAAGAGCCGGCAGAGGGAGCATATTATGCAGAGAACAGCACTGTAAGATAAGGAAAACTTTATACAAACCCTATACCAACCCGTTTGGCCAGCGTGGTATAGTAGGCCAATTCCTCCTTTCAAAGGAGAGGCCTAGTCCAGCAGTGGACTGTTGAAGGATGATGATGATGAAGCTTTTTTATGGTTTATAGCAAATTCCAGCTCGATATAGCCCCTATTCTTGTATCCTTTGTGTCATTCATGATATCCAAGCCAAAGTAATGGATTACTTTTATTGCTCCTTCTCTAATCGCTGACTGACGATACCATAATAGGTACCTAATTGAAATTTTTGACAGTAGATAGTATTTTTGACAGCAATTTTTACAATGTGACCATAATTGATCCATATTAGTAGAAGTTCTAGTTTCTTGCGTACAAAAATAAAGGAACTTTCTTTCTTCTCCACCAGAATGTCCAGCTCCCAAAGCTGCCAGTCCCGGAGTTGGAGACCACCATGGAGACGTACCTGGAGTTCGCCTCGGTGGTGGTGAGCCAGCAAGCGCTCGAGCACTCCCGGGGCCTGGCCCGAGGGTTCATGGAGGAGTTGGGACCCCGTCTGCAGGAGATGCTGCTGGATAGGCAGAAGGAGATGGACAATTGGGTGAGTTACTTCATGAAATTTTTCTTTTTTTTAATAGGCTTGGTCACTCAGTGATCATGACGCCTCCATAGGAGATTATCATCATCCTCTTAGCGTTATCCCAGTTTCAATCTGGGGTCCGCTTACTAGGCTAACCGGATTTGGCTGAATATTAGCTTTTCCACAGAGCGACTGCCTGTCTGACCTCCGCAACCCGAAGGGATAGCAATATTCCATGATTTAGACTAGAGTCAATTGATTAAGAAGGTACTGACGCCCTGTAACGACTGTCAAAGATCTTCATGACAACCGGGACCGACGGCTTAACGTGTTCTCCGAGGCACGGGACAAGCGATAATTCTTAATTCTATACGCACATAATTCCGAAAAGTCATTGATGCGCGCCGTGGATTCGAAGCCGATACCCTCTGCATGGCAGTCTGTTGGTATCTCCACTCGGCTATCGCTGCCTTCCATAGGAGATTACAGGTCATTAAAATATGGGTACATATTGATTACAAACTAAGGTCTACATTTAAGTACACAATTAACTATTTTCTACAAGCACTTTGCCTATTCTGACAAAGGATTAACCAACATGTTGTGACAGACTCCTAAAGTACTCAAAAGAAACATCTCCTTGAATTCAAATTGTTTTCGCTCGACCTCGTTCCGTACGTACTCCGACAAGATGTGACATACCTCTTCATGAAGTTTAAATGAAAGAATAATTTTCATCATCAGCCCTCTATACATACATGTATTGTCCCGGTTATGGGCATGCCCTCTTCTCACTATGATGTAATTTTATGGAGGAATAGTAGATAGGAATAATGGTTTTATTCATTATTTTGCCACGATGTACATCATGTATGAAGCCTGAGCTAAAGATGGAACAAAAATATCTATGATTACCATAGGAAGTGCTGGATGAAAATTATATATGTACATACTATATTGTGTCATTTTGTCAGTAAACCTATTATATATCCGTTATTTGTATTATAAATTAGTTATCGAATTTAGAGACTCTATTCTGACTGCCTCGTTGGTTTCGCGGCATAAATGTGCGCGTGGGATTGGGAAATCTCGGGTTCGATTCCCGGGTCGGGCAAAGTGTTATTGGGTTTTTCCGTTAGGAAATTCTCAGTAACAGCACGGAGTCTGGTAATGTGTCCGGTACGGCAATAAATAGGCTCGCGAAAAGTGGGTGTAGCAATATAACTCTGCCTACCTCTTCGGGGATATAGGCGTGAGACTATGTATGTATGTCGCCCCCTATTACGTGGGACCTAAAAATTCATGGTGAAATGTAAGTGTAATATTACACCTCTGCCTACCCCTTCGAGGATACAGGCGTGAGTCTATAAAATAAAAATAATAAAAATAAAAAGAGACTTTTCAACCATAGTGATAATACTGAATTCAACTTAGTAGCCTGAGATACCTTACCTTAAATTCTTAGTACTTAATCAAGCTTTGAAAAAACATTTATAATAAAATTGTTATGCTACTGCTACAGCTGCGTAAGCGTTAGCGTTAATGGCTATAGCCAACTACGCGTTAAAAATGCGCGTTGGCTACATTAAGGTTACAATGCCGTTAAGCATTAATTCCTTTTGAATTCACGTTCACCGTTCATCATCAGCCCTTTATACTGTCCCACTGCTGGGCACGGACCTCCTCCCATTATGAGAAGGGTAAGGCCATAGTCCACCACGCTGGCTAAGTGCGGGTTGGTAGACTTCACATGTCTTTCGAGAACATTATGGAGAACTCTCAGACATGCAGGTTTCCTCACGATGTTTTCCTTCACCGTTTAGCAAGCGATAATTAACAATTTAATACGCACATAACTCCGAAAAGTCATCGGTGCGCGCCGTGGATTCGAACCCGGACCCTCTGCGTAGCAGTAGATATATACCGCTATATACATAATAAACCGTTTATTTCCTACTATTTATGCCTATGAAGTTTGTTTTTAAACAATTTTAAGCCCTATAAAACAAATAGCAAATACAAATGTGTTTATATCCGTGAGGCCGAAGTATAAACCAACCATATTATATTTTTAATTACTATTATATTTTGAATTACTATTTAACTTGCCTATTATGATTTTTATTATGTTACATACAATCATAACTTTTACAGTTAGATTTAAAAAATAACATGTACAAACAATGAATAAGAGTCAAAGATACCAAACGCGTTCAAATAACACGCCGCTTAGTGTACAAACCATAACATTCACTCGCTTATCGCTCAACGTTTTCCTCCGCAAACCCAAAACATCGTTACGTGTACTTAATTGTTCCTGTGCTTACTCCGTCTCGCGCGTGACTGCCAACATGACGTTGGTATACCAACCCACTTAAAATGAAAACCAGAACTATCTTCCTATGTGCCGTTATCCTAGTGCTCCGAACCCAAGGACTAGTGCAACTCAAAAACTCTTTAGCCAAAAGTGAAAGTCCTCTGTTGATGAAAATCTTGCAATCTATCGACACCGCGACAAGTGATGAACATTTACTTGAAGTTACTCTAAAACTTTTGAAGAGTCTATGTACCTGCATGCAAGAAACCCTCAAGGCGAAAGAAGAAAGGTACATAAGTGACAGCAATTCGATTGACCATAAGGGCGATCTCAGCACAGATGGTAAAGTCCTTGACCTTTACAGGAAGATTTATAATAACACGTGCTTCAATCTCAGACAAGAATTAACCAAACGTACTAATAAAACTAGTGAGATCCTGAATCACCCAAACTGTGGCAAGGATGACAGAAGTAAACAATATGGCTCAACAAACAGCGGTGCAGAGTCGCAGGCTGTGAAGAATGCACTAAGATCTAAATTAGATCACATTTTATTTAAGGCGCTAGTATTAACAAGGCAGCACCATAAATATAAAATCAAAAGGTATAATTTATATAATAAAGCAAAATTCCCGGTAAGGAGTAATTTAAAACATAGCCTTATTGTTATATTAACATTACATCCAAAACAAGCAGATATATCCTTAAGAAAATATAATGTTGGCGAAGAAGATCTCCACAAAATACTACATACTAATTCTACAATAGAAATAGACATCATAGATACCAAATATGGTACCAAAGAAAAAGGTAGTGAGGAGTTTCCAAAATCAGAAAACTTTACAGACTGTCATTTACAGTCCCTTTATACCTACTTAACTGAAAGTGAAAAGAAAAATTTAACTAAGGTATTTAGGTTTCTTCGTAGAAGAGACACCATCAAAATTTATGTTGAAGTGATAACCGGCAGCAATCATTTAGACTACATAAATATCTGTTGTAAAAATGGTACAATGACATTATTGTGCAGAAAAGATTCAATACAAAGCATTAATTCTAATGAAAACGACACAAGTAAAGAAAAAAGGCAGGACCGAAAAACATCAGTGGAACTACGTAATAACTATAGAAAAACAATCTCAAAAATTGAAAAGTTGGTGAAGAAATTAAGTGATAAAACATTCAATAGTGTTGCCGACGATTTGAACTTCAATGTTACGAATGTTTACAATAATACAAGCAAAAGCAAGTACAATAGTACTTTGGATATACCCACAACAACAAGTAATAATGATAATCAACAAGATGTTAAAGTAAACAGCATTCCACATTTTGATACAGGATCACAAGATCCTCTAAAGCTAAGAGACGTATCACATGCAATCATATTATTAAATGACTTTGTGTCAAAGCAAACCACACAGAATAATATGAATTCAGCTGAAATGAAAAAGATACAGGCTGCGCTAGCAAATTTATCAAACCGCCAAGACTTATTCAACACGTCACTAATGGAAGGAAATGTTACTTCAAAAATGCAAATTGAGGAAAACAAGGTACAGAAAAATTCTTATGATAAACAAACAACTTTACTGTTTACAGAAAGAACGCATAATATCGCCAGTTCCGGTACGAATCCTATTGAAATGACATCTGATAAAACGACAAATCCAAAACAAGTGTTTGATGTTTATAACATAGCGACCTCGACACAACAAATACAAACAACAAATGTATTTCCAATACTTGAGCATGTAACAGAGAATATAGCAGCAGCTACTGTTAAAACCATGGATGATAATGAAACAAGCGTAACACGTGATATGTTTAGCACAAATTTAGAAAGTCAAGGGCTTTCAGCTGATTTTACTACAAGTGAGATAATTACAGACTTAACTCCCAAGCCTACGGAACAGAAAATACAGCCTATGACAACTTTAGTCAATAAAAATCAAAACGGTATTTTTACATTACCTACAACTGTACCAAAAACAAACGAAGTGTCTGAGAGTTCTTCGAAGAAAATCACGCATGATTATTTATCACGTACGGCCATGGATAATGTCTTACATAACGGTATGTCAACGCTAAATCCTCCACTTAAAAAGGATTTAAGCACAAACGATGAGGAAAATATACCTATTCCAAGGTATAGCGAAAACAGTACACCGAAATATAGTCACACCGACATAATTCTGAATTTAACGGATTTAGAAACAGTTAGCCTGTCTACAACAACAATACCTGAAAGTACCGTTAAAAGCAAATCTTATTTACTCAGCAGTCCTGAAGAGTCTGAAATAGATAATAATTTACGCAACGTCTCAAAAAAAGTGAATTCGATTGAAGATAAAACTTATGTTTCTATTGACCAAAACAGTGAAAATGTAAAACCCACATCAACCACAAACGATGACGATAATACACCTATTACATACTTTAGTGAAATAAGTACACAGAAATATAGTGAGATTATCAGTTCATTACCAACCAGTTATTACGATTTAAGCTATACCAAAACAATGTTTATGTCTACATCCGTTATGCCTAAAAGTACCGTTCAAACTAGTTCTAATTTACTAAACAGGCATGTAGAATCAGAAATGAGTAACGATTTACACCCAGACTCAAAAAAGGACAATTTACTTCAAGGTAAAAGTGATGTGTCAATAGACAAGAATAGTGAAAACCTGATACCTATATCAACCACAAACAATGAAGAGAATGCCACTTTTCCATACACTAACGAAAAATGTACACCGAAATATAGTCAGATGATTATAAATACATTAACGACTAGTAGCAGCGAACTAAAAACGAATTTAAACGATACTGAAACAATTTTAATATCTACAACTATTACACCTAAAATAATAGATCAAAGCAGTCCTTATTTAATAACTAGTCATGGAGAATCAGAAATAAGTAATGACTTACACGGAGACTTAAAAAAGAATAATTTACTTGATGGTAAAAGTGGTATATCAATTGACAAGAATAGTGAAAACATGAAAACCGCATCAATCATAAACGATGACGAGAATGCAGCGTTCACCTCCGTCAACGAAGAAAGTACACCGAACGAAGAAAGTAGTCACATGATTATAAATACAATGCCCACTTATATCAAAAACTTAATTACGAGTTTAAACGATACTGAATCAATTCCTATGTCTTCAACCATTTTACCTAAAAATACCGATAAAAGCAGTGCTTATTTAGTAAGCAATCATGAAAAATCAGAAATGAGTAATGACTTACGCCCAGTCATAGAAAAGGAAAATTTACCTGAAGGTAAAAGCGATGTGTCAGTTGATGAGAATAGTGAAAACCAAGCCATATCAAACACAAACGATAACAGGAATACAACTATCACATACATTAACAAGAAAAGTACACCAAAATACAGCCACATGATTACAAATACATTAGCGATTAGTAGCAGCAATATAAATTCAAATTTAAATGACAATTATTCAAATACTATATCTACAACCATTACACCTGAAAGTACTTATCAAACCAGTTCTTATTTACTCAGCAGGCATGAAGAATCAGACATAAATAATGCAGAATCAGACATAAATAAGAGCAGCGACATAAGTACGAATTTAAATAATATTGAATCAATTGCTATATCTACAACCAATAAACCTAAAAGTACTGATCAAAGCAGTTCTTATCTATTAAACAGTCGTGGAGATTCAGAAATTAGTAATGACTTACATTCTGACCTAAAAAAATACAGTTTGCTTGATGGTAACACTTATAAATCAATTGACAAAAATAGTGAAAACATGAAAACCCCATCAACCACAAACGATGACGAGAATGCAGCGTTAACAAATATTTACGAAAGAAGGACCACTAAATATAGTCAGATAAATACATTACTGACTGGTAGCAGCGACAGAAATACGAATTTTAATGATACTGAATCAATTGCTATATCTACAACCATTATACCTAAGAGTACTGATCAAAGCAGTTCTTATTTACTAAACAGTCATGGAGAATCAAAAATAAGAAATGACTTACGCCCAGACATAGAAAAGGAAAATTTACTTGAAGGTAAAAGCGATGTGTCAGTTGACAAGAATAGTGAAAACCTGAAAGCCATATCAAACACAAACGATAACAGGAATACAACTATCACTATTAACAAGAAAAGTACACCAAAATATAGCCAGATGATTACAAATACATTAACGATTAGGAGCAGCAATATAAATCTGAATTTGAATGACAATGGTTCAAATACTATACCTACAACCATTATACCTGAAAGTACTTATCAATCCAGTTCTTATTTACTAAGCAGTCATAAAGAATCAGACATGAGTAATGGAGAATCAGACATAAATAAAAGCAGTGACATAAGTACGAATTTAAATAATATTGAATCAATTGCTATATTTAAAACCAATAAACCTAAAAGTACTGATCAAAGCAGTTCTTATTTATTAAACAGTCATGGAGAATCAGAAATTAGTAATGACTTACAACCTGACCTAAAAAATTACAGTTTGCTTGATGGTGACACTTATAAATCAATTGACAAAAATAGTGAAAACATGAAAACCCCATCAACCATAAACGATGACGAGAATGCAGCGTTAACAAATATTCACGAAAAAAGTACCACTAAATATAGTCAGATTATTATAAATACATTACTGACTAGTAGCAGCGACATAAATACGAATTTTAATGATACTGAATCAATTGCTATATCTACAACCATTATACCTAAGAGTACTGATCAAAGCAGTTCTTATTTACTAAACAGTCATGGAGAATCAGACATAAGTAATGACTTACGCCCAGACATAGAAAAGGAAAATTTACTTGAAGGTAAAAGCGATGTGTCAGTTGACAAGAATAGTGAAAACCTGAAAGCCATATCAAACACAAACGATAACAGGAATACAACTATCACATACATTAACAAGAAAAGTACACCAAAATATAGTCAGATGATTACAAATACATTAACGATTAGTCGCAGCAATATAAATCTGAATTTAAATGTCAATGATTCAAATACTATACCTACAACCATTATACCTGAAAGTACTTATCAATCCAGTTCTTATTTATTAGGCAGTCATAAAGAATCAGACATGAGTAATGGAGAATCAGACATAAATAAAAGCAGTGACATAAGTACGAATTTAAATAATATTGAATCAATTGCTATATCTACAACCAATAAACCTAAAAGTACTGATCAAAGCAGTTCTTATTTATTAAACAGTCATGGAGAATCAGAAATAAGTAATGACTTACGCCCAGACTTAAAACAGGAAAACTTATTTAAAGGTAAAAGTGATGTGTCAGTTGATAAGAATAGTAAAAACAAGATTACCATAGCAAACACAAACGATCAAGAGAATGCAACTTATAACTTACAGCCCGACTCAAAAAAGGACAGATTACTTAAAGTTGAAAGTTATGAATCAATTGATACGAATAGTGAAATCATGAAAACCCCATCAACAACAAACAGGAACAACTTATTAATGAATTTAAATGACACTGAAAGAGTTATAAAATCTACAACTATGGTACTACCTAAAATTACAGTTGAAAATCGATATTATTTACAAAGCAGTCCTCGAGAATCAGAATTGGCTAATGATTTACTACCAGACAAATCATTTCAAAATAAGATTAACACGTATATGGAAACGAATAATGAAAACTTTGAAATATCATCACCTATAAACAATATTGAGAATGCAAATATAACAGAATTTAGCAATAGAAATGCACCCGAATGGAATCAGATGACTACAATTAAAATACCGCCTAATGGAAATAACATTACTTCACTTACAACTTTATATTCTCAGACAGAAATATTTGGTTATTCATCTACAGTATTTTCAGAACTACTGTCATCTATAGATACCATAGCCAATCATTCTTATGAACTTAACAATGCCGCGGTACCAGAGTTGGGTATTCATTTACTTCAAGACTTACAAAAAGACAAATCACTCGAGGATAAAAGCTATAGGCACGAAACTGACAAGAAGAATACATCTGATGTTGAAGTAAACATTACTACAAAGATGTCAATTGAGCTACATAATCAAACTATACCATTAAGATTACATAAAGTACGTAATTTCACTCAAATTGATAGTGAAGGAAATGTGACTCTAACTACTTTGCAAAATTTTGATTTGGAAACATCTTCTTCAAATTGGCCTACTACAGTTATAAGTAACAAATATTCTTTTAAAAATTTATTACCTAGCAAAGTTTCAAATATCAACCACAATAATCAAACAGCCAGTTCATTAAAAACAAACAATTTGACCACATTGAAAGAAAAAGAGCAGTCCAATATCATAAAAATACATAAACCAAGTAATAGCCATGTTCATCAAGCAATATCTAAACCTTACCTGACAGGCTTAAGCCAACAATTCACATATTTACCTGAGAAAGATAATTCAGCTTTGAATATATTTACTATAAGTGAAGACATTTCTCCAAAAGATAATAATTTAAATCCAGACGAGCAAGTTACAACATCAAAAACTAAATATTTAAAAACTGTAAATGTGCAACCAGATTTGCAGTTTACTACTGCGTTTATAAACAAACAAACTAGTAATTCTCTGGATAAAAGAAATATTTTACTGAAAACATCAGAGATGACAAATGAAAATAATACAAAACAAATTAAATTTTATTACACAGATCCTCCAATTATTACGAAATATATTAATGAAGAACAGCAAAACAAAAAAATAAATGAGTTGAACAAAGATCCAATGCGATCAGAGGCCGATGAGTCAAATACGGCTTCGATAGCAAATTTTATAACGCCATTGATGATTACTTCTCCAAACGAAAATCACAACGTTTTTGAAAATATTTCACCAAATGTACCGAATACATTTCCTAACAGATCTTACAGTGAAATGTCTAGCTTTAAACCTAATGATATCTTTGCTTCGGAACTACCTACAACTGTCTATAAATCCAGTGAATTAACTGAGAATTATAGTGACGATGAAACTTACACAATTACGAATACTAACCATGATACTAGTGACAGAGAAATAAAATTTTCGACCGCCATGACAAAAAATAGCAAAGCTGTTGAAACTGTAGTTAAACAAATCCCACTAACTAAAACAGACATGGATACAAATGATGTATTACTGGCAGACACTATTGAACCCTACCACAGTTACGATGGTTTTTCACGCACGACGCCCATGTCAAAAATACTTTCAAGAAAAAATCATACCCTAAGTTCAGTTACAGATGAACTGTTTACTGCCTCTTCAGAAACATCTATTATAGACATATCTCAAACAACTCGTTATTTGGATGCATTATCACAATTTGATAAAACTAAAGATGTCACGTCAGTTGAAAAGACAGTCACTAGCATAATAAGTTTTGATGATGATTCTCCTATCATGAGTTCAACCACAAAAGGCAGAGAGGAAAATAAATTAAATAAAAGAAATGCAACCACAATAATTTTACTGACAAATAATGCAGCACCGTGGCAATTAAATGAAAATTCTGGTTATAAGCTACTCAAGAACTCATTAAACCTGCCTACAACAACTATCAATCCGGTATCTTATAAAAATATTGACACTAAGATAACAAGCACTCAGAACTCTCATAATACAACAATACAATATAATTATAGCCCACCTATAATGAAAATTAACAATACGACACAAACACACAATAATGGTACTCAAATGAAAAATAATATAACTGAACAAAATATCATAGAAAGTACTATACAAATCACTACAGATGTAAATGAAAATATTAAAAACAATAAGACAGCACCTGTGTCTACCGAAAATACAGTAAACATACTACGTCCTGAAAACATTTCTGAGCTAAATGTGACAAATAGTAACAAAAACAATCGAAGTATGAATACTCTTGCAAATCAAGGACAAACATTGATCTCAATCAAAATTAAAGAAAATTCTATTCCAAATCTTTTCAATAGTGAACCAGATAAGATTGAACAGATTATTAAAAAACCGATACAATTTAATTCAACATATCATGTGGACAATTTTATGCACGCAACAAGAACAACATTTAGTATTCCACTAACTCGTAATTTACCAACTACTTTCGTGGAGTCAAAAGGTGCAACAATCAAAACAAAGGAATATACGAGTGAAAATAACCCAAATCTCGTTTTGAACACAAAACATTGTAAAAGTGACTCTAATGGGGTTGAGACAGAAGCTGTTTCAACAACGGCACCTAGTATAACTGAAAGATCTATTACTCTATACTATGATAATCGAGTAAAATCTTTGACTCAAGCTCTTTCTACACAAGTAATGCCATCTACACCAACTTTATTAACCCAGGCAACATTAGAAACTGAAAGTGTGTTTATAAATAAATTGAGAACCAAAAAACCACCAGATGATTTTAAAGAAAAAAGTATTAAAGCGTACGATAACGTGACAAAATCTATTTCACCATCTGAATCAAAATTACAGAATCATAAACATAATGAATATGATAATTATTTAATATATTTAACCTCGACAACTCAAAAAGAAAAAACCACTCCCATTAACAAGAACCTAATGAAAAATGATATTAATCAAGTAACAAACATACCAAATAAAATTGAAAACAAACAGATTACAGATACATATTCTCAGATAGCAAATCTTAAGAGTCTTAGTTTAAATAACGAAAATATTATTAGTGAACAAAGTATAACATCATCTAAATTACTGAATAATATGACGGTTACCAATCATATTACAACTGAGCTAACAACAGGATACGTGACTAAAACTTCAAGCAAGAAAGGTTTTGTGTCCTCGACGAAACAAGTTCCAATTATAAAAATGACCACCTCTTCGTCAAAAATGGTCGTAGCCAACTCTAATGATTCAAATGAAGAACAATTTTCAAATTCGTCTAATGTGCCCGTTTCAAACAACGTGATTCTCAAAGAAAATAATATAACACAGCCTGTAACCATTACGACTAATCTGCCTTACATAACACCACAGTCAAATCCTGTTACAAAATACGTTACGAATAACATAAACATGACTGAGCTACACGATCATACAAAAAATCCAAATGCAAATAAATTTATTTCCGAATTAACTTTAACAACAAAATCAGTTGTACACGAAACTCAACAAAAAGAACAACATACCAATAATACGCCTACTTCAAAAGAAGAAACTTTAACGGCAGACCCGAAGGTTAACGAAGTTGGACCAATTAGTAAACTTCCAGCTATCGATCAAAATTTAAACTCTAAAAGCACTCCAACATTAATATCACAAAATATTCAAAACATTTCGGCATCAACTAAACTTGATATGTTAGAATTGAGCATTCAAGTGGGAATAGAAACTAGCAAAGACGGCGTATCATTTACATTACTAAGTGTTGATCAGAACCCAAAAAATATAAGTAACCTGATGGGAGTGTCATTTGGTAAAGAGGCACTAAAATACAATACGAACATTGCCACTATCCCGATGAATATACGCCAAACTAAACCAAATACTTCAAGCTACATTAATCAGCCTCATTTAATGGAAAATTATTCAAATCCATACACAGATTTGACTAGAAGGGTAAATCGAAATCAAACAAAGAAGGTGGTCAAGAATGATAAAGTTTCATCAAAGAAAATTACAAGAAATCTTGAGAGTAATAAAAAACATGAACAAAAACTAAATAAGTATAAAACATTTTCAAATATCAAAGAAAGCCTATTGAAATATAATAAAATACAACCAGCTAAAAAGGAAAATAAGACAAATAATATCAAGCTAACGACTGACGACGAAAATATTCAAAAACAATCTTCTAAAGAATATTTAACGCTTTCAGACATAAGCACTGATAAAGCATTAAAATCACATGACGCAAACACTATAAAAAGAAAACATAACCCAAGTAGGCCACCGCACGTTGAAGAAAATCGTAATATGGAAAACGTAAACTCATCTAATACACAAGGTGAGCATAGTCCAATTAAAAGAAAACACAAGAAAATTCTGATTAAGCCCGCTAGTCTAACTGATCAAATTACAGCAGATAAGCTTAAGCATTTATATCAGTTACATATCCAAAACTCAAAATACAGGGACAACATTACAGTTAATATAGATAATACTAAGGAATCAACAGTAAACCATTCAATCCAGATTCCATATAATTCTTCATTTATAGACCAAACTAATTCTGACGCAAGTACTCAATTAAATAGTTCACGTTCTTTATATGATTTGCGACTTAATAGAACAAGTACAAGTGGCTCTTTTGGCTCGTCCAAAGATAAATCTACCACTGCTCAAAAGAACATTTCTAACGTTACTTCTGCAAAAATAAATCATGACATAGAACCTAAGGAAGATATTGGTGAAGAATTAGGTCTACGAAATAGTGTTATAGATACGGATAAATCTTCGTCACTTTATCGAGCTCAGGATGAAGGCGCTCGATGTGACTATTTTGAAGAGAATGAAATTAATACTGAAAATGATGTAATTAAAGATTTCAATAGTCTTAGTGAATCTTCCATTAAACCGTACATTACTTCGAAAAACAATTATGCACAGCAAGTCAACAAACAACAAAAATCTGGAATAAATATTTATAGAAATGACAGTAACTCAATGCCATTAGTTCGAGAAGGAGAAGAAAGAAGAAGTGCCTTTGAGAACCATACCAAACCCGAAACTGAAAATGTAACAGCAGATGAGGCTGCAATAAATTTATTCCATAGAGAGCCTGGAATTTCTGATACAGAAGAGATTGCCGAAGAAAATGAAATCAGTGATAGTATACAAACAAATGATGTCTCAAATTATGTGGGCACTAGTAATGCGACAGAGAAGGAAATAAAAGTTGCAACAAAAGCTAAATACTCTAATAAACACGACAAGAAAATTGATAAAAGCAAAAAGGATCTAAATAAAAAACGAGTTAAGCTTATAAACGCATTAAAGAACCAATCAAAAATTATGTCGATTCTCAAAAAAGTTGTAAGATCTAAAGGCCTTGACCTAAAAAGAATATTAAAACTCAATAAAACTGCACTCATCAAACGTCTGCGATCTGAAGTTTTTAAGTCCACAGAACGTATTCACATGCTACAAAAATTATATCCTAATAATGCTACTGTAGACCTTGCTACAATCACAGCAAGGCCTGCTGCTGCTACAGGAATCTTACATGTAAAAGATGTTACTAATGCTATTGAGGCACAGAAATACAGACCACAAATTAATAAACCTACTAGGAAGCCAAAGTATAACAAGTCATTTAGAAGAAAATTAATCAACGAAAATGAAATTGATTCTATTCAGCCTATAGAGAAGCCTTCGTCTACTCTTACATCACCTGTTGGTTTTTTGCCTATAGATACATCACTTAGATACAGTGTGGACTACCTCCCAGATAATGTAGACAAAATTGTCTTAAAGACATCTGCAGATACCTTTGAAGAACTCTCTTCATTTACATCACCTTATAAATTACGAGATAATAGTAAAGAAAGTTTGCTACAAACAGTGAGTCCAGCGCCAGTAGCGACAAAAATAGATCCAGATCATTTCTGGGGCTTAGAACTAGATAAAATTAATAGTGTTTCAAGTTTATCAAACAATGTTACAAATAGCTATAAATACCTGCATCAAGTAAAACAAAATATATCGCACCAAATTCCAATTGTTACTTTCAAGCAAATAGGTATTAGAGATAAAATAACCAAACTTGTTACATCAAAACCGAATTTAGCAATTACACCTGAAACGATTACAAATATACCTAAAATTAACTTGACAATTACAACACCATTGACAAATAAACATTTAAGTAATGAAGTGGAGTATACCAGTAATAATAAAAAACGCTTGGAAAATACCGATGCAACTTTACCTACCGAATCAACTGCAACAGAAAAAGTGCAACCGCAATACAATAAAAAGAAGCAATATATAACTATTAATATTCAAATTCCATATTTAATTGCAACCAAAAACACTACTGCTGCAACAAGTGAAAAAAATTATTATGCATCAGAGTCGCCGGTTCGTCAAGTTACGAAAGAATTCACAAAACCCGCTGCCTTAAACATAAATAGCATCGGTGATCTAAAGATGATAGCAAAACATCAACCGATAAATATACACCAAGAAACAATGCAAAATTTCACATTGAACACAAGTCAAACAAATCCAAGTTTTGATATTTTAAGTCAAAATAGCAACCAAGCTGAAAATATAATGGATTTGTTATCTATAAAACCGAACCAAGAAACTACTATCAAAGAAATTTTCAAAACGTTAGCTGTAATTCAAGATCATTTTGACGATATTTTGCCAAGTTTTAGTGATACGACTACATCTCAATACAAGGAACTCATAGAAATATTGAATGTGGCATCTAGTAATCCGAATATAAGTCAAAATGACAAATCTAGTGCAGGAAATGAAAATAATATGCACTTTCTTAACGAGTTAAAACCAAATACGTCCAATAATCCTTATGATAAACTTATAGACGAAATAGATGACAAGCTTTTTCAATATTACACTACATTAACAACATCAGCTATTACTAATTCAACGGCATCAAATGATTTTCAAATTGAAATTGTGCCTAAAGTTACAAAATCTAGCGTAGACATTTTACAAAATTTAAGTACCATCAATAATAGTAATGCGGAAGTACCAAATCTCAATTTAGAAACAAATACTTCTAATAGCATGTCTGGCTTAATATATACAGAACCTACTGCTACTACAGGTGTGGATAAATTGTTTACAAAATATTTAAAAAATACTTTCTCGTCTGATTTTGAGCCCAAGTACTTTTCTAATACTAACGATTTACAAGCTACTCATGTTTACCTTAACACTTCTTTAAATATAAATTCTGAACTACAACCGTATAATTTTAGTTTAAATAAAATTAGCAGATATCTCAGTGATGGCCTCGAATCGGATCATTCGGAACATTTTTCTAATAATGATAAGTCTTTTGAAGTAACTAATAAAATACATGCACTTGAAACAAAAACAAATCAAGTAAATGTTTTCAAAATAGATGACGACACAAACATGAGAGATAATAAAGCAGAAATAGTAGATTTCACAACCATAATTCCTGTTGATGACGGCAGCAATATCATAAATACGACAGAAAATATTGATTTACAGTGGGGCAAAAACACAAATGATAAAACAGAACTCCAATCCTTAAATAATACAAAAATCGTATATACCAACAATAACAACTCCTTACAAATCACGAGATTTACAGACATACACTTGCCATCAAAACTTACTACACCATTGATAAATATACAACATACAGGTAATATATTGACAACAACGCCTAGGACTCATGATAAAAATACCGCGTCAACGACAAACTACGTAACCTTAAGTAAAAGCTTACCAATAAACAATAATCAAACTAAAACTATAGATGCTACGAATAATTTTGTTGACAATACTGCTTATAGCTTACAAACTGAGAAACAAGATTTCATTGTGGCTAATTCTTTAACTACTCCAAGTGTAACTAAAGTCAAGCTTGAAGTAATAAATAAAAGCAACGATAAAACAGATAAGACCGTCTTAGTATATTTAAAACCACCGGAGGCACATACAGAAAAATATACTGTACTAAATAAGCCCTACGACAAAAATACCGCAACAACTACAAACCACGTCACTTTCACTAAAAATTCATCAATAATGAACTATCAATCAAAAACTATGGATGTTTCAAAGTATTTAGTTAAAAATACTGCGTATAGCTTACAAACCGAAAAACTAGATTTCATTGTGAATAATCCCTCAACTACACCAATGGTAACTAAAGTCGAACTTCAAACAATGAATGAAGATAAAACCGTTTTAAATTTGAAACCAACGAAAGCACATACAGAAGAGGATAATGTGCTAAATGCTACTCATAATTCAATAAAAGCAATAAATCATGACGATATAGATAACAAAGGCAAAATTTTAATAAATTTAGACAATGGTATTGACAATACTAATAATATATTTGTATCTGATATTAATACAATGACACCGGTGAGAAAAACTGAAAGTCCATCACCGGAAATTTTTAAATACAGTGAGAGTGGTACATTCAATACATTTGAACAACCAACTACGCCAGTGTTTAAAGAACCGACCAGAAACCAAACTCTCTTTAGTGAAACTACTACTGACAAAAATAAAACTAAAGATTCGTTAATGAGAATGGCACCTCCAATAAACAACACACTGGTAAATATAACAACAACTTTAAAGGAAAACAATAAAGAGTATGATGTACCTAATCATGACGACGTGCTCAAAAATAAAAATTATTCCAAATTCTCAATCAACAATACAATAACTTCACCAGCAACAAAAGTTACCACATCGTCAATTAAATATAATGAAACTTCTAAAGAAACCAGACAGACAATACCTTTAGATATAGTACATAGCAGTACCATAAGTATTTCAAGTCCAGTTTATAAAACTGAGCATATTCCTAATCTTGATTATGGAATAACACTGAATAATACAAAACGTATTAAAGACGTTGAGAAACTGAGTTCACCCAACACTCTTTCCAAAACCATTAACGATAAAAACACGCAAAGCAATTTTAAAATTTCCCCCTCAAATAATATGACTTCTTTTAACATTATAAAATCAGATTTACCAAAAATGATAATAAACAACGTTAGTGATACGATAAACAATAGATTGCTATTTCTTACAACAGTTCTCCCTAAACATAACGAAACCGCAATAAATAGCAAACGAGGAACAAACAAAATAGCAGTTGTGACCAAACACATATTGAGCGTGTCACCAAGAGTAAATCCTGCACCATCTACTGATTTTTCAATAAATAAAAAGACAGAAGCCACTATAATTCATGATACTCCTCTTAAAAATGTTATAATAGATTCATCAACGTCACCTTTATCAAACATAAATATAACACCTAATATGACAACTCTTTCAAAAATGGATGCAAGTGTTATTCCTTCTAATAACGTGACTCCAACAGCAATAACAACCATTCAATCATTGTTAACAACTATAAGCAAAAGTCTAAAAACAAGCACCATACCTATAAAAAATATGAGGAAAACTGTAAAAGAAAATGAAACTTTAAACAAAGCTGAAACACTGGCACCAAAAATTACTACAGATCTTCAATCTCAAACTAGTATCTCACATTCCAATTTTTCTTTAATCGACGATTATAGTTCACCAAGAATTATAAGCCAGACAATTAGACATCAGTCAATTGATAATAATCAAACTGCCTTACCAGCTCCTAATAATACAAATCCACATATTATTACCTTGACCACGGAAAAACTTTCGCTAGATAAGAAACATAGCATTAGCTATAAACCATTCACTACACAACCAATGAACGTAAACAGTCTCAATGAAATCACCAATGATAGTCCTGAAACCACAAACAATAACACTAAATCAATTATATTTTATTCTCCTTTCATCGGTAGTACAGAACCTATTATCAACTACAAAAGCTTAAAATATACAATATCAAATGAAATCCTAACGAAACCAAGTGAGAATGATTCATCAAAAATATTGTCTTCAATCTTTAATACCCAAGAAGACAAACCAGCTAATTTAACTGACGCAAATAATATAAAATATATCAATAATGATATTCAGAACTCAGAACCACAATATACAGAAAAATTCACTACTCAAAGCCTGTTGTACAAGAATTCTACCAATTCTTATACGAATTCTACATTGCTAGAAACAACAGATCCTATAGGCCACACAACTCATTTACTGGATGCTGTTACTGAAACATCTAGTGGTATTATTAAAATTTTAAATGATGTTGAAAAATCACTTACTGAAATAACGACAGAAGTCCCAAAAAATAAATATGGTTATAAAGTATCTCCAAAATGGCATGTTGTTAATAAAACATTTAGCAACACATACCATGCTAAAAATAAAACAATGCCAACTATTTCGTTGCATGTCAGCAACAGTCTTCAGACAACTCCAAAATTAACTACAGTAAATTATTCACACTCTACCATAATGCCACTTGTAAAGCCTTTATTAGAAGCTATGCACACTAATACGAAATATGTTTCTGGGATACAAAATGTTAAGTATACACAAGATATTATATTACCATCTAACGTCAAAAAAGTTACAAGCCTACCTTTTATTTTACATGGCAAATTAACATTGAACGATACTAAAATTAGTTCCATTGATAAAGAAGACCGATTTCTTCCAAACGATATTAAAACATCAAGCACATTGATAAGTGACCCGAACGTAGTAACAGAAAATGCTTTGAAAGATAATTTTACTTCACACGTGCAAATTATGCCTGTAAACATGTCTTCTAGTAATCAATTTGTTTCACAAATTTATATATTAGATGAAAAAAGTAGTAAATCTATTTGGAACAGAAACAGTACTAATCAAACGACTAAACCGAATAACAAAAATTTAAACAATTCTATTGCAAATTTAGGTGAAAAACATACCCTAAGTATTTCTGATGCAGAAAAACTTAACACCAATACAGAAAAACTTATAACTAATACGGAAAACCTTAATACTAGTAGTATTACCCCATACGACAATACAAATCCCATTAATATAACTAAATCTAAAGGTAACACTAAATTTTATAAGAAAATAATTAAAACAATACCAGGCAAAGAAATGAAATCTACAAATATATTTATGATCAAAACCAATGCTAATTCTCCAAATACTGCCATTTATTTTCCTTTAAGCCATGGCATAGAAAATAAACAATCGCATAAACGCAATACAAAATCATTGTTATATATTCGGGAAGATGACATAGTAAATCAAAATGTCACGACAAAAAATGGTCCTTTCAACGCTAGATCGAAATTTCTTATAAATTTTCAAGATAATAGGCGAAATATTTCATATATTCATACGCCAGATGTAACAAAATTAATATCAGTTGATCATAATAATAAAGCTATTAACAAAATATATATTACAAAACCTGTAAATACAAGTAATCAGTTCTCATCAAATTTAAATAATCATTTATTGGTTAAGCCTTCAATTTTAATGTATAAAAATAACAAAGATTTAAGTGATATGTTTTCTCAAATTATAGATAGTAACTCAATGGGCAGAAATAGTGTGAAAATTTATAGTACTAGGCTAAAAAGTAGTAGGCGAAAGCCTTTTAAATCAACAAGAAAAATTAAATATAACACATATCAGCCTCCAACTAAGGAAGACCTTGAATTATTGAATACCAAACCTGTACTGCAGCCACAACCCTATAAATCTTGTGCTGTATTAAGAACTCTTAGACATAAATTTACGTCTACAATAGAATTTATAAACTTTCTAAAAGCATCCAATTGTACTGTAAATGATCAGCCAATACCTAATAATATTAAACGGAATAGAATAGTTCATTTACCCTTAAAATTAAATAGTAAATTTAGAACATATGCCTATAATTATAAAAATAACCATCCAAATGCAGCTACAAAAACATCCATGTTCAAAAAATTAATGTTTTCAAAAGAAGCAGTTTTCAGTTCATTAGAAAATACTCATTTATTGCCTGTAAAAGCAGTGCCAATAAAAAAACCAAGAAAGATGATGAAACGTATACTGATTGGTAATAGACGAAAGGAAATTATGACAATGAATACTCAAGATTTTTTTGCTCAGCATCGCCTTGTAACACAAGGTATCTTGAGAAAATATCTGAAGCCCCGTTCAAAATTAGCTGTAATTAAACCAACGGTTACATCGATACCAAGGGTCTCGGTGTTACGGCCCAAGTTTGATCCTCTAGAAACATCTTTGAATAGATTTGATAGGCCAAAGCCGTTACTCAGGTCCAGAAGCGACCAAGAAACCTTTGGAGACGATTACACACATCATCATCCAAATGTGTTGAATTGGAAACAGAAAATTAATTCAGTTCAAGAAGCATTCCAAAAAGACGCCGTAACATCTTTGCCGAAGCAAACAAAATTGGTCGTTAATAACGTGATAGATAGACCATATACGCGTACAAATAATAATTGGAATCCAAAGGTCTTTAGAGATAGAATAGATTCAATAAGGAATATTTTATACAAAGCTGATCTGATAAAAGCTACAAGGCCTGTAAAGGATATAAGCTTCATGAGGCCGATAAGCCGATCTAGAGACCTGCTGAATCCACCGGAGTTCAGTTACAATTCTCCAAGATTCCAGTATAGGAGGAATAATAATGAAGATGTAGAGACAACGAAAAGTGCAGCTGCAGCCGCGGCGAGAACACGACGCCAAAGAAGAACCATCTTCTTTTTAAGTCCCACATCATCGTACAATTTTGATAGTTACGACTATTAAGTTTAAATAAATAGTTATTAAGTAAGATTTTGTTTTAATTTTTTTACCCACAAGGATCACAAAATTTCCTTTTTTATTTAGTGCATCCAAATGTTGTAAGTATTGTGATTATAATTTGTGGTTCAATACATTGTGTAGATTTTAATTCAGTTTTCCAAATTGTTACTAGGTGACGGACTGGTGGCTGGACGACATGTATCTGAAAGTGCGGCTGCCTCTGCCTATCAATTCAAACCCAGGGATGGTGTTCCCTCGCAGACATTTTGCTAAAATGGAGGAGGTAGCCGATCTTGGAGCCTTGTTTATCGATGACATACTGGATTACAAGGAGATGTTGGACAGGTAAGTTTAGAATACTGCAACCATGCTTATGATTTCAAGGTTTATATAATAAAGTGAAAAAGAAAGAAAATCTTTTTATAGCACACACTTTGTACAATGTTATACTTTATCAGCTTTCGTTTATTAATCAACAAACCTTTAATCGAAAATATTATTACCGGATATAAGTATAAATTGTAAACATCGTTCTACATATTATGTTATTTAATATGAAATGTTCACTAAATTGTTGAACAGTTTTAATTTAATTTTATAAATCACGCAGTTAATTTAAATTATCGGTAAAAGCCTAAAAAAAATGTATAAAATTATAACGGTTTTACTTGTAATATGGATAAGCCGTTGAGTATACCAATAACATTACTGACTTTATTACAGAGGAGAGCTTCCACTAGAACGAGCCTCAAGTCGCGAGAAAGGCCAGCCTCTGTGCATGGAGCAATTCTACCGTCTGCTCGGCGTGTGTCGGATCCCAGAAGTGGGCAAGGATCGGATGGAACTTCCTCCGGCGAGAACTGGCACTGAAGAACAGGAGGAACTTGTAGTGGTAGCCTGCAGGAACTATGTGAGTTTTTTTATATTTTTTAGAATTCCTTCAATTAATCAATAACCTTTGTCTTCTGATTGCTGCATCTACCATGCGGTTACCAACCACACATTGCAACTCGATTCGATAGACGTTCTACCCACTGATTGGCTTGTGTCAAGTGCTTCGACGATATGAGCCTGAAGTAGACCCATTAGAACGCCTATCAAAGCAACTTAGAACGTGCGGTTGCCAAACTCATGGCAGAGGCTCTGGTGATGAAGTGATTACCACGCCCCTGGGAGTCACTACATACTGTGATGTAATTTTAATTTTCACATACGCCCAATAAAAATATGTGCAAAATCAGGCAAAATGCTCGAATAATATTAATAATTAACCTTTTTATGCACGACGTAGTTATTTTTGTACTCGTTGTGATGATATTTGTTAAATCGCTAGAACTTTGAAATAGAAATGAGCTACATACCTTCTTTTCAAAAATGGATGCTTATGAGATCTGATCAAAAATATGTCCGATAAGACTTGAAATTGAATGGCATAAAAATTTAATAACGCTGCTGGTTATTTATAAGATTGTATATTATTTGACGCTATAGGACCTCTAAATCGCTTGGCATAAAATTTCCATGGAAAAGTAATCCTCATTTTATATGAAACGTTTTATATTAGGAATTTTTATACAGCGTTGGAATCAAAACACCAATCTACTATTCAAAATATCCAGTAACAAACCAAAATTCACTCTCAAATTATATAGAATCAATCATCAACAGCCTCTCCGTATGGAGGTTTTGGTCTACTATACCACGCTGGCCAAACGGGTTGGTATAGGGTTTTATTTCCAGATTTCCCTCTCTTAGATAATCTTTGCGTGGTGTGTTTCCCTTAGTCGTCTCATACGACACCCTCGGGATGAAATAGGGTGGAGACACTCTGTATTCTTATTCTGTCACCACACGGAAAATAGAATACTATATATAGAATACTAACTGCAAACTAACACAACGTGGCCATAAGTTACACAATTTGATTACTTATTGGTACCGAATGAGGCAACAACAGTAACATCGTTATTTAGTCCGGGGGGGATACAACTTTGTTAGCACTTAGGCACTGCGGTACACTTTATCACTTAAGCGACACACAAGAGGGACTGTCTCAGTTTCTGAAGTTATTTTAAGCTTTGGAGTTTGCCGCACCGAGTTTGGTAATACATTATTAGGCTTGTTGTTGCAAAATATTATTATGCAGCGCTTTCTAGTTTGAATTTGTGTAGTGTTTCTAAATTTTAAGTAGCCGTGTGGTTGACGGCATAGAATACAAGTGTCACCACCCCCTATCTTCCCGTGGGTGTCGTAAGAGGCGACTAAGGGATAACACGATGCAAATACCATCTTTGCGTAGAGACGGAAAACTCGACATCAAACCCTATATGACTGCCTCCTTGGTCTCGCGGCATAAATGTGCGCGTGGGATCGGTTGCGGGTTCAATTCCTGGGTCGGGCAGTGTTATTGGGTTTTTCTGTCACGAAATTCTCAGTAGCAGCACGGAGTCTGGAAATGTGCCCGGTACGGCAATAGGCTAGCCTCTTATTACGTGGGACTAAAGTATATCTAGCGAAAAGTGGGTGTAGAAATACACCTCTGGCTACCCCTTCGGGGTTATAGGCATGAGACTATGTATGTATGTGTGATTTTATGTTAGTGGCAGATCTAAATCGTGTAAGCCATGTAAGCTATGTGGTTGATCTGATGTTATTCTTGGGCATGTTTTCTCAAGTATTTTTTTGTGTCATCAGATCCTTCCCTGTCCAAAAATATTATATTCTAAATTCAAACCAACGACAACCCAGCCTACTAGACACCTAATGTTATCATTTCTACAAACAAACAATTCTGTCGAAGCGGTGAGGTATGCGGGGCAAGGGGGGGCTACAAAAAAGCATTCTAATTGGCCGGTTCAAATTTGCGGTACGTCATAATTCATATCTAGTATTGGGATTGGTCTTATGTAAGACGTATAAGTCTAACGTGTTGTCAGAAAGTGTTCGCCTTACATCTGCCGTCTAGTAGGCTAGGTTGTCGTTGATTCAAACGCTCGTGGGGATGAATGTTAGCGTTTCACGTAAAAAGTACTAAACGGTTTATGTTGATACTTTGTATCTAATAATTTACCTTATAGGTGCATCAAAATGGTTAATGCCTACATACCTTTAGACCCCATAACCGACCCTTTATGAAATGAAATGAAATATATTTATTTGCTGAAACATGGTATACAGGTTCTTACAGTAGATGTTATCAAGAGTTTCACATGTTTCGTCGGCAAATAATCCGACATGCAAATTACTGTGTAAATAGTATTTATATATTTCTAACATTTTTACATTAATAATTTTATCACCTTAAATGTCAATCATTTAATTATATATAAATTATTAATTACTCAATTGTTTTTAAAGTTACACTCAATTTTATGTCTACACTTTACATAATAAAGGTATTACAACCAAATTAAAAACAAGATCAACAATTTTATTCTCATATAACATACATAATAATAATAAATTTGTACGTACCAGCACTTTATTATTTTATATGAATTATTTAAATAATTGCAGTAATGTACCAAATGTCAACCTGAAAAATAAAACATATAATAATTTACAATTTCAATGTGTTTTAAATAAGTCACTATGTACTATAAAAACATTTATCTACGAGCTACCTATGAAGTTTAGTCTTAAATTGTTTAATTGGTAATTCCCTTATTGATTTTGGTAATGCGTTAAAGACTTTAATAGTCATTCTATGACGTCAAATTTTTTATTAACTATAAAAAATTATAAATACTTACATTAGTGTATCGACCACATTTTGCGCTTTCTTGTAAACCAATCCAATGCTGACCTATATCCTTCCACAGTTCTACCCCATCCCGGTGAAGGCAGCAGACCGGGGCCGTCTGACTCCTGGCGAGATCCAGGCACAGCTGCTGCACGCTCTGGTGGACGCTTCAGGGGCTCCACCAGCGCCCAGAGTGGGGCTGCTCACGTCCATGAACAGGGACCAGTGGGCGAGGGCCAGGGAACATGTCATCAAAGGTACATAATTAATTGCGCATAAGAATAAAGATAATTTTGTTTTTGTGTCCCGATTAGTGGTGAGTCCAGAATGTTAACCTTGGTTTGGGAAGTCTTAAAGCTGGTTAATGAAGATTTTATCCAGAGAAACACTAAAAAGTTCCTCGTCTTCGGAAGACTACGGGTGCTTTTGGAATGGCTTGATAGAAGCATCTATGATAATCATGAACGATAATCCAAAGCAGAATGAATGTGATAATATTTTATACCCTGTTTGGCTTGAGATTTCAGCCACTGCTCGTGGCCAGATGACAACAGTGATAATAACTTATACAAAAACGAAGATATCATCAAAATACAAAATAACCTACCAAGGTCTTTTTTTCTCTCATATCTGGTTAGGTACTATCAAATCTCTTAATACTATCACAAACTCTAGGACGATGACGAAATATTACTGACCTACCAGTAATCTTGCGGCAAAACACGCATGAGACACAATAAGTGGTTTAACTTTACATTTGAGTTCGAACGTTACTGCAATTCCGTACCATACATACATAGACTCACGCCTGTTTCCCCGAAGGGGTAGGCAGAGGCATATTAAACGCCCACTTTTCGCCAGTGTTTTGATCCCACGTGTGGCGAGCCTATTCCCGCTTATCGGGATATTTTGTTTGCCAGAGCCTCGTCCGTTGATCGGCAGGTGCACCACTTGCAGGTGAGGTTGGCTTGGGTCTTTAAGTTCTTGGTGGGAACCCTATGCACCAATACCGTACCAAATGCTATCAAGATGTCTTACATCATCTCTTTTCTATAGACGAGATGAACCGCATGAACCTCGAGCTGATCTCCCGGGCATTGTGCATCCTGTGCCTGGACGAGGCTGGCGGTGACAGGGCGGACACTGACCCTGAGACCAACGCCATGTTACGCGCCATGCATGGGGCAGGGACCCGGTACCACTCGGCCAACCGCTGGTTTGACAAAACTGTTCAGGTAGGTTTGAGATCTGAATATTAGAAATAGCACTTGTATTTCTGAGTTTTAGTTATTTTGTAATATTTTTTATAGACTCACGCCTGTATCCTCGAAGAGGTAGGCGAAGGTGTAATATTACACCTCCATTTTGTCTTTGGATTTTCCATTTCTGTTATTTGTATGTGTAAATATTACACTCCAACCAATATTAGATAGTACCTAAGTAAAATAATCTGGTTTTGACGTCTGCGTCTGCTAAGGAGCCAGTTGAAAACCAGCGCCGGGCACATGTGTCCGGCAATATGCTGAACTGGCCTCCTATTTTTGTACAGACGACGGGCGTGTACGATTTTTTGCCTAGTTATAGATTTTTTTCCCACACTGTATTCATATCATGTCCTTCGTCTGATATAAAAATAAACGTTTTTCATTTCATTCATTTCATTTCATTTCATTTCGCCATGAATTTTAAGGTCCGACGTAATAGGGGGCGAGCCTATTTCCGTTGCCGGGCACATCACCAGACTCTGTGCTGCTACTGAGAATTCAGAAAAACTCAGTAACACTTTTGCCCTACCCGATAATTTGATTATACGGGCGAATCGCTTGAAGACTTGATAAATATTCAATTAATGAATTCAAAGAACATTCTCTTCTATCTTGTATTATTTTGTACGAATAAATTTTAAGAAAGCCCACACACAAAGCAGTGCAGAACGTAATCAGTGCAATATTTTACAACAAATATGATTTAACAGCCTTTTATTTCGTTCCAGCTGATAATCTCGTCAGACGGCACCATAGGCATGTGTTACGAGCACAGCGCCGCAGAAGGGGTAGCGGTAGTACGCCTAGCCGAGCGAGCGCTAGCCCGGGCAGAGGTAGCCGACCGGCCAGCACCACCGCCGGCCTTGCTGCCGGCCCCGCAGGCCATGAAGTGGAACCTCACGCCAGACATACACAGGACCATTGAGACGGCCGCTAGGGACCTTGACCGGTAATTTTAATGCTGATCTTCTTTGAAAAAAGACAACTCCCGTACTAGGATTAAATCCTGTGTCGCGGAGACTTTACAAATTGCAATTCTGCTAAGTAGGTATAATAATATTCCACCACATACACACTACACCATCTAGTTGCAAACTAAGCAGAGCTTGTACTGTGGGTACTAGACAATGTATAGACATAGGTACGTATATAAATATATTTATTTTTTATTTATTTTATTTATTTATAGACTCACACCTGTAACCCCGAAAGAGTAGGCAATTAAAGGTGTAATATTACACCCACATTTCGCCACGAATTTTTAGGTCCCACGTAATAGGGGGCGAGCCTATTGCCCAAAATATATTATTTTGTAAATTACGTTATTATTATACATAGAAACACCCAGCCTGTGACAAACATCCATGTTCACGCATACAAATATTTGACTTGAGCGGGCATCGACCTCGCAACCTTCGGCGTAGCATTCGCTTTCACTCCTGCCACGTCACCGGATTTCCATATATGAATTTGCTGGTCGTTATCATTTAGAATGGGAGCACTTTTCTAGTAAATTCCATTGCCTTTAAAGCTGTTTTGGGCAGCTACATCCAGCCTTGGCGGATGACACGGCACACGACGATGAAGAACAAATGTGCCAAAGCTATGTCAACACTGCTTTCTTTCGTTCGTTTCACGAACTTCAAATAAGAGTTGTTTTTTTGTTTTTCAAATTCAAATTCAAATTCTTTATTTGTTTTTAGTGTGAGTGTGTGGCCAACTCTAGTGTCGAATTTTTAAGACCGCTGGAAGGCCTCCGACATGGTCTAACGATTCTTATCCTGTGACAAGAACCTGGATCGACAGCTTTACGTGCCCTCCGAAGCACGGTAGCGCTCAGATGTAAATGCCACACTTGGTCACCCATCCAAGTGGCGATCTGTGCAAGCTTTGCTTAACTTTGCCGGTCTGTTCGAACGGTTAGCCAAATAAGAGTAATAACTTCGTTCAAAAACACATAAAGATATAAGAGAAGGCCAATTCTCGTATTTAACAGACACTGACACTGAATTTTGACTGAACTGCGATTTAATTTTGAATTGACTCACAATTGGTATTCTGCTCCACTTAATCTCCTTATAGTATAATTTCGATATAATCAATTTATAATCTCTTGTTGATCTTAGAGGTAATGTCAAAAACTCAAAAACAAAAACATGAATTTTGCCATTGTATGGGAAAATACATTAATAGGAATGGTTATTGGATGCCAATACGTTTACATGCCAAATTAAAATTAATATACAATTAAGTAATAAAATTTCGGTAAGTAAATATATTGGTTCCTTGGATCGTGTGAATTATTTTCAATAGGTATTCAATAATTAAAAAATTTAATATTCAATAATAGAAATAATTCAGACATTATAAAGATTTTAACGATGGTTACGTACAATTGGGTTTTTTAATTAGTTTTTTCCTCCTGATAATTTTATTTCATTTGTTGAATTTCTCGAGCAAAAGTTTCGCGAATATTTCGATCTTGAAATAAATATTGTCAATGCTGGCAAATACTTAACATGTTTGCATGTTGCCCACCAGGATCTCCTAGCCAGATCCCCCAGAAGATCCTCGTGAACTCATTAGTTGTGAAATTGTATAAAAGCAAGCGTATAAAAGCGTTTACAAAACCAGTGACTATCAGAAAGTTATCAGCCATCGATAGGGATTACAAAAATCAGGTGCATGCGATTTTCGACCTTATTGACGTAACTCAGAATTTATAATTTTAATAGCGTATCAATGTCAGAAAGCAAGAAAATACCAAAAAGAAGTTTATCATGAATTGTCAATAAGGTCGAAAATCGCATGCACCTGTTTTTTGTAAGCCCTATCGATGGTTGATCATTTTATAGTCATTTGTTTTGTAGACATGAATTTGTCTTACACAATTTCTTTTTAAACTTATTTTAGATACCTATCCCCGTGGTAAAACTAGTGGCACATAATAGCTAAAGGCAATTCCTATGTTTATTAGCAAAATAGATCATAAATATTACCAGAAAAATATTCAACACTATTAGTGGTATCGTTGGGAATGTCAAATAAATCACGTCGTCACGTCGTGTCCTTGGTAACAAATGTATATTTTTATTCCGTGCTTTTAAAAGTATCAGGTGCATGCTTTTTTGGTTCCACTCGCTATTTTATTTACAACTGTACTTCTGCCGTATAGCGAATCGGTCGAGTCCAAGAATCTGCCCAATTCACGAATCTGTCGAGTTGGGAATCTGCCGAATCACAAATCTGTCCATTCCAGAATATGTCGTATACCGAACAAGCGATTTGTCTTAACCTATTGTGACAACCCTACCAAAATAGGTAACAAATTTACAAGCTCTTAAGAAGCTGTTTCTCTGTTCGGTTTATTTACATTTTCATGTGGTTATATTATGTACGATGGTATCATTGTGAAAAAACTAGAAATACCTTACCTGCTCTACTAATAATTAGCAGAATACCGTTCACACTAGTTCACACTTGGTTCAACTTTCGATGTAGTCCCGATCTCATTCAAGTGTCAGTTAAGTTACGAGAATACCATTTATGACGCCGAGACTAGATCGATATTGGAATTTGAACAAATATAATTACCAGAATTGGCCTTCAGGTCACAGATCGCGTATCGCAAAACAACAAGGCCGGGTTGATAATGGTTAATATACACACATACTTTGCAGCTACTATGATCTTATTTAGGAATGGGCCATTATTCTTGGATCATGGAGTCAGCTTTGCTATTTTTGTTGGATCTGAATGAAGGGTATTTTTCTACTTTTCTACTGGAAGATCTGTCTGACGTTTGGACGTTAATATTTATTTAATCTGTTCTTTCACAGCGCCATTGCGAACTTGGACTTCCGAGTGTACACATACCGCGGCTACGGGCGGGAGTTCATGAAGTCGTGTCGCACCAGCCCCGACGTCTACATCCAGCTCGCCATACAGTACGCCTACTACAAGTAAGCACGTTTATCTTTAATTTAATCCAATAAACACACAAAAGATAAATAATTACTATGACTATGAATATGTGTCCGGCAATATGCTGAACTGGCCTCCTATTTTTATGCAGACGACAGGCGTGTACAGATTTATACCGATATATTGTAGGTAATCATTTTTTTTCTACATTGTCGTTTTTGTTCATGTCTTTCGTCTGATAGAAATAAACGCCTTTTCTTTCTATCTTTCTTTAGATATCCTGGGAGAACTAACACATAAGCATCTAATTCCAAAATAAGCAGAGCTTATGACGTAAGGAGACCAGATAACAGATAAAAATACTTACTCATTTTTAAATACGGTGATTATATATAGCCAAATAATAAATCATCGTTCTCATCAGTATTATTCTAGGGCCTAGGAAAATGCAAGTATCATTCCATACGACCCTTTTTCCACAGATTTTAAATTGATACTTCCCATCACACAGCATTTTTTATGGTTAAACTACTTCTTTTTTATAGATACAAATAGTCCAGTCAAAGTACACTTTTTCTTACATCAATAGTCATAGCAGTCATCTTTTGAAAATATGTGGTCTCACCAAGTTTATATTTTATTTTCTTTTGAATATTTTCGTTTCATCTTTCCCCTCTACCCAGGATGTACGGCTACCTAGTGACCACGTACGAGTCCGCCTCCCTCCGCCGTTTCCGCAACGGTCGCGTGGACAACATCAGGTCGGCCCACGGCGCCGCCCTCGCGTGGGCCGCCGCCATGTGCACCGCTGAGACTTCGCCCCTCAACGACGCCTCCGACGAAGGACAGAAGAAGGTCTCCTTCAATTTGTATGGGGTGAGGGACTTGGTAGATGTATGGTGTGCTACACATACACAATGCAATTCAAATTAAAAATAGGTACTTATAAACTTCAAATTATTTTTGGGTAGCACTTCGGACACTCACAGCTATGCGGTATAAATACGAGTTCATAAAAAGCTTTTACTGAAGGAATAATGTCTTCTGCTTTCAAATAACACGATGTACTGAAATAAAGTTCCAAAGTCTTAAAAGGCATAATAATATGAAAATTTATACCAAAAAATTGTAGGTTTTAAAGTTAGAGCCAACAGTGGGTTTACGTACTAATTAAACGCGCAATTCGAATGAACTAACTCTTGATCATTAAATCATTGTTGTCGCCAGTTTTATCCAGCAGCACTTACTCACTTGAACATAATAACTAGCCACATCTACTGCAGATTTAAAAACTATAAATTAAAATCAAAATAACATCCCAACAGGAGCAAAAGAAGCTAGAGCTATTTGAAGAAGCGGCTCGCAAGCAGACGTCCATCATGGAAGCCAACATCCTCGGCAAGGGTATAGACAACCACCTGCTGGGGCTCAGGGAGATGGCGCGGGAGACCATGGGGGAACTGCCGCCCGTATTCTGCGACGATGCCTATAAGCAGATGTTTGAGTTCAAGATGAGTACTAGTCAGGTAAGCATTTCGTAACTTAAAGTTAAGCAAGGACGTCTCAACAGCTTCGCACAAAGCTACGTCTCCAACAAAAGAATCCATTCAGGGATGGCGCTTTGTCGCAGGGCTTTACAAATATTCATTCAACGGTCACTCAGATCCAGAACGACAGGAATTATATGGATTACACAAATCATTGTCCTATATAGCAATGGAGCCTATCACACACTGTCATTGGCAAGGCCAGAACTTTTATCATGTCATTTCATACGTGTAATAACAGCCTTTTGACCAAGTGGTCAAGAGGTACATCTTTTAAGAAGGAGGTTTGAGGTGTTCTCTAATACAGTGTTGCTTAGCGTCACATTCTACGCCGTATTACATGCTAAAATGACTATAGAAATAAGGTTTTTCAACGAATTACAGGATTAAAACTCTCACCAGAACAAATAGCTCGACAGTATCTTTCCCTGTGACAAAACCAAACTATATCTGTCTGTCCAGGTGGCCACAACTACCGACGGGACCTTTATGGGCTACGGAGCCGTCTGTCCCGACGGGTATGGATGCAGCTACAACCCAAAGAAAGACTGCGTCATCTTCTGCATATCCTCTTTCACATCCTCAAGCGTAACCAACACAGAAGCCTATAGGCAGTCACTAGAAGAAGCCCTCGACTCCATGAAGCTTATGTTCCAAGCACGCAAGGTGGAAAACTGAACGGGAAACACGAAGAGAGAAAGAGAGGAAAGTAATATGCACTGATTGTGTGGAGAAATGTACGGTAAAATGATTTCTGTATATATTTATGAAAAGGATGATAATAGAATGCACATTGATAAGACATCCTTGCGCGTGTAGCAAGAATAAGGTGAATTTCATACATAATATAAACATTAATATATCTACATACAATTCTTTTGCAAGGTTTTACACTGTCGTAAATTATTTGATCATATTTCGACATTCGTCTTCCAAAAGACAAACATAAAAAAGCTCTTCGATCAAATGCATACAATGTTACATTTAAATAGCAACATAGTCACCTTCTTCTTGAAATACCTACATCCTTTTATCAAAAAAAAGTTCGCGCAAAAACAATAACAAGAAAAATATAAAAGATAGTTTATACATTCATAGACAAAGCTTTTAAAAGTAAAATACTCTTGAATATTAAAAAAGTATATAAAGTTATATTCAAACAAGTTTATATAAACATATAACTGCTTATATACTACTACAGATTATTTCAAATATAAAAGCAAAGCAATTATTTACACTTGTACGAAAAGTATAATATTATATAAAATTTGTTGCCTGGCACTATATTATTATTATGTACTAATCTATATTTATACATAATTTTATATTTTTCATTACATATTATACGCATTGCGCACTATGTTAGTGAAGTAACTAAAACATATCATTCGTAGACTGTAACATAATTAGGCAAATTTGTTAAATGTAACATGATGTTAAATTAAGATATTTGTCCAAAATATAATGTTATCTGTACTTATATCAAAGAAATTATTATTATAATTATATTAAATGATTAACATTGTTGTATAGGAATAAGGTAATAAATTATTCTTCTGAACAACAGAAGAATAATTTGCGAAGGCCAGTGGTAAAGTTTATGTAGGAATGCTACAAGCATTATGTTGCAACGTTTTATTGGGTTTTTAAAAACCCGATAGTGAAAAGAACGAGCAGGTACTATACTTATAGTTATCGCACATAGGTAAATGTTTTTATTGTAATTTGAATAAAACTTATTATTAATTAAATATTGAGCACGTCAGCTATAAAATTCACAAAATTAGTCAAATTATTATAGCCATTTTTAAATAACAATGATGCAGTATTCGTCTATTTATTCCATTAAATAACGACTAAAGTCGTTAATTAAGTAATTAACTCAAATATTGAGTGAATTTAGATATATTAATTTATTATAATAGTTTTATGTTATAGTTTTATCAAACTGTTGCCGTTCTATGTCTTATGCTATTTTGAGGTAACTTGGTCACTATTCCATAGTTTATATAAATAATAATAATAACACGTTATCATTATTATTAAGTTATTACTCGCATTTATTAATGTTAAATTTAAAATATAATAATGTTAAAATATTAATACTTAATATTATGTGTAGGCTTCTACATAATATTTGAAAACTGCGATGTCAATTGAAAAGTTAAAAGTAATTAATTAGTTAAATACCTATATAGTTCAGAGCGTTATCGAGTACTAATTTAAAATTAATATTATCCGTCGCTGCAAATTTTAAAATATTATTATAGCCAAAATAGACTCACAATCATAAAAAACGCCTCATTACGTAACAGGGACTAATATAATAGCTCACTTAGTCCAAGGTTTATACTATTGTAGCAGTATTATCAAAAGGGGGGCACTACCAATGTGGGGCATGTTGTAAAGATGTGTTGGGGGTAAAATATGAATTCCGAAATAAGAAATGATAAATATGAATTACTGGTACCAGTTGTCCACAGATGTCACTAACCTAACTATATGAGTGCGAGGAGACGACTGCTACACCGAGCTTACACAATCGTGCGCGTTGTATTTATTTTCTAGCGTCAGCAGCCGCTACACTATTTTAAACCATATATCAAAGAAGGAACGTTACTTATTCAATACATTACTTGTACCAATGAATTTCAGAGACAAAAATATTGCGTTAGTTTTTGCATAAAACCTTCTACACAGAAAAGACCAGGACTAAAGTTTGTACTATATTTAGTCCATGTTTTATAGTAAGGTCCCTAAAGATTTTTTAGACTAGTGTTGCACTTGCCATCTCTTGATATTGTTAATCTTAACCTAAACTATTTCTAATATTTAATAAATCCTTGAAAGGCAAAGGTGTTAAAGGAAATTTGACTGAAATGGAAAAATCATAAATTAACTAAAACATATCAAAATGTAAGCCAATGAATTTAAAATGTACCATGTTGGATATTTAGAGCTTTTACATTCTATATACATATATACATCTGTTATTTGTTCTGTCTTTATAAACTTTAACTTGTAAAAATGCAATTGTTTAAAAAACATATTATTATATTATTTTATTGATAAAGCATAAAAAAGGCAATGCGTGATAGAAAACTGTGTTGAAAGTGGACAAATTGTACCTAATCCATTTAATATGGGGGCGGTACCTGTAAGGTCAAATCGTCGTAGAATTCAGTGCGAGCGAATGAGCGCACAGTAAACTTACTTCGATCCAATCGAAATGAGACGTTTGTACTAAGTCCCTTATCTATTACACAACTAAGCTTCAATTCAAAGGAATAAAAAAGTCTCATATCAAATTGGATTCAAAATATAAAACCTTAAAATCATTATACGGCATGAAGTGGCTAAAATAAAATTGCATTTAAATTACACGCAACAGAATTGTCATTTCGGTTTTAAAGAAATATTTGCAAAAATATTTTAAAATGTGAACATATAACTTGTCATTTAAAATATGATACTAAATTACAAAAAGAGATAAACCTATTAAAATTGTGTGTGTTTCTAGATAGAACCAATGACTTAAGAATGCCTTTTTATCTATCTAAATTTATTGGAATAAACATCCAAAATATTTCGCAAAATTACTTAGTCTAAGTAATTTAAAATCGCAATTTAAATCAATTCAAATTCTGTATACATAAAGTTGCAGAATAAATCGCAAGCCAAAAATTTAAATTTACAAAATATAATTATAAAAAATATAAAATATCAATTATCTACATGAACGAGACTTAGACTATCACTGAGATAAGGTCAAGTCTAAGCCTGAACTATTAAAACTTCTCAAAATATTCAATTTGGAAATTAAAATCCAAATATTTAAACTTGTTAAACATGTAGCCAAATAATTGTTAACAAAAACTATTATAGTGTTGCACCACATATTATAAGCTAGAGACATAATTTTAGTGCAATGTATCGATGTCCTAGTCACACATTTTACAATAGGCTATTATTAGCGCATAGTTAGATTGCTACCCATTGTTCTTAATCAGTTTCATTTACGAAAGAAGTTATAAAGACATAGAGTAGGTACCTTAATATGAAATGTCACTCGTTTTCGTCGATTTTTTTTCGGAACGCATTAGTTATTTTAATCATTTCTACTTGGGATGTTGATGTAGGGCAGTCACTATTTCTACGTTGAAAGAAGACTTAAAGACGTATGCATTCTCTCCATCCTCACACATGGTTTTTAAACATGCAATACGTACTTTCACAAAAAAAAACCCTCGGTGTATACCAAAGCACGATGGAACACAACAGGAATACAAATTCTTTCCTGTATAATCATCGATGACTATAGTAAAAGAATCCACCAAATACCAAACGACATTCCGTCAGGCAATTACAAAATGACGAGACAAGCTTGCCCTTTGGATAAGAACTGGTACCGAATGCCTAAAAATAGAAATAAATTAAAAAAGAGTGGCGACCCTTGGTCGTGGAATGTGTGAGGGAATAGTAATGGATTTGTTTATTAAGTAACTTATATGCTAATTAAATTTATCTATAGTAAATGTAACTTATTAGCAACATTGGTGTTAATATTAAGATATTAAAATGTCAATGCTGTGGTGATAACATAATATTTAGATTTGTAAAATAAATTCAATGTGTAGAGTTATCTTTAATTTATCTTTTGCTAAACTTATATCTTTAATGCATATCTTTGTTAAATATCTGTCGCAAATCTTCCTAATTTTCTAAAGAATATATATCTAGTTGTAATTATTTTTAATAGGTGAATATATTTTATTCAATGTTAAATTATAAATAATATATAAACATATCATAGATGTAAGGTACTGTATACATATCAAAATGTCGACTGTCATGTGAGACATGACCAAGAATATCAAAAACATATCAAAATCTTAGAATTAAGATGATGAAACATATCATGTTTTTAAATTTAAGTGATCTTAGTGATAAGTTATACATGTAATGGAGATTTACAATTTACCAGTATTTCAGAAACATATCTTATTTAGGAAATATTAAAATTAAAGCCTAGATTTTTGTCGTCCTAGTATCTGCACAATTATTATTATTGTTGTGTATCTGGTGCAAATATATTACTTATATAAAGTCAATATTTTATTGAAAGGATTATAAAATTATATATAGAGACATAATTATATTATATTTGACATACTTATACCTATTTGCTGCATATGCAAATTTGTATCTAGTCAATTTATATTACTGATGTTATTTTGGCACTGTAATATTTTAAATGTAATTGAACATTATAAATAAAAATTCGCGATGACAGAAATGTGAACCAAAATTACTCATTTAACATTAAATATACTCTTTAATAAACATATTTATCGGGATGATAATATGATGATGTTATGAACCGCGTAACATTGTTGCGTGTAACATTGTAGCACGTAACTTTCTAACGCGTAACATGGCCGAAATATCGGCACCTCGAAACATTGTTACGTTTCAATGCCAAGCACGTATCGCAGCATTTTAACAAGACTTAGGACATTCCATGTTGTACCTTATCAACCAAAACAGAATTCTATTTGCATGTAGTTTTTAAAAATTTTGCTGAATACAAATATTATTTTTATCATTTGTATTTAATGGGTTTATATTTGTTTTAAAAGTAATTTAAAATTGTTATAATACTGACTTACCATCAACATTACTCTTTTTTAAATTATCGATATCAACGAATATATTTTGCTATACTATTATTTGTGTTTCGTCATAGCTTATAAAATTAAAATAGCTAGTAATGTTTTATTTTCATTGTTGAGTACTTTATTGAAAATTCAATTAGTTTATTAAGTGTAGAAACATATAAAAATATAATTGGAATGCAATGTAACTTTTACTTTTAGTTACTATCCAAAGGTTTAAAAAAAAACGTCTATGGTAAAAGTTGTTCTATGTCGTGTTGCATGTATCAATGACGATCCGCTGTTTTGCAACATGACACACAACACGCAACGTGAGTCTATAACATCGTCCAGTATCCTGTAACATGCATCACAATATTATGCGATACATTGCTACGCTCCATGTAGTTATTGAGGAATATGTTATATAACAGGTTGCATGTGTGTGTCGTGTTTGTTCTAATAAGAGGCTTTACTCATTTATGTCATGTTCAAAAGGCTCAGGTGTGTATGCGTACCATATCCTTGTTATGAATGCTAAACGATAGGGCGTCAAATACATAATACCAAAAATCAGTTAATACCTTTAACTAATGACCTATCAAAAATCAGTAAAAGTTGCATAGCTACCATTCTCATTATAGACCATTGTAACTAAGTGTCATATTAATCGTGTTCACGAGTTTTAGAGTAAGTAATTACTATTGCAGTATAAAATCATGAATTATATCCGATGTTACACTAATTTGTAGAATAATAATGCAGGCACATACTAAGCTCTCGTCGGTGCAAAAATAAACAACAAATGATGTTACCTTCCGCAAAGTACGTCATAAATATCTACAGGAATACTAACATTGTATTCACTAGGGGACAAAGTCGCTCGACTTATCGCGAACAGTCGCAGGACATTAACGTGCGACTGTCCCGCGACAATGTCGACCGGCATTTCGCTCGTCCACATACCGGCATTGTGATCGAGATGTCGCCTAAGTGTTAACACAGTTTATTTGGTAGTGTGGACCAACGAAGTGTGCTATAATCGCGGGTAGTCGCGGTACAAATAGCAACACACGTCCTCACAAGTCAAATGCCGTCGGAAACAGTCGAGGGACACGAAGTCGCGCAAGGTCGACGCTATCGGAGCGTCGACAAGCGACTTGTTCCCCGACACGTAGATGTCGCCTGCGATGTCCCACGCGACGTCGCTCAACACGTAGAATTCGTGTCGGGCGACAAGGTCGCGGGACAAATGTCCCCTAATGAATACGAGACTTTAAAGAATACTTACATTTTCTGGTTTATTTAACTGGTCACGTATCAAATGTTACGGGTAAAACACCTTTTTAAGCCATGTATTCACTAGGGGACAAAGTCGCTCGACTTATCGCGAACAGTCGCAGGACATTTACGTGCGACTGTCCCGCGACAATGTCGACCGACATTTCGCTCGTCCACATACCGGCATTGTGATCAAGATGTCGCCTAAGTGTTAACACAGTTTCGTTGGTAGTGTGGACCAACGAAGTGTGCTATAATCGCGGGTAGTCGCGGAACAAATAGCAACACACGTCCTCACAAGTCAAATGCCGTCGAAAACTGTCGAGGGACACGAAGTCGCGCAAGGTCGACGCTATCGGAGCGTCGACAAGAGACTTGTTCCCCGACACGTAGATGTCGCCTGCGATGTCGGGCTATGTCCCCCGCGACGTCGCTCAACACGTAGAATTCATGTCGGCCGACAAGGTCGCGGGACAAATGTCCCCTAATGAATACGAGGCTTTACTTTGATAACGTTTCAACCGCCTTACATGGGTCGTAATCATAGGTATTCGGCCAACCAAGATAAAATATAGTTATACACCTACCACGTCAGTTCACGTCAGAAATTGTTTGTTTTCTTTTTGCTTCTTGTTACACTTAATTTGTACTTTAAAAACTGTGGTCACTTCGACCTATGCTGCGTTATATACCTGTCCTGTTTCATTAAGGCTTTTAAGATTACTTACGAGAATTTAATCTGTCCTTGTCTTCATAGTTGTATAATAAATGTTCTTGTCCCTTTCACGCCAAACCCGCCAAGCTTTGTATGCTATGTACCTAGGACTTAGGATATCGTTTGATCTCATATAAAAATATTTTAAATAAGTATGTCCGTTATAAAGGACATTGTAAAATAATTATTATTAGTTTTAATCAGATATTGTTATTTGTTATACAATTAACCAACCAACCATTTCACAAACGAGGTGTTTTCAACCTCGTGTTGTCAACGCAATACCAGGTTGAAAACACCTCGTTAGGTGATATACCTAATGGTCGAGTGTTTAAGTAAGAATGATTAAAATTTAAACATTCATATTGGAATATACATCATCTCTAAAAGCACCTCGTTTGGGGTGGTCAATTAAGGAATAGTAAAATTCAGAAATAAATGCCTAAGGGATGAACAATTGCATTATAATATAATACCTGTCAGGTTTCAATGGGTTTCAATTTGAATGAATTTTAGATTTATATTTATATTATCTGTAATATTTGTAAAGTTTCTAGTTGGAAATAAATAAAAATATAGTTTTAGGTGCTTGAACGATTTTGATTTCAAATAAAAATAAATAATATGCGTCCTGATGTTCACATTTTAGACTACTATAGACAAAATTATACCAAAGTGTCATAATAAATTACATATCTGTATATATAAAATCCTTGCGTTACTGACTGACTGACAGACACGCTACAGCTAAAAGTATTGGGCGCAAAAAGCTTCAATTTGCCATGTATGTTCTTAGGGGACCTCAGGGGTGCACTAAGAAGGGATTTCCCGAAATACCCACGGGATCTGGCAAAACAGGAAATTAAAAAAATATTGCGGTCGTAGCCTTGGGTACCCTCTAGTCTATGACTAACATACCCACAAAATTCATCTGAGATATCTAATATATAAAATTCTCGTGTCACAGTTTTCGTTCCCATACTCCTTCGAAACGGCTTGACCGATTTTGATGAAATTTTTTGTGCTTATCCGGTATCTATGAGAATAGGCCAACATCTATTTTTCAAAAAAAAAAATTGCAAAACAACGTTTGCCGGGTCAGCTAGTTTAAATATAATTATAAAATAATTTAAGTATATTATCTGTATTTGCAAATATAAACTTAATTAATTAAATACTGTGGTCTAAACGAAGATTATTGTTTATTTTAAATAAGTGAAATGGGTGACAAGCACAGTTTGTTTGTTAAAAGCAGGTACATATATTATTATTTTAATAATGTATCAACATAATTATGTTTTTAGATAAGGTTCATAAAAATAAACAAATAAAAATACATATCTGCTTATATATTTATATTCGCAAAACTGAAAATGTCGGGAGTTGCTACGACCGACCATACAAAAAATATTTACCATAGATAAACATATTAGACAATTTTGACAAGTACTAAATTAATCTTTTATCGAATTTGATTAACTGTCGGCTTTTACTATTACACAATAAATTCATGAATTCTTTAAATAGCAGAAAAAATGTTGAATACAGCTCCCGCCATACTTTTATATAGATAAGTTATTTTGCTTATATTTACATTGTGTAGAAAGTAACATAATTATGTACTCAAATATATGTTGAATATATGTACTTATAGTTGTCACCAGTACCTGTATTTTAGGACACAGTGTAATAAATAACAGTGAACCAATTTTTACAAAATACTTATCTGGTATATAACTTTGTTAATCTGCAAAGACACATCCACATATAGATATATTTGTATATATGATTATAAAAGGCGAAAAGTGGGTGTAGAAATACACCTCTGCCTACCCCTTCGGGGATAAAAGGCGTGACGTTATGTATGTATGTATGTGTATCATTATAAATTATACTTGTTAAACGCGTTACTGATAATTAAAATCTTAACAGATAGATAAATAAACAGATAGGCAGACTGACAGAGAGACATTCCCATAACAGATTAATATCCAAGTAATCAA
Source organism: Euclidia mi (assembly GCA_944739405.2). NCBI lineage: Eukaryota > Metazoa > Arthropoda > Insecta > Lepidoptera > Erebidae > Euclidia > Euclidia mi. Next base: position 110,475,379 of record OX123186.2, on the reverse strand, counting down.
AAAAATAATAATAATATTCTACCACATTCACACATCACCATCTAGTCGCAAACTAAGCAGAGCTTGTACTGTGGGTACTAGATAATGGATAAACAAACCTTTCTTTTTTTTTGTTTTACGAGGTGGAAAGTACCTTCGGATCTCCGACTCTTGAGGAAATGAGAGCCGGAGTATGTGGTGTAACCACTAAAAACCAACTCAACTTTCTCATGTACCCATGTGTCGGAGGGTAGGGAATCGCATAAGCATTCGTCGCTACCCACCGACGGGTATTGGCCCGCCAGATGGTCAGGCGGGCCCCGAACAAAACCAACAAACCCCCTTGGCGGCGGAATAAGGTGTTGGGCTCCGCCGCCAAAACACCCAGCGGCCGCAGAGGATAGGGAGGACGGCAACGCAACACCGCATCTCCTCTTCCTCTGCGGCCCCACCGCGACGCATCGGATGGTGCGCCCCCATTTGATCGCGGGACATAGGGCGCGCGGCAACGCAACACCGACACGCCTCTCCTCCCGCGACCGCGCCCGACTGCGAGGGACAAACAGAACTGTCCACCGCACCCGCACCGTTGGACGCATCCTGCGCAGGCCCCTCTAAGCCCACGCGAAGCGTCCACTCCTGGAATCTCTCTTAGCTTCACCGCGGGTGCCTAATCCACGGTTACTGAGCCCCTCCACCACGACAAGGTGGAGATCCTACGGGGGGGGATGGATACACAAACCAACTTATCATACAATTTTATTTAACGGGTCTTATTCGCGATATTTAATTAATTTAAGGTATAAATACCTATGTTTTACCGACGTTAAATAAAATTGTATGATTTATACAAGTCGCGAAAGTTTAAAATCGATTAAACCAACTTATGTACTTTTTTTTGTAAATACATACATACCTACTTTACATAGAAATTGTGAAAAATCCCATTGTAGTTCCATTTTATTAATTTAATCGAAATGCTCGTACTTAGACGAGAATACATGACTATGTCATTACTTTCATGAACTGTGTGACATATTATATGAAAGCTACACCAAAAAAAACCGGCCAAGTGCGTGTCGGGCCACGCGCAATGTAGGGTTCCGTAGTTGCCCATAATGACTTGCTGCAAAAGGTAATCTACAACAAATCCGACTGTTTATTTTGCTGAAAAAATAATTTTAATAACACTATTATAAGAACCTTAGTTTTGTTTAGAAAAATATTAGGTATGTATCCAGTTATGTATTGTAAACATAAAATGTGGTTTCCAAGATATACTACTACTATACACACGTAGTACCGTAGTACATTACATACCAAGGTACGTATATCTTTAAGATTAAGCCAGCGCGCCCAATGTAAACTCACAGAAATAGGTATTTATAAGTTAACCGACGATTACTCGTAAACTAGTGATATCTACTTAGCC